>RPOG01000085.1:0-507241 GCA_008086565.1 Thalassoma bifasciatum
TGTCAAAATCCATTTCTTTAAAACTGCTTTTATAACTACCTTCAGAGGAAAAATGACCCGCAGCCTGTGAGGTTAAAAGAACATACTTTTAATACAGTAGCTGCTGAATTTTTGACACTTATTGAGTTAACAGGATTTTCTTGGTGCCATGACCTGTCAACCCTTTTTTTCTAGTTAATTATGTCACCTGGCAAGAACCCAAAGCTTTGTGGAGCCCAACCAAGACAGCTGGGTCATATAAACATCTTTGAAATTCCTTTTTTTCCTCCTTTTTTGAATGATCAGCAAAATGATCAAAGAACCTAAAACACTATCAGCCCATTAAGAGAAGTTAAAAAAAGCGGTTCAATATATATTCATAATCATCTCTGGATTTTTTTTTCTTTTTTATTTATAGCAGTGCTATGGAATAATGTATTGAAGGATGGGCTGTAACAGATTTGGAATTTGTGAAATTTTGACACCTGGATTGTACAGCTGTATGGTCCTCTGCATCTAAAAGTCAACTGAGGAAATTTCAAACTGCCCAGACTGGAGCTGCCAGGCTCGTCTTACATTGTCCCACAAGAACAAACACTGTCAGTTTGATAGCTTTAGTGAATAGAGCACAATTTAATTTTTCAGTAAGACTGTCTTTTTTTCTCGACCTGTTTTTCTCCAGACACAAATTGTCAGAAGCAATCAGTGTCATTCTCATCTCACCAGCTCAGATGGCCAGATTATGTTGCCACATCCAAAGTCCAATGCCTCAAAGAAGACAGTTATTTATCATGCTATCAATCCTTGTAATAATTTCCCCTGAACATACTTAAATTGAATAGCAAATCATCCTTTAAGTACCACCAGAGAAGGCACTACCTAATGTTTGTTTTACTGCATGGAAAAGGGCTGTGTTAAGTTATTTGATGTGATGGATATGACTTGTGAATGTAACAACAATCTCACAATTCTTTGATGGTGTTAATGTTTTAATGTGGTGGGCAATCCATGTGTGAAAAAGATGTCTCATGTTTCCTGAACCACTCGATGAATCCTGGCAGTGTCATCTCAAAATATGCCATTAGGGAAGAAAAAATCCACGGACGGAATAACCTGGTCATTCAGTTTATTCAGGTGGTCAACTGACCTCATTCTTAGGGCACAACATGTTGCTGAACCTCGACCTGAACAACAACAGCAACCCCAGATCATAGCACTGCCCCCACAGGCTTGTACAGTAGGCACTAGGCATGATGGGTGTATCACTTCACCTGCTTCCTTTCTAACCCTGATGCACCCATCACTTTGGAAGAGGGTAAATCTGGACTCATCAGATCACATGACCTTATTCTATTCTTCTAGAGTCTGATCTCTATGCTCTCTGGCAAACTGAGGCCTTTTCCCAGTTAGCCTAACCGATAAGCTGTTTTCTTAAGGCTACACAGCTGTTCAATCACAATCCCTTGAGTTCCACAACTACAGATTGTATCTTTCTCCCTGGTTGTTTCAGATATGAGAAGTTACTCATTACAATAGCTGGGGTTAGATAACTTGTTGCCAGATGAAAGATAATCACCCATGCAGTAATTTTCTGATAGGAGGCTTGTATCTATGTGCTTAGTTAAATCCAGTCGGTGACTTTTTTTTTTTTTTTTTTTTTTGACTTGGCAGTAAATGTAAATTTAAATACCATCTGAGAAAGCACTATTCAAATATCCAGACAAGTACTGTATGTGGGGAAATGCATGTTATTTGTTTTACTGTATGTGAGAGAATTTATGTTATTTTGTGGATGTTACTTGTAAATGTGAAAAACAATCTTACAATTTTCTGGAGATGTTTTTGTTCCAGTGGTGACTGTCATTCTTAAAGCTTTAAGCTCATTTATTGCTATGTTCCGCTTTTTGTTTTGTCTTCTGTGTGGCCCCTGCAAAAATTAGCTTGTCACCTTGGTGGCAGCTAATGGGGATCCTTTAAACAATAAACAATACACAATATGTTTGACCTACACTTGGATGACGTGATACACATGCAGTCTGACAGCAGGTGTGGTGGCATGCCAGTGTTTGTAGCAATGAGATTTTCTAAGTTGAGGTAAAATGCAGCCAACCAGCAAACAAAGTTATCAAGAGAGAAAATTTTGAAATATTCAGGAGAAGTTTTGCTAATTATTGATGACACAGAAGGAACATCCAACACCTTTGTGCCTTTGTGGATGCATAATTTGTGTTGTGAGAAACACTTCACGAAGAATAGAGCCCTGTGATACATTATTGAGCCAAAAACAACCGTAGCACGATAGGGGCTGAGATATGAGTGTGAAAGTTCTGGTGTATCTTCATCAATTTACAAAACATATTACAGACAGACTGGTTGACATTAACATTATAATGACGTTAAAAATGATTCAATCTATTTGTCAGTCCACTGACTAATTGACTTACTGCAGATCTGAACTACTTATCATTATGAAACAGGGTGCTGAAGTCATAATTCATGTTAGCCAGGGGACTAAATCACCTGAAACAGCTCCTGCTTCACCAGCCCTTAATAAGTTTTTAATCCCAGTAATACAAGACTTTTAATACACTTTGAAACCAGTGATGAGGTTCTGCTGTTTCTGAGTGATGTTCAGACTCTGCAGTTAAAAATAAAACAGCACTTTATGTTCCAGCCCCTGCCAGTTCATCACATCCAAATGAATCATAGACAAACGCAGCACACAGACTCATATTACAGCTGCACATTAATATTCAGCTTAATGTGGAGGTGAAACTGAATTATTGGGGAAATATCCCAGTGCTGTGACAGACAAACTCTGACTCCAGTATACTCAGACACAGAGCAGCACAGAGACGTTTCTTGTCTCTCTGCCCGTCCATCCTCACTGCTCCTCCTCCCCGCCTGTCTGGACGAGCAGGTCTGTACTTTAGTGTTTGAGCAGGCCTGAGCTGCAGGACGATCAGCTTAAATATTCCTCAGGGGATGGACTCTAATTAAGCAGACTGGAGCCACAGTCCTGTGCCGAGCTGGATGTCTGCCCGAATGCCTTCAAGAGGATTTGACTCTCTTCCCACTGATGGAGGCTTCTCTTTGTTACTCTGATTTGTCATGTGCCTTCCTCAGAAGTGGAACGGACATCCTAAGGTTGATCACTGTCCCCTTTCACCAGCCTACTCATTATTGTTCCTTTGCTCGAAACAGGGCAAAATGTGAGCAGGGATTTCACTGTCAGACAAAAAACACAACACAGGAAGAATTTGGCAGATTATTTGTAAAAGACTGCTCCAAATGCCCTATTTTTCCACAAATTAGAGTTGTCCTTCATTCTGTGACTGCAGTCTGTCTTGAGCCTGAAAAATGTTGATTCAAATTTTTTTGAAAACCTTCAAACTATCAAACATCTTTGCTCTTTTCTTGTTTTTTTTTTACCAAGCACTTCATTGTTCTATTTATGTTGCTGCGACATACAAAGCAGTATCCATTTCTTCTTTTGAATTTGTCTTTAAATAAAAGCCCTCAAAGGACCATTTCAACCCAATGTGACTGTGTTTTCAGTTTGATAGCTTAAGTGTCTGTTTTTCCCTGCATACAGAAGACACCAGCTTCACACTTCAAATCTTCATACAGTTTTCTTCTTGAATGCCAAATTCATCAAAACAACAATGCGTATGAAGATGTAATGGCTCCAGTATCCTTGTTAGAGTTGTGCATTTGCCAAAGCTCCTGTGTTTGATGCTGTTATTTTCATTTCTGCTTGCTTTTAACTCACACTTCTCAGGGGTTTCTTTTGGCTTTTGGATTTTCTGTCCAAAAATTTTATTTTTCTAACAGTCTGTCTTTTCTTTTATCTTGAGCCACATTTCATTCTTGTTTGTAGAGGTTAAAGGGAAGGAAATTAAGCACTAAGAAGACATCGTGGTCCTGTTGTTGGGTGTATTTTCTTATTTGTATAAAAAGAAATGGGGAGCTGGAAAAAAAAATCACGTAAAATAAAGATGTCAACCAAAATAAACTGTTATTTACATCTATACAGTCTCATATGATCAATTTACTGTTTTATTTGTGCCTTGACCATATTTAGTCTGAAATGTTTCGATGCCTGTTGTGTCCATTTCTTTGGCAGAAATATTCATATGCGAAGTTGCCAAAGATTGCACATTAAAGTAGATGTTTTCACACTGCTGTCCATTGAATTCATTGGGTAAGTTAAGCAATATACCATATTAATCTTCTATGGATCCAGTTATCAAAAGTGTACCTTGAAAGCCTTAGAACATACAAAATAACTGTACTTTTACTTTGAACAATAAAAACATACACAGGCCTCCCTTTTGAGTCATTTGAACTCTTCTTCTCTTTTACTGTTCATATCCTTTGATTCACACTTTTCTGCCACTAAATGACTCTACTCTTCCCGCACCACAGCAGCTTCCTTTAAAGGTAGGGTCTGCAGGAATTTTTGTTACTGTTTGCAAACACAACATCGAAACTGGGCTCCTCCTGGGCATGCCCAGCACCTCCGCCCGTAGCAGTAGCTAAACATAAACACACTCGCCAGCCCAGCAACCACCTGCAGTATCCTGTTTCTCATGAGCCGTACACTTGACTTCCTGCAGGTAAATAAGGTATCCTACAAATATTGTATCATTCTTTCTTCATGTTATCGCTTGTGATAGCACACAAAGTCACATGCGCACTGGGCACACAGTGATTGGCTGGAGCCACCATGCCTACATGCAGACAGACACTGACATCTATGGCTGATAGATGACAACTGAGCTAGATTAACCCCTGTAAAAGTTGACATTTTATTTTCTGGAAAATCCTGCAGACCCTCCCTTTAAAAATCATGACGTAGTCATACTGCTGGAGAATATCCTCATGGTAAGGCTGGTAAAAGACTGCATATCATGTTTCCATATTAAATGTGGGTGCTTCTGCAATGTTTATGGAATGCTTTTATTCTATTAAAAACATTTACATCACTATGAAATTTATGTCTTTTTGTTCAAGGCTGAAAAGCTCATCATCCCCTCCTCCCTGCATTTTGATTGTGTTATTGTTGTTTTTCAATTATCTACAACATTTAAAGTTGGTAAATAATCATATTCATGTTTAGAGTTGCTGCATTTTTCATTTATAGATTTTAAAGAAAGGGCTTTGTAGAGGCTTGTGTGTGTATCACAGGTCTGGAGCTTGGCTGGTTTCTCTAGACTGTTCTGCTGATACTGTTTGTTGGCACCTGGCATGTAATGACCTCACTCATGATGTTCCACAAGTGCTAAGAGCATGCATGTGTGAGAAACCCTGTGAATGTTTCTTCACAACTTCAGGCTTTTCTTATAGGAAGCACAATATGTTCAATTCATATATTGGGTTAATTTCCCTTTCCTCTTGTTTTGTAATAAATACATCGTCTTCTCCTTGTCTGAAGAAATTTCTTCTGTGGCTTAGACCATATGTAAACGGAGCCTTGTTAGTGTGGCAGCTACTTGTTGGGAAATAAAAAACTTGAACAAATTTGGAAAGATGTCCCACTTTGAAAGAAACAAAAGAACAACCACAGGACCAACCTATGGTTGGCTAGGTTAAGCAAAACACAGCTGCAAGCATGTCTCTGGACTCTGGGTATTGTTAAAACAAACAGCATTTGTAAGTCAGTGATTTGAGCTTATAATCGAATAACTCATCATCTACAATAGCTCTTATTATCTGAAATGCCATTAAGTCCATGTACAGAGGCTAAATGTTATTTTTTTGTGAATTAACTCTGAACTTTGAGCAATAGTGGCTGTAAAGAAGTCAATAACTGATTTTATTTGTTATACAACACAAAAAGCACAAATCAAGAAGACAAAGTGCCTGTTTTCAGCAAGAATGATACAATATTTGCAGGATACCTCATTTGGAAGTCACCTGTACGGCTCTTGAGTCTCTCTCACACACGTGATGCTGCAGGTGGTTGCTGGGCTGATGAGCGTGTTCACTAGAGCTTCGACTATGAGCTACAATTGGAGGCAGAAAACATGGATTGCTATAAGCACATAGCCATGGTGGATGAGCCCTGTTTGGATGTTGTGTTTATAAACAGTAACAGTAACAAAAAATTCCTGCAGACCCTACCTTTAACTATTGACTTTAATCTGCTCCTTCAAGCCTGCAGCCTGGGTTGTAATCCAACCAGCAGCACCTCTATCACCTGTTATTTTCTACTTTGTCTCCCAGTTTCCTGCTCTTCCCAGTGATCTATCCTCTTAAAGAGGCCCACACCCTGGAAAAAACACTTAAAAAGCATTGTCTATGCAAAGCAGCGCTCCAAAAACAAATAAGATAGAGTTTCATAGCATCCAAACAGAAGTAATCTCATCCCATTTCAGCATCTTGTTTCACTGGGCTCCTTGCACAGAGTAGAATTCCAGAGCACCCCTGGGTGTTCAGCACTTCTCATATTTCCCTTCACAGAAGGAGACAGGGAGACTCACACTACATGGCTCAATTCCCACAAGCTCTCTGCCTTTACAGCCTCTTTCTCTCTTTTTCTTTTCTCTCTCTCTCTCTCTCTCTCTCTCTGTCTGTCCACTGTGCAGGAGGAGGCTAGAGGTGACAGATCCTCTGGCAGAGATTGTAAATCCACTGTGCTTCTATTATTGATGAAAAGCCTTAAAGGTGTTTATCACTTCGTCTTTATTTAACTGAAGGGATGAGCACACTGATATGTTCGTGAGGCAGTTACAGAGCCATCAGGGGGGAGAGAGAAAGCCCACAGCACATCTATCAACAAATAAAAGCCTCGTTACAAGTCAGACTACCTTGATGATGAAATAATTAGCTCCAAATGAAGGATAGCTGCCTGTGCACGTTTATAGGGCACCAGTTACAGATGAGGCAAGAGGTTGAATTTAATGCCTTTTTTAAGGATTGTGGTGTTTATGAGGTCAGGTTATACACGTGGGTTAAATAATAAATCATGTCAGGAATGGTTGTATCCTGACGCCTGAGTGATCTCACTTGTGTTTGCTCACTCCTGTCTTTGTGCGAGATCTTCCCTCAGGCTAGGAGGGTAGGCTATTTATAGTAGGCTCATTGTTGTTGCTGTTATGGGACAGTGTGTCCTACTTACACTAGGAGCTGATATTACATTAAAGCAAGTGTTGATGTCACAGCTCGTATAAGGAAGCACTCTCGAGAGACAGGAGTGCACTCTGCCGTTCTCAAGCATCTGGAGAGACACTTGTCTCACAGATGCTGTATTCAGGGCCACCATTCACATTAATCTACCACAGTAACAAGATTATAATTGAGCCAGCCTGACGTGACACCAAGTGACCGACATTATCTGATTGGATAACAGGAATCTAATGCGGAGGCAATATGAGAGCATTTGGAGAAAGCTGGTGTCTGGATGTGAAGGACAGAGAAAAGCAAACTTTCCTTAATTAATGAAAATGTCCTGTACTGTCACCAAAGATATTCCCCTGTGTCAGAGGAAATTAAGACAGATCTGCTGTGAAGGTCAGAGTGAAACTCACAAGGCGGGGTATAATGAAGATCATTACGCAGAGGGCAGAAGCCTTTACACGCAAATATCTCAGCGAAGGACAGAAGGTTAAGATATGCTGGGGATTAATGATAAAATGAGGATGCATACACACACGAAGGGGGGTGTCTGACAATATTAGTGGGATTATCAGTTTTTGTTACACATTAAGCGGCTGAGAATTGCAATACTCTAAACTGAAAGGAGCCACACAAGACAGGCAAAAAATAAATATTGCTTTTGGTGAAAATGTTTGTCTTCAGAAGAACAGCCATGTCTAACTGATCTTCAGCTGATACACCTTTTTAAGGGATTGAGCGAGAACAAAGCACTGGCATACTTTTCACAAAAATGCTGCTTAACACTAGCACTTCTAATACACTTACATGTTCAAAAAAGCCACTACAGTAGCAAATTATCAACACTCAGCGATAAAATTAAAAACCTCTTCAGTTGAAAATGATTTGTTGAGTCAGTACTTAAGGCCATGATGAAAACTTGACTTAGGCTCACGCACTGACAACAACTGAACTCAGATGATAAAGAGGAGGAGTTGAACTTAGATGTTGAAGACGGAGTGAGCTCCATGTTCTTTTCTTTTGTGTGAACAACCTTATAGGTAGGATCTGCAGGAATTTCTGTTGCTGTTCGTAAACACAACACCCAAACTGGGCTCTGCCCCCGACCGTAGCAACCTGAACACACTCACCAGCCCAGCTAGCATCTAAAGCATCGCGTTTCTTTGAGGAAGAGACTGAAGAGCCGTAGACCTGACTTCCTGCAGGTAAATGAGGTACATCGAAAATATTTTGTCATTCTGTCTCTGGGTTATGACTGCTATTGTGGCCAGATAACCAAAACATCAACATACAAGCAAGGGAGGAGGTTGAGGCAGACACAGACACTGATACACATGCACACAGGCCCACAGATGACAATTGAGCAGGATTGAAAGTTCACATTATTTTCTGAGGAATATATGTGACAAATGTGACAACAAAAAAACTTTGTAAGTTGCTGTAAATCAGTCCAGTTCAGTCCGACCTGATCGAGCAGCTAGCTATTAGTATATAGGAAAAACCTATTTCAGCACTGATTGTGTCATTTAAAATTAGGGATTATGATCAGGTATATATCTAGATCTCAGACTTTTCAAAATCACTTAAACACTCCTTACATTCCCTTTAAAAGCAATGGTCATATTAAAGACACAGACTCAACTTGGACTTGAGCTCAGTTGTGAGGACTTGACTTTGATTTTTCTTTGGATAAGCTGACTCATCCTCGACTTAAACACTGAAGACTGGTGTTCAACTACATATTCAGCCACAACTACCCTGAGCAAAACACCTTTTAAAAGTTCATTTTCAAGACAAAATGTGAGCACACATACATAGTTTATCCTTCCCAATAAACTCTAATGATCTACAAAATAAATAAACAAGTTTTCACTTAACCCTCATTTAACACTATTCGGAGGCTACGGTATTCTCCACAGTGCACACAGCCTGAATTAACAAAGCACTGACTCTGAATCAAGAGACATGAGGGAAAACCGAGGCTGAGTATCACCTAGGAAACAAGGAGGCTGTTAAATTCCTGCACGTGAATTACGCCCAGGTGACCTCAGACAACGAGCTCACAGAAATAACAACAACACGTAACAAGCCTTAATTAAATGTACTTGTCTTGCCTGTTTTAACATTGTCTGCTATATAAGAATGTAGAGATCTGAGGCAAACATGCTGCACTCCAGGTGTTTGGTGTGATAATGAAAAAGAAATGAAAAGACAGGATCAGAGGAAGCTGGGAGAGCGCCTTATTTCTCTGAGACGGTGTTCAAGGCAAATAGAAAGTGGAAGTAGGTGTGTTTACGCCTTTAGAAACAATGGGAGAAGAAAAGCTGGAGGCTGAGTACAGTTATTTTAGGAGAAGAGTTTTGTTTTTTAGTTTGTTATGCCTCTCTAAGGCTGAATTCAGGAAGGTTTTTTTTAACTCAATACCTGCTCCAGTATTGAGTTGATCCTGTCCACCTCACAGTCGATGAGGAAACGCTTCTCCTGACGACGGTCCATCTCCTCGATGATACGTCTGTACTCTGTTGGGTCCACAATGTTCCCAACCGAGCGAGCTGTCACCTGCCAGTTATTGGCTACAGCCGACTCCATGATGGCCTGCAGGATTGCGAAACCTGGAGGAGCAGAAGGAGAGAACCAGCTTTATCACATAACTGTTTCAGTTCAGAGCAGAAAAATGAGGCGCAGATACAAATAGCTCTACAGAAGAGCTGCAAGGCTCGAAATAATGCTTAACAATTTGTTTAGTGCTTGAAAATCTTTTTTATTACAACAATTAACAATCTCATGATGCACTTATGTTTGTCTGTGCAATAAAATCCTCTTTTATTCTCCTCCTACAGATATGATGCTGCTTTTGGTCATGTAGTGTGATTACGTAAAATAAATGGAGACAGAAACATCAACAGCAGGTAAATTGGACATTTAATCAAGCAAGATGCAACGATCTAAAAAGGTTTTCATGAAAAAAAAAAAGCGATGCTTATTTATTTCTTTGTTTTGCTTCTTTTTAAGTTTCTTTGGGGAGAATTTTTCTTTTATGGGATGGTAAAGCCAAAGAGGGGCAGAAAACGCTGGGGGAAATGGGGAGTAAGACATGCAGTACAAGGCCACAGTATAATACGATGTGCACACTTAAGGGCCACAACATACTATTTGTTTGATTTACACAATAAACCAACCTGGAGGTAAACATTGGAAGAGCACAGTTGTGGCTTTTAAAGTCTTAATTCACAAAACAAAGTAATAATAACACTTGACATGACTGAACTTTCTTTCCAGTCATAAACAAAACATTAACCAAATGCTCCTGCAATCTTTATATTCATACTTTTTTGTATTACTGCAGCAAAATATAAGTTGTATTACAGTGGCATCAGAGGTCAAACAAACATCGGATGGAGCAGATTCAGGGATGAAAGCACGGAGCACAGAGGAGCGAGAGTTCAAACACTCGTTAAAAAGACAGAGGCTGGAGAGCACAATTAACAAACTATTATCTGGGATGTTTCTGAGGGTCCCATGCTGCCTCAATAGAGCGTCACACAAAGTCTCTGCGGTGATCTTCCTCCTGCCTCACTGTGGAAGTGTAACTGAGTTGACACAACAATGAGACGTGCAGCATAAATTGAACCTCATGTTGTGAAGTGGGCTGCTGAAAAAAGCGGTTTAGGGAGCATAAATGGCACCACACCGGGCTCACTGTGCCATGGGATGAATGTGTAGCTGATGTGTATAAAATGAAGGCGCTGAGCCAACATTATTGCTGGGGAGTCATGATAAAGCTGCAGAAATTCAGTCGTTTATTAAGGAGGTAGAAGATGAATGGTCAGCAGTCACAAAGGACCACAAAAGCAGCTTATAAACAGAAAGAGACATCATGGCTGGAGCTGAGAGGAGAGAGAAAAACAGCCACTGATGTCTTTGTTTGAAATTTTTGACTTCCTCTTTAGGGGAAAATGTTGGAATATGAGCAAGAACACCAATTGTCTGATTAACTCCCCCTCAGACATATCCAATCATCTTAATTTTACACAACTACAATCATAATGCTTCTTCATTAAATTTAGTTTCCACCAAGGGGGATATTTGAAGCAATCTTTTAATCAGATGTTGTTAAAGTGACTTCAGTGATTTTATCAGCTTCTGAGTGGCTTCAGTGATAAATAGTTTGAGCAGTGTGAATAAAGTGAAGGTGAACTGTCTCATTACTGGGATTATTCCAGGAAGTATAAACCTCCTGCTGAGCTGTTTGAAGGTTTCATGGAGTCGATTCAACAAAACATCTGTTATGTGAGGACAAAGCAGTGACATTCTCATACAAACCCACACACACTCTGTCACACTAGCAAGAGGAAAATATAACTCAATCCCGAAATTAAAAAAAAAAAACATTTGTTTGTTTCTTGTTGAATTTGAGCTTTTTCTGTGCTTATGTGTTAAAATCAAACAAGCTTTGATGACAATAGAGATGAAGTGGGCTGAGTTTTTGAGGTGCTTTAAAAAAAAGGGACCATGAGGACTTTTTGAGTGATTTTGAAAAAGTCTCATCTCTATATAAACGCCTTATTGTAATCCACAACTTAAAATAAGATCATCATCTAAAACAAGCTATTTCTAATGCCTTTATCAGCTTCCTGATCAGGTTGGACAGGGCCAGATCAATTTACAAGTCAAAACCCCCATGACAACGCCACACCGGCTGACAAAGGTTAGCAGAAAGAGGAGACATCTGTGGTCTTTTCTGCTGAAAAAAATATGTGTAGTAATGGCACTGGAGCCAGGTGGGCAAAAGTGAACACTCGAAAAACAGCAGACTATAGAGAATCTTTCAATAAAATAAAGAGTAAGGTTACGTTTGCTTGGCTTGGTGAGGTTGTAGTTGGTAGATGAGCACTAGTAGGACATAACCTGGATTCACTAACCTTAGAATTTACGGACGTGTCTCAGGGCACTCAGCAGTGAGTAGTACTAAATATAGCCAGCTACTGAACCACAGTACAAACTGAGTTTACGAAGTTTGATTGTCATCACATTTCAAAAAATACTGTTATGTAGCTGTCAATGAATACACTATAAGCGCTCATGGGAACTGGAGTCTCAATCGCTGTTGCTAATGCTAGCTTTCCCAGAAAGTCCTCACAGCGGATGCATCAAAATTAACAGGTTCGTACTAACCCTCTAGATCCTTATGAGTAATTTCCGATTTTCTCTCTATTTCAGAGCTTTCTGTTGCCACGTTTACCGTCTTGCTGATTTTATCCTGCTCATGACTGAGTTTAATATTTTTACCAAAGTATAATTTTCTTGTCAAAAAATTTTAAAAAAGCATTAAACCATTATGTCTCTGGTGGCCCTTTTTGGATTTCAGTATTTAAAAACAAACTATAAAATATCAAAAAAGAGTGTGGCTCATAACTGTCTTAAAACTTCTTCACAGAAGCTTTAAAATTACTGTAACTTCATACGAGTCCAGCTGAATGTAAGACAAAACTCTGAAACTAAACTTGCACAAACTTAAAATTGCAGACATTAAAAAGCACACCATATAGAAAGCCCAGTGACCCTTGAAAAGGCTGCATGTTATCAAGCAGAAAAATATTAATAACAGCAGGATAAATATACAGCTCCCAAGGGAGATAATGACAACCTCCATCACACATTTGCATATGCCCATTATCAGAGGAACAGTGCACAGGATATGTTGAGTGGTGCTGAAAATGTTGTTGCATGCTGTATTGGGTCATAACTAAAAGACAGAAAAACAAAGATAAAGCAAAGCTAGCACAGTGCAGATGACTGGATCAAATGAACAAAAGTAGCATCACAGCCTTTTCTCTCTGAGCATAGAGGGAACTGCTGATTTCATAGAATAACGGGGTATTATTAGAGGTGCTGAACAAGCCGGTTTAAAATGTGTTTATGTAAATACAAGACAGCCACATGGCCTTTCTGGTGGAAGATGGCATTACACGAGCTTACTAAAAACCTGGTTGACATTATGTTACAAGTGAAGTGATGCACTACATCACCACAACACAGAGCAGACTGCCTTTTTCCACAGCCACTAGCGCTGTAATATCACCTCCAGCATGCATGTTTTATAAGGGGGAATGTAAAGTGCTCTTGCATACATTAAAACTGAGCTTAGATGGGTCACACACGTGTTATTGTTAAGGTATCATTATGTGGTGAAAGGACCTTTTCACTGCTTAACATGCCCTTTTAATATTAAAGTCCCTCATTTCTTTAACCATTCATTTTTTTATTGCTGCAGACTACTCAAAGTCATGTCACTGTGTTGTCTGTTATTGTGGTGGTTTAGCAGAGTTTGACATTGACTGTTTTATTGATTTACTTGTCAGGGAAAATATTTCTCTCTGTTCAAAATAATTTGTGAATGAATGAAGCCACTCTCATGTCACCTTCTTGAATCCAAACCACTGGATGTAGTAAAATAAGGATGGCCTCTAAAGAACGCCAAAGACTGGGATTGCCCATCCCCATTGTCTGACCTGAAAGGATTAACTAATACCATAAATGTAGATGAAAAGGTTGCCGTGGCAACAAACCTGCACAAAAGTTATAGTGTTTCTTATCTGTTTTTATCTATTTTATTTATTTTTTGTTTGTTTATGGACTCGTGGTGTCATCTCAGACAGGCTGTAGACTTACTGTACTACTTCACTTGCTTCACTTTTTAAACCTAGAGGCTCTTCTACAAAGTCGTTAGTGTTCAATCTATGTTGCTAAATCTCAGCCAAGTTCTGTCAAATGTAGAGGAGCAACTTCCTTTTGGGGTCTGATACAACATCTCATCATACTGTCATATCAGTGTTATTATTGCTCTGGTAAGACTAACAGGTGACAATTGACACTGATGTGGTCTAAGATGGCAACAGAGATTAGGTGAGCTAGTATTGTAACCCAGCATCCCTCTTGTATTGCTTTGCTTTAATTTCCTTCATTTCAAACACAAACTCACTAGATCTAACTATAACTATGTCTAATGCATCAGACTACACTGTTCCTAAAGGCTATAAAAGACCTGATAATCAGTGATCAGTTTTTGCTGTGAAAAGGAAGAGAGTTCATTTTTCAGAGTGAGAACCTTTGTGATAAAACCATGAAATAAAAGTGACACTAATAGAGTTAGGTTGGTAACAAATGTATATCTTAATTGTAATTTTGGGTAAAACTAGAGTGAAAGCAGGTTTCAAGTCTAGCATGACTGCATTGGTCACCAACAGGGCTTTCGGAGTTGTCTAAATCATTCTTGTGAAATTAATTAAGACTAAAAAGATGAGACTGTTGTGTCAGGCTGCACTGAACCGTGCTTCTGGCAAATGTGCAGCAGTTAATCAGAAATGTTTCTAAAAGATCACCCATCCAGAACAAAAGAACCAGCTGTTTTAAAGTGGCTGAAGCAATCACTGGTGACCATTACTTAAGCATTCAGAGCACAGAGACTTAGCTGACATGTCTGCCCTCTATTCCCCTGCTGCTGACCTTCACAGTGAGGCACTCGGCAGACAGCACTCAGATCAGGTACAGCCTTTAAAGACAAGTAGCTCTCACTGAGTGCCAACACATCAGCCACTCAGAGGTCTAAAGAGGGAGACTGTGTGTCCGCATGTCTGATACAGGGAGGTTAAGGAATCCTAAAGGAGACAGTCCTGTCAGGGTGCATTATTAAGAGTGTGCTCGTAGATAAGCAGCTGCTGAGCTGACCTCAGACTGGATCCAGCTTTGTCATCACACAGACTTTATCAGGTCAAACAGGCAGACACATGTTTCTTTTTTTATCAGCTGGAGGATATCAAAACAGGAATCCAGCACTGCGTGTCTCAGAGGGGAAATGAAAAGGCAGCAGCTGAGTGTCAGTTCTCCTCCCAGTATCCTGACACATAATACTGAACATCATAAGCAGGGATATGCATGACATTTAGAGACATGTTAGTAGCTGCTTAAGAAAAAGGATTTATGGGGATTTACAAACGACTCCCTTGAGAGTTTTATTTTCATTTCTGTTCTGTCACCAAACTAAGCTGGATATTTGGGATTTAAACATTTTTATGAGCTTGTCAATGTTAAGCTATTCAGGGTGCGTACAATTTGAAGTATTTTGAGAAAAAAGACCCAATCTGAAAGTCCTGACCTGAAGGACTTATCTGCATGTAGCATTTAGGGTACTTTAACTTCAATAACAGTTTAAAAATGTCAAAGAACATTTAAAATCTCTCAGTGAATGTTAACGCTGAAGTCATTTTTCAGTCGGGGCACAAATGATGATGTCTTTTTGTCCAAAAGTTTTGGTTGACTTTGTAAACAGATGGTGGGCTTTAAAACAGCCGGCAGGCAGGACAACCATCAAGGGCATTTTACAGAGTCAATTATTCAGCACTGTCCTGACAAATAATACATATTCAAAATCAGGAGCATACGGCTACGAAAATAGCACAGAGAGAATTATTTTTTCTCAGAGGGATAACAATTTGAGAGAACTACATATATATATATATATATATTGACTGTTGTGACTGCAGACAGAGGCGATGCTGTATGAGGATCAAAATAACCCAGTTTTAAAATGATCTCAAATCAGCTGATTTTGATAGAAAAAACTCAGATGCTAATACGTATCGCAAGCTAAATATTGGCCCAGACTGGTTATCATTCTATCCCGAATACAAATGATTGAAGACTTTACCTGATCAGTATTGCAGTGTCCAAAGAGAAAGCAGAAAGCTATTTTTCAGCAAAGGTGGAGACTAAAATAGCTTGGAGGTGGTGGAGACAAAAACAGAGTAACATATGACACCTTTTCATGTGCAGACTCACTTCACTGTTCACTTGGTTAATACAGGCTCTGATATTAAAAAAGAAGTAGGAGGAGCCTTTCAGGGTGAAAACATAAATAAAATTCTTCCAAATATTCCTCTGACTCAGTCACTGGATTAAATGCGGGATTGTATTTCTCTCCCTCTGATATACAGGGAGTTATGGGTTTTATAACCAATGATTCAAGTTGAGTGTGAAGTATTCTTAAGATAATACTGACTTCATCTCAATAATGAAATAGTTGGTAATTGATAGATTTCGCTGTTCTTTCCAATAATCCTTACAAGTTCTTTTGTTTAGTTCTAAATGGGTCTCATTGTTAAACCAGGTTTCTGTGATTTGGCAATTTGCACAAATTAATGCATTGTTAAATGAGTCAGTATTCACTGAATAGCCATTCATCAGTGCTTGAAGTTGCCAATATTGTTTTCAACTGTGGTAAATGATGAATAGGTTTGCCTTGAGATGCTTGTAGTACATTTTTGTTTTAATTTTGAGCCTTTTTATTTCAGTTATTAATCTAGGCTGTTACTCTGACTCTTCATACACATCATTCTGTTGATAGACAAAGTGGAGTTACATGATTTCTTGTTCTACCTTTTTCTTGTGACAGAAAACTGATGTGACGTTTGAAGTTTGAAGGCTTCATGCATCACTAAATTCTTAAGTTCTCCATCTGCTTCAGGCACGTCAGCCATCCCTGCCAAGATTGTTTATGGGCCTCTAGGTAGGTGTCATCCCATTCAGAGTTGAGCTTGCATAATGTGTGGAGGGATTTTTAGCTCTGCTTGTTTTTTCCAATGCAAGTGGGTCACAAACTGAACTAAAGGTAGACACAATACACCTCAGACTTTTAGGCTGTCTTCCTGCTTTACTCCAAACTTGAGGCTGTTTTTGTATTACCCAACTGAATCCAGAATTTCCTCTTTGACAGGATCTCTTTCTCCAGGTCTTAGCTTTTTACCTCTGAGCTCGTCAGGATTCCTGTTACTCATCCGCACACTCTAAAACAAGATGCTCCTTGCACAAACATCTCTGAGCATCTAATTAAGTCAAATATCTTCCTCTGTCATGTGCAACCTCATCTGGAGTTGACAGAGCATGGCCCGGAAAAGGGAAAATATCCATTGAGTGGAAGTTTTTCTGGGCGAGTACTTTGATGATGGCAGAGGTCAGGAAATAATGGCCGGGCCTTGCGGTCCGCTGCAGCTATAGACCATCTGCTTTACGGTTTGACATGTTGTGCCTTCAGGGAGGCTTTTCAGCTATAACCAATGTGTTATGACTTCTAATGGAAACTTCTAGCTGCATAATGTCAGAAGGCTCAATTTATTTCAAACCGGGTTAAAGAAAACAGGTTAAAAAAATAAGCTCAAATGGTTAAAAGATCTTTCTTTCTCAACTGTGTAGCTGTGTATTTCAGAGGAAAGCAATGCCTATCTTACTCTTTTCTTCATTTTTAAAAAAACAAAACAGTGAAATAGGCTTTAAATGCCACCTATCCAATTTTCTACTGGCAGTAAAAGCTTTATGACAAAAATCTTCAATCTTTTCTGGATCCGACCAATTCAACATGGCAGCTCTCCTCATCTCAACATCAGACAGAAAGTTTTGAAATTCTCCTGTGAAACTCTTGACTTGAAAATCAAATCATGCATCTAGAGAGTCCTTGAAACAGTGCAGCAAAGGTAAATACCAGATGCTTTGTTTACCCTGCTTTTCTCCTTGGACGTTATTTGCTGTGTTGAATAATGCAGAGGTCGCGAATTCACTTATCAGAGCAAATAATTAAGTTGGTTAGTCTACTTGAAGTTTGTTTTATAATCAGGAGAGATTCACTACAATTTCCACAGTGGGTCAACTCTCAGTGCGTTGAGCAAAATTCTGTTGTGTACTTAATAACAAAATGGCTGAATTTTAAGTTTTACTTCTGTTACCATAACAATGCAAAGTTAATTGGCAAGAAAAGGTTAGTATAACACTTCCAACTTCAAAAAGAAAGCAGATTCATTATTTCCTCAACACTGCAGCAAAGCACCTGTATGAAAAAATTAAAAACAATATTCAGAACTGACAGTTTCCAGAAATGACAACCTATGTAGAGAAAAACATCAAAAAGGAATATAACATAAGATTACTAGACATAAAAGATTTTGATATTTCAAATTAAGTCTAATGTTGTTTCATAAAGGAGGTAAGCAACTTCACGTCAAAAGTAGGCCATGTGAGAGAGCATATATACACAACTCAAATACACACACACACACACACACACACACACACACACACACACACACACACTGGTATCCTTCAGAAAAAGGAACAAAAGGAGAGAAAAGCTTTGAGTTATTGCAGCATCTGATTCCTCTGCGGTTTATTCTGCACCAGCTCTCAACCAGACAGCTTGCCCTTTCATCAACTCAGAAGCGAAATCAGATTTGGTGGCTGCTTCTCAAAGAGGAAGAATAGAGCACAACATGTCTCCTGAAGAGATGAGTGCTGACATAAACCAGGCCTGCGACATGCTGACAATAGTTTAATAGTCTTATATCATGCAAAGAAAGGCCAGGAAGGAGAAAACGTGGAGTAAAATGTAACATGAGGAGTCTAAAAAGCCTCACTGACTCACCCACTTGTAAAGACACAGATATTATATATATTTTACCCTTTGAACCACCAACACAATGTTCTTTAACTCACTTTGCTTTGAAGTTTGTCCACAAAACGCACCCAAAGAAAAGGCAAAAGAGCACAACAAATGTCACAGTGAGACACACAGAGCAGAGTGTTCCTGTAGGTGGGATTCTCTTCAATACATGAGCTCAGCAGCCCACACAGCGCTGCCCAGCAGATCAGTATGTGCACCTCTGATATAAGAACTTCTGCAGCTCAGACGATTCACTTTACAGAGCACAATTTACTGTGAACACTGTAAAACTGAATCTAACTCAAAGCCTAATCCACCATTTCACATTGTGGCCATCTTCCTCTGACGTCATACCGGTGATAAGGAGCTGCTGCTGCTTTTACAAAATACTGATTTTTTGATTTTCACAACACTTATTCATATCATTCTATCACTTCTAAATTGATCAAGATCACAACAAAAGCAACAGATTCTGAAAAGTCACTGCAGCTTATGTTGGTGTTCAATGTGTTCTTATAAGAAGTTGTCAATTTACCATTTTACATCTCCCAAGTTGAAACCAGCTTTCACACAGTAATGTTGAAAGATAACAGGAAAGGTGTAATAAATCCCTTTTCATGAACAGAGCTAGCATAAGGTTGTTTGCCAGGAATTGGTTTGATGGAAACATTTATGTTGTTGCTCAGTTTCCCTGATGGGTAAAGACATTAAATACCTGTGTTACTGTCTGTTACTAACACTGTAAACAGAAGGTGAATAGTGCAACATTTCTAAGAAGAATAAACAAATAGAAGAGTTTACGTTTAACTTGGAGAAAAATCAGCCATGACAGCTTGGCCATAATTCTCATCTGAGCCACCACCTCCACTGGGTCCAGGACTTTTGTTTTAATTATTTTTCATTTGTCTTCAATTCAGATACTGCTAAACAAGAAGGAGTGACGTGAAAACTTTATTTTTTTTTAGATTTTTTTTATACTTACAGCACTTGAAACCTGGATTATTGACAAAAAGATACAATATTTGGGTTTCCCACTCTTAGAACAACATCACAAGAAATTAAGAACACTGCAAATCAAAAAATAATCCATCTTCTAAATAGTATTTTATATATTGTGGTTTGTTTTTCTTAAGCAAATGTTTGACTATACCATTTACCAAGGCCCAGATCCTTAAACTCTGGAGGGAGAATACTCGATCAAACGCAGAATAATGGATTTACCAAGAGATTTATCTCTTCTGCGACAGGCAGAGTTGGAACCAGGAGGCGGACTGAGGCTCTGCTGGCACCTGTCCCTGTGTTTCTTCTTTTCTGTCTTGGGCAGCGGCTCACATGACGACCAAGCGTGGTGTGCAGTCTCAACTGTGACTCAGTCATCCCTCCCCCTCTTTGGAGAAGGTGACCTCTTTTCAGTTCTCTTACGGGCATCTGAACCACACCGTTGTCATGGGATGCCCAAAGCTGAGTGCAACACCAAAGGAAGCTCAGGCAGACGAAGACACTGAACAGACTTGAGTGAAATCTCAAATAAATCTGATATGCAGCTTCACAAAGAGGGTTGTTTTCAGTCGGCAATGCTTTCAGAGACAGGGAAATAAAAAGGATTAAAACTGCCAAATGGCAGCAAAAGGACATTTTTGAGTACAATTAGCCTAGCAACGCCTACTCCTGATGCAGACTGATGCAGATAACAGGTCCTTGCTCCAAATGAGCTGAACTGTAAAGAGCCCTGCACCCCCACACCACCCACTCCTGCCAAATCCCCGCTCAGAGCCAATCAAACTCATTATTTATCAAACGACAGATGACGGATAAGATTTTCTCTCCATGTTACTTTGTTACCTTTTGTTTTCACTTTTCATAATGAAAAATCCTTCAACTTTGGTTGCACTTACGGTGATTCTGAGTCTGAGGATATATTCTTATAAATGCATGAATTCAAACAGTATGAAAAAAAACACAAGTATAAAAAACCTATTTATGCTTTAGCTTCACACAAAGAAGTGGAGCAGACTGGCTTTTTCCCATCACTGCCTGTTTCCTTTCAAAGACACCCTCACATCTCTTCAGAAAACTAAAATGGCGTTTTCTCTTGGGCATGCAGAAAGGCGCACATCACATCAATCTCTTTCATAATGCAAAAAGACTGCTGCTGTAATGGCCTTGTGTTATCCTAAAAGCAAGAGTCCTGAAATAGATGAGAGACATTTGAGCAACACAGACGCAGGAGCAGAGAAACAAACAGAGCTGAGCCTGTGAAGCAGACGACCGCACTACAAGTCACCTTGTTTCTTATTCGGCCATGCAAAGTGGTAAGGTTAGAGCGGATTAAAAAGGACAAGCTGAATGATACAGGAAGAAGAAAAAAGACAGGGGATGGGGGTGGGTGGGTGGGTGGGGGAGGGAATGGGCTCTGGATTTGTGAGTAAAAAACATTTGGTGCATCTGACAGCACGTCTGACAGAGCTTGGCCCTCTGTGCCGTTTGCTGTTTGTGACGCAGAAGAGACACAAAGGCTTTGCTGACTCCTCTGTTCCTTCCCTCACTCCTCGTCTCCATACAGCTTTATTTTCACTGCTATTTACTCCAAGATTTGGCTGTTTTCTTCTCAGCCAACAGCAGAGACAACAACATTGAGCTGAGGGGAAACTGCACTTAAGCTAGAATAAACCTCTCACTCTTCTCCTGACAAGAGAAACTAAAATAAAAGGATGAATGGACTCACACCCACATGTCACCATGGTTCAAAAATCAATCAAATTATTTGGTGTCTTGAATCTGTTTTGGCATCACAAGTAATAAGAAAATCATAATTAAGGTAAAAATATATTGTCTAATGCTTAATATAACTGAACATTTGAGACTAAGAAAAACCCTGGTTGACACACACTGACATTAGCTGTCTCTGTATTTGCTGATCCCAAAAATAAACAACTGTCCAACAATGTAACAGAAGCAGTCTCCCTTCAACATTTCTACACAAATCCTGTTTTCAAACCTCTTTCTCTCTGTCTCGCTGTCCTTTGGAGGTCATGTAAGGTGAAAACAGAGCTCGGTGACTGAAGGCAGTAGCACTCATGCCAAATAGCTCAAAAGCCAATATCTAAAAAAGGAAACAGTAGCCTGCCTTGAACATACAGGGAGAGATTAGAGACTGGGCTCCTCATATATCACAGAGTAAAGAATTCAATAAATACAGACTGGTTTTTTTTTGTTGTTTTTTTTTGGGGGGGGGGGTCTATACTGCATTTTTTACATCTATTGTGTGCTAAGTTGTTTACAGATTTTTTTTGTGAAGTACAATAAAATTCTACTGCAGTTAATGCTACTTTAATATCTGTATTATTGGTGACCAAAGTGTTTTGTACAGTTCTGTTCACTGTCCTAGTGAGCTGAGGTTTAATGCAATAAAGCAGACTGTTAAGGGCCTGTGTCCATCAACGCAATTTTTGGCACTGGCAGCACCTATAGCCAGAGCTGAAAGGTCACACTTGTGTCTCTTGATGTCATTTCAGATACACTTCATTGTCATTGGCTCATTCACATCTGTGTGACTGGTAAACATCGAGTCATATTCTTGCAGGCGTGCAGCGCTGGCAATAAAAGCTAACACTCCTCACTACTACTCTGTTTATAGGCTACTATACTCATCTGCACCTGGGCACACTTCATTAATACTGATAAGATAGTTGGTGTTAAAAGGACTTAGAGGACTTTCAAAGTGATCTTGAAAAAGTCTCATATCTAGATATGCCTGGTCATAATCCCCATTTTAAAATAAGATTATCAACTCTAATTTCTTTTTAAACATTATCACCATCAGTGCAAAATCTCAAAAAAGTGTTTAGATTTAATGAACTTACGTGCTCATGAGACAGTACACGAATCACAACTTTAATTTATGCTTTCTAACTCATAGTGCAATTTTGAAATTCAATGAAAGGCTCATCTGAATTGTAGAGCACATGAAGGATGTTTCAAGGATATAAAAGTAGCATGATTTTGTCTGTGAGCCATGAGCAGGGTGTAGAAACTGTCCAAGGTCCTGATCTCTGCAAGCTCACTAGTTGCACAGAAGTAGTTTTTGCTCAATGGTAACTACATAAAAGTTATGTGGATGGACACAAAGCAAATAGCTGTCAAAACACATTTTCTGTGTCCCACACTTGAACAATGCCTGCATACTAGCATTATGCACTAATGGCTTTGTCTACATATACTGAGCCAGTGCTGCAGAGATGCCCAGGGTACAGATTGACTGTAATGAGGCCAAGCGCTGCAGCTCCCCTTTTAAGCGAAGAACAAAGATTTACAAAGTAATGCAACTGTTTAAAGTTATGTAATGTCTCTCTGAAGGCTACTGTAGCTTCAGCAGAGTGTTATATTCTCTGATTTGCAAGCCAAGCTCTTCAAATGAGAAGGTATGGCGTGGTGTTTCAAAGAAGAAAGATCCATAAGCAGACTGCTTTCATTGAACTCTGTGTTTTAACCAGGCTTAGAATGAAATCACACAATGTTTAATAAGTTTCTCTTGGTTAAAACCTCCTGAAAACGGAAAATTATTATGTGGACACAGTGAAGTGTGGATCTAAAAGTCGGCTGTTAACACATTTGACGGTGTTTTCAAGCTGCACTGCCTCTGCATGTGTGGAGGTACACAGATCAATTGGTGCCATTTTGGGCATTTGGCAGAGTGAGGGCTTGATAAGAGAGGTTGTTTGGTTCATGCAGAAAAACTCAGACACAGTTAACGCCTCAGCTGTATCTTCTAATTGAATGCACATCGCTCTTTGTAGTTTTTAAACCAATGATATCACTGCACCAAGCACACACATGCACACAAGCATGCTGCAGGCATCTGCTCTGCTTTTCCAAACACACACTATACTCATCTGTAAATCTAAAGGCAATCACAATCCCACTGAGGATTTGACATTCATTCAAACAGAGTCAGCGCAGATTCTCAGAAACAAAGAGAAGAGTGAACACAAAAAGGAAAAGGCACAGCTTGATTTTAAAGTTTAATACGTTTTACAGAATCCTGCCTAACCTTGGAGATTTTTATTCCAAATGGCAGTGCTGTGCTTTCTCATCTGCATCTCGATGTGTTTCAGAATCCTTTGAAAGCCATCTTACAAAAAAGCACCTTTCAGTCTGTACTTTGTGATTCTGTTACATGTGAATCCCAGTCACGCTCTCCTCTGCTCCCTCTATGTTCTCTGTGAGCTGTAATGAAGTCCTTGAACAGACAGGAAAACAGCTCTGTAGAAGAGTAGCTTATTGATAATCTGCCCCAGTCACACTAATACAGAGCGGAAAGAAAATATTGTTTACGCACTGTAGGGGGGTCAGGGCCTATTGATACATGTCCATCTGTGACTGAAGGTGCAGTCAGGTGTTCACTGGGTGGAACAGCTGCTTTGTGCCTCCTTCCTTCTCTCTGCCTCTCTCTCTCTCTCTTCTACTCTCTGTTAATGAGCCTGTGTGCCTGACTGCTGAGTGCAGCTCTTTAGCGGCGTGCAATTAATCAGACGTTTCCTCGCAGACACGAAAGCAACCAGACATCCAGCAGCAGGCAGTTTGATTGCGCGCCGAATGCAAATTCTCCAGCATCCTGACCATCCCCATTAGTTAGAGGGGAGGGAGGATTCAGGAAGAGGCACAGTAGAGGTTTTTAGATTGCAGTCTTTCATTTTGATGACAACATAAAGAAACTAAGCATGAGTTAGCATCATGTAGGACACACAAGGAAGTCTACATTAGACAATTAGGATTTGATAATACTCTGAGATCTCAAATAAGTACATTTTCTAAGATACTGCATTTAAATAAGTATTTACTTCATCCATCTTGAGTATGTCAAATTAATACAACTTCACTAGACTTAAGATGGGAATGTTACTCTCAATGTCAAATGTTGCAGGTTTTTAGCTGGAGAGCCAGAACTGATGTGAGGCCATGGACTACTGCTGACCATATCAGCTCAACAGGGTAATGATGCAAATTTTATTCTCCCAAATATTTAAATCAGTTAGAGTGTGTGCTCTATTCAAAACACTGGAGTACATGATTTTGTTTTAAGCCACTTTTTTAGAGCTGCTTCTTGGATGCAACACATTACCATCATGTTTTCTTTATTTAGTAGTAAGAGTGGAAACAGGAGCAGGACTGTCTGACAGAAAAAGGAGAACGCACAAAAGCTAAACAGGAGAGTGACAGAGCCAGAGGCTAAAACACAAGCTAAAGGCTGTAACACGGGTTCAGCTGTTTGTGATAATGTCCATTCCTGTCCACATGCAGCAGTTATTCTGCGGTGATCTGTTCAAACCTGAGAGTCTACCAGTAAAATGAAGAGTGATTTTCAATCTGCTTTGCTTGATAGATGAGCACTGCCAGGACATAACGAGGAGAGACCAGATTTTCAAATCTCTGAAAAATTCCTTTAATGAGTAATGATCCCATATATCACTACTGCTGATTAACAAACTTAAAAAGTGTGACTTTCTACTTATCAACGATTGTTGTGACATTTTTCTGTTTGTACCTGCATGCTTCCTCCATCACTGATCTCAACATATCAAAAGCTATAAATAAGATAAGAACAACCTTGCCCACAGCAAAACAACATCAGCAAACTGATGAATAACTCTCCATTAGAGCCTTAGTCAGAGGACCGACAGTGGAGGTCATTACAGAGTAGAGGACGAGGACGGAGAAGAAAACTGTAATGCAATACAAGAATGTCCCTTTGTGTCAAATGTAGAACACACTGTACCCGGATCTAGGTGTCTATAACGAAAAAGAGGTTTCAAATTACTCTTAAAGTTCACACATACACACAAATAAGAAATGATCTTGTTGATATTGAGACCCTGAAGAGTTGCAGTGCCAGTAATGTTGTTCATATATATTTCACAGCAGTGGTGTCTCTTGGCATTATTACAACCCATGTTATAGAAGGGGACCTCTAAAGACGACTGCAACTTAGTGAATAAAAATATTGTGCTATGGATTTGCAGATACTTAGGTATTTTTTTATTTTCATTCTGATGTGAGATAGTTTGTTAATTATTTTATTTTAAAATATTGTTTTGAAAAGGATAATTCCTCCAAAATTCTTGATAACTGGCACAAATTTTATGCCCTGACACCCTATAATCAAACGTCTGAGCACTGAGCGATTAGTTGTAAATGAGGTAAATATAAATTAGACCTTATGTGGTCCTGCTCTTTGTGGCCAGCTGTTTGTGACCAGATGTTACTCAGTTCAGGACTCTTTTCTGCCAGCAGCCATTAGCCTGTTTAATGAGGGTGTTTCATAACCAGTGGATTCAGGATGGATAGTTGTTGTTGCACTGCTAATGATAAGACATCTTAAATGACATGTGTGTAAGGGTCAAAGTCTGATCTGTGTTTTTTTGCCTCTCTAGTATCCATGTTAAGTTTCTTTTTCCTTTTGTTTTGGTTGTGTTAGTCTGATAATCATTTTTCGTAGGGTGAAAGTGCTTCTGGAAATAGAAACAGAATCTAACTCTGTGAAAAAGCAGCTAAAAGCCTTTCTTGTTATTTCATAATTATTGTGAAAGTGTCAGCTAGAACAGCTTAAATTAGTACAGGCTTTCTGTTAAGGGAAGGCATCACCAACATGAAAGTGAGCTGCATGTACTTGATGTTGCTCCTATTTCAAATTTGAAACATACTTTGAAATTAAGTTTGTGGTTCATGCATGGCTACATTAACTGGTATCTTTAGGCATTTCCATTCTATTAGAATCAAAATCCCATCATGCAGATACAGTCTCATGGTGGTTATACCCTCAGGCTATAATAGAAAGAAGCTCTCTTATGGTGTGTGATGAAAGGGAAGTCAGAGTCCATTTCTACAGGATCTTCAGCAGGGAACAGATACTTTTATTTTAATGGTTTTCACAGTTTCCAGCTGACTTTTAAATGCCTTTGCTATTGTTCAGATAAATGTTCAGCTCACATTTGGCACGTCTTGCAGAAAGGACAGGCATTAGATCACAGTCATTGTGAAGTGCCTCAGCAGCATATTACCATCATATCAACAGTCACTGACACAAGCGTTTCTTGAAAGAGCCCCCTGCAAGCTCCTCTGCGGACCTAAATCCTGCCCTCTTCCTATAATGAAGATTTAACTGACATTTGGATGAGTGTTAGCTGTGTGGCTCCAGAGCCCTGACACACAGAGGAGCTGACTGGGACTGGCAGCCAAAAAAAAAAAAAAAGACGACTAACTATCCTCTCAGCAAACACAAGCTGTGCAGCATGTGGGAATCCATCCTAAACTACAGTGTTTACACTGTGTCACACTGCGGAGACAGGCAGAGGATTACAGATGGTGGATCATCAGCCTCGACGCAGCAGGTGAAAGAGGCAGACAAAGTCAAGCGGAGTTAGAAGGGCCACATCAGGACGCACTTTTGAGAGGCTGATTGTTCCCTGGAGGAGCAATACAGTCCATCACTTTGTCTCCAACATGGCAGAGAAATTATTATCAGCTGCTGCAATCTGCCTCCACAGCACAGAGACACACCAAGATGGGTTGACAGCATAAAACATGTGATATTTCATTAGAAGAAGTTGTTTTTTAAGCCATGGTGAGGAACTATCTTGTTGTCCTTCTTTTGTTTAAAGGGACTGTGAGGAGCATCCATTCAAAGTGGATAGCAGCGACCCCTTCTGCCGAAGGACCCACGCACTGTAGTACTGTCGTGATGACCTGACTTGTGTATTTGTCTTGAAAGTGAAAAAAGATTGGATCTTCTTTTCAACTCTACTTTTCTTTGGCCAAGACAAATTTTTACTGGATACAACTCAAGGCAATGTGTTTATCAACAGTTACATGGTGCTGTTGTTTGAAACTTGACAACAAGCAAACTTCGTGAGTTTGCACCATAGTTTAGCAGCCACTACTCACAGTCAGGTGTTCTGAGCTGTATCGGTACTGTGTAACGTTAGTCGATCCTGTTTATGTCCTGCCAGAGGGCATCTACCAAGCAGAGCTTATGTAACCTGGCTCTTGTTGTATTCATAGACTCTCAGGTTTGAACAGATCACTGTAGTATAGCTACTGCATGTGAGTTGGAACGAATATTTTCACAAACATCGTAGTTCCTGTTTCAGTCAGTCTGTGTTTTAGCCTTTGGCTCAGGTTTTAGCTTTTAGCTTGTGTTTTAATCTTTAGCCGGTGCTCTATCACTCTCCTTTTTAGCTTTCTTCTGCTCTTCTGTTCTGTTTATATCCAACGGTCCAGCTCCTGTGTCCACTATAACTACACACTGAATCACAGAAATTGTTTTTAGCAGAGAAAAACTCAGATCTCTCTTCTTTGTGCTAAATTTTGTCAGCTAACATGAGGATGTCACATAGACTTCAACTTGTCATATATCAATCTAGTCCAGTCTGACCCAATGAGTTATAAGTCATCTATTTTAGTGCTGATAATTTCATTTTATGTTGTAGATCACAATCAGGCATGTACCTAGAGTTCCGTTCAGAGATTTGTTCAGGATCACTTAGAAAGTCCTCACAGTCCCTGTAAGTGTTGTGTGTAACTTGGAGATAGACCAGTTCATCAGGCCTTCATATGGTCACCCTTTGCATCAATCAGACATACCTTACATTTAATGAAAAAGCTACCCAAATTTTTTCCCCAGATTATCAAAATTGACACAACGCCTCTGTGAGAACCAGTTACATGAGTGAGCAGAAGCTTACACACCCACCTGAAGTGGAAACATGTAAAGTGAGGCGGGGGAAGTGGAAAGAAGAGTGCACTTGTCCTAGAAATGCTCTATGTCAGTTTAAAATACTTGGAATACACAGTTCTGAACAATTTGGCACATTTCACAGCAGCAACTGCACCCAGAAAATCTCTCCAAAGCACCAGTCACAGGACTTTCAAAACCCAAATGGAAGCACATCACATGGTTTATCTTTGCTGGACAGCTTGTATTTCTATCTCCTCAGACACTCTTTCTTTCTTAATGCATCTGCTTCACATGTTGACCCTCTGTGGACTACAAGACCCAACTCTGTAAATAGCTGGCCTAGATGAGGAGAGGAGGAGGCCAGGAAGCAAATGAAGAAGTTAGAGCGTGTTGTGTTCTGTCTTTGAATAATCCAATTAGTGCTAAAAGATAATCAGAGAGTGACAAGGATTAGAGGCTCAGGCGGCTGGAGTCCTGGTACACCGTCAGATGAGCAGCACCTGTGAATGAGTCATTCTTCTGAAGCTTGGAGCTATTGACTTCCACTGTGATCCGCATTCAGGCGCATAGAGAAGCAATTTGGGATCATTATGGCACAGATTCAAATGTATCAGGGCACTTTGAATGAGGATTGGGGATAAGGATTTACATATTAAAGGCGGATCATTTACACTTTTCGTTGCATGACATTTTCTGCTCTACTCATTTGTCCCCTGCCAAGAGCATGCAGTGTTTTCAAGGGTGTGTGTGAGTGTCTCACCTCTGTCAGTGTCATAAAGGTAGACAAACTTCTCCCACTTGTAGTGGGCGAGCAGACTAAGAACGGCGCCCCGCAGCCCGGGCCTCATCTGGATGACAAACTGCACGTCGGCATCAATCGGGAAGCTGGGCGTAATGAAGGAGGTGTGCAGCGCCCCACAGAAGGAGGTCAGCGTGTTCATGGACTTCCTGTCATAGAAGCCAAAGATGGCGTAGACTCCTCGGGAGAACTGGGAGCAGACTGGTGACAGAGGGCAGAGAGCAGATTCAGGTCAGGGACAAGTGCAGAGTCAAAACAGTTCAGATCAGCTGTTTTTCAGTCAGGATGAGTGCCAGAGGAGAGGACGAAGTGCTCTTTAAACAAAGACATGTCCAGACTTTAGAGGGAGCGAACTGGAGTCATGATTTCTGCAGGGGTGGCATAAAGTACATGGGCACATACTCATGTCTCAATAGCAATTTTTAACATGGCTGCACATGAAACCCCTTGTCAAATTAATCTGCACAAAACAGGTTTATATATCACTGGGCACAAAAGCAACAGGACTGAGTGGCCACTTGGAAATTTTGGAAGACAGGCGACTGGGCAACCTCAGTTTTCCTGGCCACCTCTCTGGACATGTCCCATCAATAATTATACGTATACACAGTTATCGACTTATGACAATTCTTAGAAAACGTACAAATTTTGTCTTCAAAGAACTGTTAAAATCTGAGCATGTATCACTGGGAGTCACACCAAAAGAGAAAAAAATATGCATGACAGGAATATCAAACTTTTATCTGCTTGTTCGAACAAAATCCATCAGTTATTCTGACGAGGTCTCAGAACAGGAGACAATCAGGGTTTGGATATGGATATTTTCTAGGGATAAGATTGTCATCAGGTAATTTTTTTAATTCATTCTGGGTTATTCATCAGTCACTCCCCGGTCATTGTTCATTAAACAGTTACAGTTCACCGGTAACCAATGTTACTGAATGATCATGTCACTTCTTAAAGCACACATTTAAGAGTCATTCTGGCACCAGAGACAACCTGGTGGACACGCCCCTGGTTTCAAATGAAAGCAAAAGTCTTACAGTGACAGTGATAGGTGTAAACTCACTTTGAGGCAAAGCGATTCCCTGGTGACGTTTCTCTTCCCAGTGAAATGTCTGAATAAATGGGTGCCATGTGAGATGTCTGCTCCCTATGGCCATGCACGGCTGCCCTGTGTCCTTCACTTCTCCTTGCTCTAAATGCAACTGCTCGGGTAATCAACTAGAAATAATGGGGGAATCAGTGCTCTGGCCACAGCTCTTTATGGACAAATACCCTGAAACATGAGCATGCAAATGTGCAGGCAGTGGGCCGTTCTGCAGTATAAAAGATTTATATCAGTCCTTGTGTGCTGCCATCTGTAGACGTTAAAATGAGCTCCAGCCATAAAGGCTCTATGCATCAGACACTTGGTCCAAAAAATATGTTCACTATTTTATTTTATTTGTGCATAATAAATGGTTTCAACATCATCAACACAAACCAACTACGGGATTTGACCCATGTCTTGATGTCACTTTTAACTAAAGCAAATGTGAGTCAGTCTAAGAATGGTGCTCTGCTTTTTAATGTCCCCAGCTGACTGAAGCTCAGTTTTACCAATCAATGTTTAACCATGTTGTTTTATAACTCATTAGATTTAACAGGATCTTTTTCTGGGAATCCGTGGGTGACACACTTGTTTCTCTCAGAAAAGCTACCCAAAACTTTAGCTGGGATGACAAAAATACCACTGCTCACATTTCACATAACACGACACAACCCCACTGCTCTCTCTATCTCTCTCTCTTTCTTTCTCTGGGACATGAAAATGTTAGTTGTAACTAATTTGGCTTCAGGAAAGTATTCTCAAACAGGTGAGTTCCTTTCTTTCTATCAGTACAGACTGTACAGTGCTGTATGCACAAGAGAAATTACATAAAATTCATTTTACAGCGCTCAAAGGCAAACTGCAGCAGGTCAAAGGACCACAGGACAACTTCAAAGGATTTTACTCATCATGCATCACAGAAGTTTGTCCTTGAAGGCCACTGTAGCTTCACCAGCAGGAGGGACAAGCATCGAAGAATATCAGTCTTAAAAATGTCTGATAAATGTTGTTTAATATTCCCATTTCTCCACACTGAACCTTCAACTATAACTCAGATGTAACCCTACACAGAAAAGCAGCATGACTCACAGCTGTCTTTGTTTCCTCATTGACTCATGTCTCTACAAACTCACTCAGTAATAAACTCTGCACTACTTTCGACAAAAGTTCAGTTTTCAAACTCTGAATTCATCATTACCTAATTTGAAATGAGTCTTTTTAAATGGGGTGACGCAGTTTACGCAAAAATGCAGACTTCATAAAGCCATCAGTTTAATCACAACCTGCTTTGTAGTCTCTGTACCTTTAAAAGCTTAACTTCCAACACAAGCAATTAAATGTCACCCTGGTGTAACTTTGAAATTTTTTTATTGCAGAAGAACAGCTGGAGGCGTATTCTGGTTCGTATCATTTCTTCTACATCCTGCATTTTACATACAGGACTTCAGCATTTGTCTTTGGTAAGGTTCATATCATAGGGTGCCACTAAATCTTTGGCCAAATATCCAGAGAAAAATCTTAAAGGAAATTTTTCTGAATTCTAGTGGTTGAACTTTATACAAAATACACTTTAGACGAAGCTGAAAAACACACCCACACATCCACATCTGTGCCTGAAAAGGCGGTGAAATAATTTCACAGTTGTGTGAGTTCTTCATGTGTGTGGTTGGAGTTAAATGGTGCATGTTTTTGAAAGTTTCTTTTGTTCAGCTTTCCATTAAGACAATTGTTCAGTCATCCTTGATTGGTTCAGTCATTTTAATCTCAGTTGTTTTCTCATTCCCTCATCATTTTATATTTCAAGGCTTTATCCAACAAAGCAATGCATATGAACAAAGAAATCAGAAGCATCCACAACATCAGCATTAAAAGCATCCAAGGACAGCTTTCTGTACATTTAGAGGACAACTTTAGGCTTCATTTCAAGGACTTGAACAGCATTTGGTAAACAGTGAGATAAATCTGGTCTTCATAAAGAGAAAAATGTCTGATCTCCCCTTCAATTTGGGAGAACGCCTCCCAGTGGATAACATTATTCAACCTGACACGGCTCCATCTCAAATTATTGATTCACACATTTCTCCCTCAACACACAATATCCAGCTGATGTTATCCAAGAAGAGAGGAGGGTACCATTAAATCAACACTTCCAAGCTCGTTCAATGTAATCCAATTCTATTCTCAAAATGGCAGCATGAGCTTTTTGTTTGTCAAGGTTAAATAGACCGCCTGTTCCCCTAAAGGACTAATGAAATCATATATTAGGGCTCATGAAGCAGTAAACACTCATCCATTGCAGTAAATCCCTCTGATTGTGGTCAGCAAAGAAGACACGCATCATTTATTTTATTGCAGAGGGAAATGGAGGTATTTTTTTTTCCCGGACTGCAGCCTTTCAGCATTTTTGTCCAGAATACTAACACAGACCAGAAAATTCAACAGCACAGCCTCCTGTACAGCTTATTTCTTTCACCACCCTACAAACACCCACATCTGCCTGCCATTAGTGCTTCTTTCTCCTCTTCCTCCATCTCTGCCTCTCTTAGACACCTCGTCAAACTTAACAGGTAGGTGCTGCAGCTCTGAAACCACCAACGCTGTCTTAACTCCCTCCATAAAACTCAGGGCTTTGCAGCTTTAAGGGTCTCTCCTGCAGACAGCTGAAGGATCTAGTTAGAGTCATGAAACTGGCTGATGTAGGGATGGACCTGTAGTGCCTGTGCAGAGCAGAGCCGAGCCTGCAAAGTGAATTCTTAAAGAGGACGAGGATAGTGGGGTGGCTGCTGTCCTTGAAAATCGAACTTTATGCACATCAGGAGGTGAAGATGCAGAAAAGGAAAGAGGCAGACACACACTGGGAGGAGGGAGTGAACTTTTTTGGACAGAAGGGAATTGGATTGGCTTGTGCTCTCGGCCAAAGTGAGGACAAACTCCTTTACTTTTTGTGCTGATAACAAAAAGCCTGTTTATTCGGGTGCTGCTCCCTGCTGGGGAGTTATTTTTCTTCCCTTGTCTGAGAAATACCTGCAGCTACTCTAGAGGAGAAGAGAGCAGCAGGACCTCAGTTTGTTCTCCTGAGGGAGGGGGGCATATGGTTGCCTCGGTCGCATGGGAATACTTGTCATGTACAGGGGTCATGTGTTTAGTTAGATAAGGAGGTCAAGGACACAGCCCAGATAGGGAAAAAGATGCACTAAACCTGAAGAAATAATATGCTTGGGTCATATAAATATAAGATAGGCTACAGAGAAAATATCAAGACATTTCTTTACAGGTATCTTGTTTTGTATTTATAATGAAAGATCCTGACCACAGTGTTGTACTGCACCTTGAAGTTACTCTCTATGGCCGTGATATATAAGCAAGTGTGACATAGGAAGGCAAATTCAACTCCACTAAACCTGGACTGCGTCTGCACAGAGCAGAGACCTACTACAGTCTATCTCAACAACTAAGAATCATTATCATCTAACATGTTTCGTAGGTGAGGTAACCATAATGATATTCTGTGTGAACATATCAATGGCATAAATGGAAAGTCCAGACACCCTGTAAGTTGTTTAATAGTGTACCAAGAAGCTAGCATTTTTGAAGCAAATATATCTTTTAGCTTGGTCAAGATCCTTTGCCTCATAGAAAAATCTGCACTACAAATCTCATTGCTGATGGCTTTCTCCTGTGGCAGTTTTAGCTAAATGCTAAAGCTTACATTTGCAAGGTTGAGAAAGTCATACTGATACACAGCACGAAAAATGTTTATTACAATTAGTATCTAGGTTTAGCACGTTAGCATACTAACATTTGCTAATTAGAACAAAACCTATGGGAGGTAAGGTACAAGAAGTATTTGGAGTTAAAATTGAAAATTCCCATTTAATGCTCAAGCAAAACACTTACTAATCTAAGCAGCTCTGGTTATCTTTTGAGGAAAAGTGGCATTTTGACCAGATACTACTGCCAAGGGTCACCCTGATGATGCTAACTTGGAGTGCTAACATCCCCCCAAAATGTCAGCACCAATTGAATCTTCAGGACATGCTTTTAGTTCTACCAGACCCTCATCATTAAATTGAAAGTAATCATTCTGAAATAAAGCTCCAGCAAAATTTCAGTGCAGAGAAACTACATCTCCATGCCAGATTAATTATTATCATCACATGTATTATATCAGTGCTGTTTTTTCAATCCGTCATGTGCATAATTGCACGACCAGCATCTGCACCCAACTGAGGAGCATCTCTCATTGTGGCACATAGCAACCTTTTTGCTACCTTAGTCAGTCTTTCCAGAGATGATTAATAGTTATTGCTCATTTTTCTGAAAGTAAACAGAATGGTGCCACAAATGAGGAAGGCATCACTAACGTTCTGAGAATGAATCCTCTTAGGAATATCAATTCATCATCTGCCATGATGTGTCAAAAACCATTTATTAGCAGCTTCTGAGTGTGTCACTGTGGGAAAAAATGAAATGCTAAATAAAGGCAAACACAAAATATTGGAGATCAAAACCAGTAGTTGTTGAGATGTTGTTTCGAGCGGATCAATAAATAAACACAACCATCCCCAAAGGAATTTCACCAAAGTAAGGTCATCACTGTTCACTGACAACTGAATTAATGGTGATACCAAAATCCAGTCCAGAATAAAGCTAACAAGCCTACAATTAGACCAGCGAGTCAAGCAAGCTATGCTAGCAGTAAATTCTTACTAAATTTAGTTTGAGCACAAGCTCAAGTCTCCCCATAAAGAACAGAGCATACCTGACTGCATATAGGTCTATATTTGCTTCAATGACTTTTGGTTGCTTGCAACAATTAATCACAATGTAAGAGTCATCCTGCAATGATTGATGAAAGAGTTGGTGTATTTATCAAGCAGCTGATATGGACCTCTCTCAGTGTGTGTCCCGCACACTTGTTCTTACACCAGGGTTTATGTGCTTCACCCTCTCCATTAATCCCTGATGTCATGTGTAGGGTTGTGTAACCTCTGTCTGCATGATTTACAGCTGTAGGAAGAACGATGAGCTGCATATCAGGGTGATCCATCTTCCCATCATCAGACACAGATTTTCCTTACTAAAGCCAATTTACTACTTGTATCTTGACTGCCTTACATGCAATATTGATGGTATGCTTAACGGCATTTAGGTCCAAAAAAGACAGGAAGTGTAAAGTCAAATACACTAGAAATTGATTCAGTGATTTACTGAAATCCCCAAATTCAAAGTAACCAGGGTCTCCTCTAATGTTTGGAATCACATCTTCATTTCTAAGCTGCTCGGAGGATGCCTTCCAAATGTGCTGACCGGAGAACTGTGTGTAAATTCAGTGTTTCCTCATAAAAACAAGCTAGGTGGCTTAGCTGTGCCATCCTCCGAATGAATTACAGGGTCAGAGCACACAGCCAACATCCCTTTCCTGTCATTCCAGGTATGTTCCTTTTCCATCTTTGTAACCTGCCAGCAGCTGCTCTGTGTGTCAGCTGGACAGGATGTACAAGAGCATTGTGGGAATATCAAAGGACAGGATACATCGTGCACCTGAGCAATGATGCGCTCTTTGTGGTTTATATTTACAGTGAAAGTCATGCAGCAATCATCAGTTGAAGGATAAATTTAAAGGGAGTCAACAAAAAAACCTCCACCCACAATAAATCAGTATCTGTTGAAAGAATAAAAGAGGAGCTCAAACCCTCCCATCTTGCACTAGATGGCAGGCAGTAAGACACTGAAAAAATTAAATAAAAACATGTTAAAATGCCAACTTTTTGTCTTTACACAAAGAAAACAAGCAAAAGTTGATTATTCTGAGTTGTGATTTGGATATTTTTGTGATGAGAGAGGTACAACCAATTATCAAAAGGGCCTTTTTCCATAACTCATTATGCAGAAACATTCTAAAGTAATATGATGTTTTCTTCTACTTAATTCCCTGAGGCTTATGTGTCAATGCAATAGTTGCACACAGGCATCGTAAGAGGATGTAAAGCGCACTCTAATTATGGGCTATGTCACAGCAGGGAGACATGAAGAAGTAGAAAGACTGTATTCAAGTTTCCTTAGTGTACTGAAAATGGTGAAAACATTGTTAAATGTAAAACTGAAAATAAACAGTAACAAGTCAAAGATCTGCAAGGCAGTGCTTTGATACAGTAGTGTTTTGTGTTTTTAATACCATCACGCTCTGGTTCAGCAGGTTTAATGTTACCTTTAGAGATGGTATTATTTAAAAAAAAAAAAAAAAATGAAAATACAGAAATGGATAGGATAAAGGGTAACCTATAACCCCTAAATGCATACTCAAATCTACAAATATGAACACCAATTTCTAAATGCATACATGGTTATACATAGGGATGCATAATATCGTATTTTTTGGCGATATCAAGTATGCCGATATTTTACAACTCATTAAGCAGATTACTAGTAACGATAAAGATATTTTTTTCTGCACACTTAATTGCAGAGATCAACTCTCTTCTGCTTGGATTTAGGATGCAGTAATAAGGTGCATACTTTTATCAGATTTGTTGTTTAGTATTCTTTCTCTGTGCAAAATAAAGAAAACACTTACTTGCTTCACGCTATCCATGAGACAATCACAACAATATCCACAAATGGTAACACGTTGCACTTTGCACATCTGACATTTCATCAAGTAAGCAGTGACCTAATATATTAGTCGGTATCAGCGTGTGATTGGCTGATAACTGAACATCTGCCTACACTGATAATGGCTGCTATATATTGTGCATTTCTAGTTATAAATGGTAGACACGGAAGTCTGAGTGTTCCTGAGCTGCATACAGGAGTCATTCGTTGCAATTGAGGTGGGCCTCTTTGTTTGGGTCTGTAAGTTCTGTCATAAAAGATAATCAGTGACTCGCTGGAGTAATTTCATCAAACCAGCTCCCTACAAGGTTTATTTACATAATTACCCTAGATACACCACTGATTTCTTCTTGTGCACACGTGTGACATCATGACTGAGAAAACTGTTGAAAAGTTGCTGTGATATGTTTGTTTTAATTTACAAAACAATCTTTGGCAACAATAGCAGCTCCAACGTTTGGCGTGCCACAAGGTACACCTGAGGCTGATGGAAACATCCTTAATTTGGAAGCCAAGTTTTTGGGAGGCTTATCTCCCAAACACCATGAATGTCTGGATATAAAATCAGAGTGTTAGTCCATCCTGTGGTTGTTGTGGTGTTTCATCCTAATAGACAGCAGAATGAGAGTGAGACCGATGTTGCTATTCATAGAGCCATGCGGCTAAAATGGCTAATGAAAGGAGTTACCAAATACATTATGTAACCTTCTATAATTGTGCCCAAGCCTTTGAACAGTGACTCTGCATGCAGCTCATCTGGTTTAAGATGAATAAGCTGCACCCGCTCTACTGAAAGCCTTGTAAAGACCTGCCAGTTCAATTTGACCATAAAATTACTGTGAATGTTTGTTTCCTGATAAAAATCTGATAAAGGCAGCTCGGTTTCAATGATCTCTGTGTTATGACATATAAGTGTTTCATATCTTTATCCGCATTACAGTCTGTATTGCTGCGCAATTTGTCCCAGCTGACCAACCTTGGAGGCAGCAGAGGGCACGTAGGGACTGAAGCCTGAGTAGGTGTTTCTCCTCAGGCGCTCTGGTTGCATGTTGGCTGAAATTCCCTCCTCTCTGCAGATTACTGCTTTGTAAAAACAAACATATTTTTCTTCCAGTGGGCTACCCCCAGCAGATCCTCATTATTCTCAAAAAGCTGGGCAACACTGGTTGGATTAGCCCTAATCTGGGATACAACTGGATTCAGCCCACATGCTAAAGCATCATGAACAAGGAGGAAATCAGCAGATATTCAGACAGAGCCTGTGGCTATTGGACTCTTGCATGGAAGAATACACTTCAGTATTTCAGCATTTCACTGCATCACAGCGAAAGCACCGCTAGCACTCCACCTACACATGCTTTGCATATACTGCTAAAACACCATCCAAGGACCACTTTTAACAGTGGTAGAGGAGAATGACGTATTCCATTTAAAAAGACATTGTGATGCTGCAAAAGACACTAGGAATGGATTCAAATATACATCAGGTAAAAGCAGATGTGTGGGAGTAGTGAGGAAAACTGAATGATTCAGAGGCCAAAGTAGATTCAGTTCAGTCATTTATCGTCTTCGTTTCTGTGTATCATTCTTTGTTTGAAGGAATAACATTTAATTTCATCCCATAAAATTAAGGCTTTTTCAATCCATCATTCAACTGGAATTCAAATTTACAACAAAACAAAACTCTAAATAATTTAGAAAAAAAAAATAGATGGGTGAAACACTGACACTGATTATTAACCAAGGAGTTTTTCAATGCTTAAAGCTCCTGTGAACTTGCCTTTTATGTAACTTTTGCAGCCCCCTGTGGACATTAAACGTCTCCTCTTTGCTGATCTTGTCCTGTGCATGTGTAAATCATATATCTCCTTACAACAACCTTATGCTCCTTTCTTTGTTTACAAAACTTGAAGGTCTTATTCCTTACAACATGGATTACTTTGTCAGCAGCTGATTAAGTTGATAACATGTTCAACATGTAGTTGCAGGCCTACGGCGACATGAGGAATGGAAGCAGAAAATGTAGGCTGAGCTTTCCGATACAAATATCTGTGAAGAAACAAAGTATCCCTGTCATCACTCTCCTTCTCTGTGTATGCCTCTTTTCATCTTTTTCTGTATCTCTTCCTTCATTTTCATAAGAATTGAACAATTCCAAAAGCAAGAGAGAGCTACAGGTGCATACAATGAGAGATGCAGCATGGGGGAATATTGTGAACTGAAACAACTAAGTCAACTGAAACTATGCTTATATTAAGCACCATTATTCCTCTAGAGATCTCCTACTAAAAGTGAAACATGAGGACTACAATGTTACAAGATTCAATGATCACACTTAAAAAAAACCATTCCAAATTAATCTGCTTATTAAACACATTGTTCATGTCTGTCTTCATCACAGTCAGTTGATATTGTGTTCACTGAGCTGTTGGCAGATGTGGTTTTCTGATCATCTAGATTAAAGCACATGGAGACCAAGTTGCAACCCCTGGTCTAAATATATAAAGCCTATGCAGTTGTACAAAAAACCTGCAGTTTCTAAAATATTAAAATATTCCACCTGAGGCTGGCTGCAGAAAACAGAGAAAACCACATACACTCCAAGCCAAGAAAAGATTATTTTACAGCAAAAACAAACATGTTTACAGCCTGGATGAATAAAACAGCTCATGCCTTCATCATTATCTCCAGGGTTTCTTTGCTCCTCAACTGACTGCCATAATTTCTCTTCTCATCCAAGTGGATAGAGTTAATATAAAGCTTGGTAAAATGACTCAAGAAGTTACTGGGGTGTATTAATTTATATATTTCATTGAATATAAATCAAGTTATTGATTCACAGGAGTCCCCAATTTTCTAAATTAAATCTAAAATTTAAATAAAAGTATAGAAAGATTTCAGCATCACCAATAATATGATAGCTGATCCATGGAGATGAAAGGATTAAACTAAGTAATCTTCCAACTTTTGTTCATGTTCTCAAAGTGTAGGTGGTCGTGGAGCAAAGATGGCCTAGTGGTTAAGGTCGCCCATGAGGTTCACCCTCGCACTGAATCCAGCCTGATACCACTTTCCCCGCTCTTACCCTGTTTCTACTGTCTGCTCTCTCCTATCCAAATAAAAGCACAAAAGCTAAAAAAAAAACTTTCAAAAAAAAGTGAAATTGGTCCTCATAGTTGTAGTTTTAGAAACAGACATTCGGGCAATGTTTTTTAGGTGGAGGGAGGCAGTTTTAGTGATGTGGTTGGTGGCTCTGTCATGGTTAATCTATCTGTATGTTCAAGCTGTTTGTTGCTTTATCCATAACTACTTAAATGTACTGTTTTACAACTCAGCAGAAAAATACTTAAGCACATGGTTATAAACTGATTGAAAAATTAGTTATTTACGTTCATTCATGAAGAGTAATATTATTTTAGTGGTTGTGTTATTCTTGATTAATTATGACAAGCTGCTTCACTATTTAAAAAGTATCCAGTATGAAAACAAGGTTCTTTAAGAAGGCTTCGATGGTTGCCAAATTTATAAATAATCCAGATGTAACCTTCTGTTGGAGCAAATGTGGAATGGTCGGCGACCACTCACACATATTTTGGGATTGCCCAATGATACTTCCTTTTTGGAAGGGGATAAAGAGGGAGATAGATAAAATGATGAGAATTGATGTACCATTCACCCCAAGACAGTTTTTGTTTGATCTAACTCCTGAAGACATGTATACTAGAGACCTAAAATACCAGCCACATATACTCTTGCTAACTGCTCTGAAGATGGTGACAATGAAATGGATGAATCCACAGGCACCTACAGTGGCACAGTGGAAACAAAAGTTGAGGGAGGTGTATGGAATGGAGGCTTTAACTGCTCAATTACAATTAAAGAATGAGATTTTTGTGAGGAGGTGGTTACCTATAACAAGATACCTTTCTAACTGAGGGGATCCCTAAAGTATACTGGAATGTCCTGACTGTACATTTATTTATTTTTCTTTTATTGATATTACTAAAATGTCCTTGTTTTGTAATGCCATACATATTAAGTGATGTTGTCAAGGATTGTTTTGTCTATATTGTGTCCTTCAACGTTTAATAAAAATACAGTTAAAAAAAAGTATCCAGTATTAATATTGATTTCTGTGATACTGGCTCTCTTATAGAGGTTACAGACATTAAAAATCACACAATAGAAAACAACAACCTTGTCACTAATGGTCTGTTTGATGATCAGTCAAAGCTTTAGGAAAGACAACGCTAAAGCACTATTTTGCTGTATTAAATGAAACATTGATGCTCATTTAACTTCGCAAAATGTGCAAGAACAGCTCCTGTTAATTACACACTTCCCCCATTACTTTTGCTTTTCTTGAGAGTGATAATGTTGCTGTAATGTCACTCATGTTGTTGTCTTAAATTATAATCTCCTGTAATGCTTAGTAGATGATAGCAGAGATTTTTTTTGTCAGCATCACTAAAGGACTTTGTGTTGCACGGCTACAAACTTCTGCAGCTTCACTGTAGCTTGTCAGTAGTGATCACATCGCTGCATTTCAGCGCTGACATGTGAGCACATTCTGATGCACAGGATGAAAGACTAACTGCACATCTCCAGTGACATGCCCCCAGAAACATCCAACGCTGTTCCACCATTTTGCAGCATTATAACGGGCCATGGTGAAAAACAAGAAATAAGAAGCTTTCATACAAAAGATATGAACCTGTTTAACAAAGTACATTCTCCCTTTGGACATTTCAAAGCTTGTGTTGTAGTTTTAGCCATTTCTGAGCCTCAGTCCTCTCTAGCTCAAAGACGCTAATGCATTAATGCTGCATGATGGGCCATGAGTGTTGTCTTGCCCCTCAGCTAACACCCAGAAAGCTCTTGTTAAACTCAGGGTCAGACCGTGTATGCATGTCAGTGAACAGATAAGTAAGAAAACAGCTCTGTCTGCAACTCAAATGTGACTTCAGTGAAATCATTAAATGAATCCTCGGACAGTTTGAAAGCTTCATGTTTCTATTATGATCCCTGATAAAAATGCCATGACGAATCTGAGGAAGAGGACTTGTCAACTTGGAGCAGGTCATCCAAACTGACAGGATGCTGGGTGCAGAAGCAGTAACTCAGATATTTTTGTCACTGCACCGTGATGAAAGGACACGCTTTTGGGTAAGTGTCTCATCTGTTCAAGGGCTTCACAATGGAGAGAATCCATTAAAAGCTTGCAAATGAGGCAAAAATATACAAAACCTTCCAAATATGCAGCCAAAAAAGAGACACTACATATCCCATGCTCTGAAGCAGTTAAATAACTGAATATATATAGGTGAACTGAGGCTTCAAAGTCAGAAGTGGACATGTTCATTTTTTTCTCGTTATCAAAGAGCTACCTTACTTGGATGCTCCCATATCAAAAAGGGTTGAAATAATGATTCCTCTGTGTTTATGCAGTTATTACTGTGGCCAGATAGTGTGAATTAAGATAGAAACTATCATGCAGCAAGCTCTCCCTCAGGCCAAACAATTTGACAACCTCGTCTCTGCTGCTCATGCATCATACATGACTTGTCCGTGTAAATTAATTCCCGGAGTCCTGACACTCCAAAGGTTCTTACATATTGATAGACCGTTGTTTTATTGATATCCAGCATGTTTGTTTTTTTGCTACAGCAGCTAGAGAAAATGATTATGTAAAGCGTTGCCAAAATGACACTTAATTTTAGGCATTACATATTTCCCTAAGCTCTAATGACCCAGCTGCTTAAACAGCAGCTAATGAGTAAGTTCTTTTATATCTCATTGTTCCTATTTCCCTTTTCCTGAAAGCCCGCAGCATCTTTAATAGATTAGTTGTGTCATTTGGAAAAGCTTGATTCAGTGTCATTATTGTTTGGAGCCACAGTTTAGCACAAAGGCCTGAAAACCTGGCTCTGTTCGCATGAAAATATTTTTCCACCAGCACCTCTAAAGCTTGATAGTTGACACGCTCTGTTTTTCTGATTGCCAGGCAACTACAGGGGGCCTATTAAACACAAGAACTCAAAAACCAAACAAACAACAATTGGTTGTTTTGTTGTTTTTTTTCAGGTTTGGGTGAAATAAAACAAAAAATACTCACTGAAAGCTTTATACTTCTTTCCATAAAAACACAATCAGGGCAGGAAAAATAGCTGTTGCCCTATTCAGTTCATTATGAGTTTCATGTCCTGTTTTTTTTTTTTTTCATGAATAAGCTAAACTGCATCTTCCCTGTTATTTACAATGACGAGTGCAGTGGTGAACACACTATCGCAAGCAGTGAAGACATGAAAACCAGAGAACAAACCATGGGCAGTAAATGACTGTCTACACCAGGCATGTCCAAAGTCAGACCCAGGGCCAATTATGACCCCAAGGTATATTTCCATATGGCCCCCAGCCTTTATCTTAAATGTATTAATTATATCACTGAGCTCTTCTCTCTCCAAAGAACTCTTACAGCTGACTTCTTTAAATGAATCTATCATGATATGAAAATGTGAAAGTTCAAAAGAACACATTAAAGGACACAGGACTAGATTAAAGATATGAAATGGTGAGGAAAAAGCAAAAATTGGTGTACAAAAATGCTTTATAATGCAGGATGTGAAATATTTGTGACTAAAATGTTGCTTGCAGGTCAAAAAAGTCCAGAAAATATCTTGACAAACAACCCTGATAAAATCCAGATCCTGACCCCACCATCAAAAAGTCCCAACCAATTTTCACCATATTGCCCCCAAATAGAGAACACTTTCCTCAAATGTTAAAGTTACAAATAATCTGTACGATGAAAACCAAAAAAGGCCAGAACTCGTGGATGAATAGTACCTTTTATGTCTTTGATGATTTTGTCTGTAAATTGTGTTTTTTCTTTTTCTTTAACTTTTCTTCCTTTACTTTAACAGACAAAAGTGAAAGGGCTTGTGTTGGCAGCACACAGGCTATGAATACAACTGGCACCTACAGTACACACTGTATGCCCAGTCAGCGATTCTAAACACTACAAATAACTTTAAAGAAATGGTCTATCTTTGTGCTTATGCTTTGCTCACATTTATAGCTTGTTTGGAGGTGCCAGTATTGATTTCAACTGATTTTTAAGCAGCTAAAAATGCTTGCTGGAGCTTTAAAGGAATATATATATATATATATGGACTTGGTTGAAGATGGATACAGTTGTATATAAAGGCACAACAGCACATTAGGGAGCCATTTTTTCCTTCAAGGCTATTTCATTGTCTTCTTACTAATCAGTACAGCTCAGGGATGCACAAATACTATGCCATCCAATGTTTCTCTTTTCCAGCTTTAAAGCATTTTAATTTTTACTAAATTTGCTCAGTTTTTATGAAATAATACATTCATTTCTACACCAATGTGGGCAAGAACAAACAGTCACAGTGAAACTTTCACAGTTAGCAAATCTCCATGCTTTGTTTCCTGAAGAATTCAAAATGAGAAACATAGAAGCCCCACGCTGAAATGTGGTTTCACTGTCTACTTGTGGGCTGCTACTCTTTCCCCTGCCTGCACTTTTTTTTTGCACTGCAGGATACAACAGTTTTAGCTCTCACTATTACAAGTTTACTCTTTGACAGGCTGAATTTGCATAAAAGCCTTCAAAGTGGGAAAATGTCCTTATTTGGACACAGCTTCTGAGTCAATACAGTCGTTAGGGCCTTGGTAATGTAAAAGAAGAAGTCGAAAAAGAAGAAAGAGGAGAATGAGGAGGAGGAGGCGATCTGGCTTCATAAACTGCTGCATTAGTGGGACTGTCCATTGCCTACACATTGAAGTGCTCTGACATTAGCCTCTGTCTAAGCAGCATCACACTGTTGAGTCATAGCAGAGGGAGGATTGGTGGCTATAATAAACACTTTATGGAGAAATATACTGTCATTTTCACTTTAAAGCTCTTCTCTGGAGAGACTCTGGACTGAACAGAAACATCATGCAGAAGTATCAAACAAGAAAAGAGGAAAAGAGTGGGCTTTAAAAAAATGCATGATTCAGCCTTTTAGGTTTCTCTTGTTATAAGACATGAGTGCAGCTATGACCATAAATCTGCTGTAACTGTAAAATCTTACTGAAAATACAGTGCATTCAAAAGCACTTTACATACATGAAAATTTGCGAACTATAAATTGAGAAAAATTGTTGTAAATAAAGTTATGAAGTGATCTGTTGCGCCTGTCTGACCTGTCACCATATCCAAAAACCACAATCCCACATGCACTCGATTTGTGCAGCCGGGCCGGCAGCTCCATCTCCGCTGTCACTTCCTGCCCTGACCTCAGTCTTAATGGACATAACCTTCTCATTTTTGCATTTATGCTCACAATCTGTCCTGGCCTGGGGCAAGGTGTCACATCAATACATTCTGATCCTGCAACTCTACTCCAACCAGACACAAATTGGTGAGATGTAATAAATGCAGCAGTGTAGGGAAGTTCGCTTCATCAGAATCAATTCAATAAAGCTGCAAAAGCTGGAGACTGTTTTGCACCAATGTATCACTGGCTGTACACGTTAGCTTCTTTGTTTGTTTCTCAACTTCAAGAGCTGCAGAGCAAGCACCAAACTGCAGATTCAGTGTCTGCGGCCAAGTAGAGTTGGAGAACAGCCATATATTAGTAAGAGGGACTGAGATAGAGAAAATGAAAGCTTGGTGAGAATTGATTTTTCCACACTGGTGCACAAACTGGAGCCCCCCCCCCATACACACACACACTACTGCTGGACTATAGCCTTCCACCTATTGATCCCCACTGCCAATAACACAGTCATTTGCCATCAGGGATTTGTAACAATCATTATATACTGACCCAGCTGGAGGACAGCACTGTTGTCCTGCTTTAATCCATTCATGATCCACACACCAAACGCTACAAATGAGCTCTCCACAGAAACTAAGTCCTCTCGTTTCACACAAAAAAGAAGGGGGGGTTTGTGGACAACTCCAAAGATCAATATTTTAGGTCTCACTCTTAACACTTTCTAATATTATCAGAATCAGCGATGTGAGCTGTGGGGAAAGCACAGCAATGACTAACATGTAACCCTTGCCAGAATAGAAATGTGTCAAATCATAATCATCACATTCATTTGCTACATCAACACCTGCCAGGCAAGAAGGGCATTATGCAACCCAGACTGCTAAAATAAGAATCTTAGAGTTTGGTGCATTTTCAAGCCTTAGTCACAAGCTGGCCTGAACGGTCTACATAATGAGCTCCTCGCTGGTTTTTTTTTTTCAAAGCTTGCATCAGATTATCTCACTCAAATTAATCCTCCTGATTATCTTCTCATCCTTCAGGAAGAAAAAGATCAAGCTTCTCTCTAAACAATGGATTCAGGTTTGCTCAGAGTGAACCTGACTACAGTCTGAATATTTAATGGGAGCATGATGCAAACATAAACTGTGATTGCTTTTGTTTTCACTTTTAAACTCTACGTGAAGCAAGGGACTTTTTTTTGGTTCGGCCCTAAGGTAAAATAAAGTAGCAATACAAAAATGCTGCATGTGAAGCTTAATACTGCAGAATTAATCCCTATGAGCTGAAATCCCATAGGAGCAAATTAGTTAAGTAGGGTCAAAGGAAAACCCATAGGTTGAAGATGACTATAGGAAAAACAGTTCATTGACACTCACAAGAAAATGTTTGAACTGGATGAGTAATTTTTTACATAATGGCTCCCTGTTGACCTCATTGAAGTGAAAAACAGGCCGAGGTAGGAGTGCTATAACCCTGATGTGGACAAGCCAAGCGTGTAATATTTAACTCGTACGCAGTAACGACTGCTGAAGTGCCCTTAAGCTTCTGACCCCACAGGCACTTCAGTCTAACCTCAGAGTGCAGCACTGTGGTCCACTAAGCAGGGTCAAACGAGGATGTTGGTGTTTAAACCTGTGTCTCACTGCAACTCCCAATGTCATCATTGTAACATCATTTATGTATGTTGATTACAAATGCATATGGTATGATTGTGTTCAAGTCTCTCTTTTTTCATCCATTTCTCACTTCATTAGGCCACACAGTCATCTCTGCAGCAGCTGACAGAGTTGGGAGAGCTGCAGCTGATCTCAAAGCGTGAAGTGTGAAGAGCAGTCGGTGGGAAGACGGATAACAAATTAATTCTCCAGACAGAACTTGGTGCCCTACATGGCAGAGGAGTGACTGGTGGACCAATTATGAAGCCATCTCACACTCCACAGGCCTTCCTATCAAATCTATCATGTTTGTGCAGATGACTACATGGATTACAGCCTGTAACAGTTGATGCGGTAGGTTATCTATGCATCAGAAGAGTAGGCATGCAGATTTGCACCACTGTGCTGCTGCTGATAGAACACGTTGTGATGCCTGAGATTATTGTCAAAGCAACCGGCAATCCAAAGGCCTATTTCAACCAAAATACAAACAGAGTTGAGTAATCCCTCCTTGGCCATTGGTTTCTAGAGCAAGCTAAGTGAAGTGGACATATGGGAAAGGCTGATTCGCCCTGACTTTTGGTCTGATGTAAGGCAGAGGAGTGCATCTTGAGTTAGCCTTCTTGCTGAAGCTGAATAACAAAACTGCCAACCGGTGTCGTGCAGCAAAACTTAAAATGTTTACGTCTTCAAAACAAATGAATTCACCACCAAACAGTGTGGGCATAGAGAATCAAGGTGTGCAGGGTTTTTTAAAAAGCATGTTCATTTCTGGAAAAGCTGTAGGTTTTAGCACTCTCAACTTGCTTTAACCCCTTGCTGCCTGAATTATTTTAAAATTACATTACAGAAAATTTTGTATGTCTTTTACATTGTTGCAGATGCTAAGCTGAGTGGAGATTACAAATTTGAACATAGCACTATAGATATAAATAAGTCATATTTGATATATAGAAATGATAAGGTCACCCTCTGACCAACATACTATGACATGGTGCATCTGATAAGATACTCGGTATGTGTAGAATATGAATCAATTGCCCCTATCAAATATAAAACTCATCCCAGCTGTATCAAGATCTAATTTCAGAAATCAGGTACGTTGCAAATTTTGGACAACCGTCATCAAGGGTTTAAATATTCATCAAAAGCATGGTAATGTGCAGAGGTAAACAAAATTTCAGAAATAGCTTGGTTATTATTTTACAGGGGAACTATGATATCAGATGAGACAACATGCTGGATGAAATGAGCTGAGTAACATGATCCATCTCTTCAAAATACCCCATGATAAGCAATTTCTGTGAAGTATACTTTAAATTACAGCAAATACAACCTCTTTAGCCACTGTGTTCCAAACCAGCAGTTTAATCAGATTATATACTGTGATAGGGTTGGTCGAACCATGTTTGCAGTAGCCATCACATGCCATGCAACCATCATCCAGCCTCTATCAATTGTCACAGCAAGGAATCACTACAACCAGAAAAGCACTGTTTGTTTATCCTCCTGTCAAGTGTACAGTCATCTAAGTGCTGCACATTAGCTTCTCTGGAATTACTGAATTACTCAGTTTACTAAATCACAGCGTTTGGCCAATTACAGGCCATGTGCTCCATCATCCAGCTGGAGAGTTTTGGATTGCAGGAGACTGAGGAGAGTGTGTTTGAGGACAGACTCTTGGCAGGTGCCTGTGTGATACATAACCTTTTTATTCAAACACCATTTCACATCCCAACATCTGTGTCATTTTTGGATTAGCTGACCAATTAATCAGAGCAAAACATGTCTAAATAGATACACATGGACATATGCTACATCGTTTCTTTAGAATACTGTAAAAATAAAGAACTGTATCAAGAATGGTGTTATGCAAAGATAACTTATTGTCTTATCTAGTGTGTAAGTACTCACAGGCGTGTGTGACAGAGAAACTGTTGGAGGACTCCAGGTTGTCAACATTATAATTGAGGTGGAAAGGTTTCTCCGTCACATTCTGGTTGGTGTTGTACAGCTGGACAGCGAACCTGAAGGCGCTGTGCTCCTGTACTGTGGAGCGCATGAAGAGCCCACCTACAGGACAGAAAATGTCACATTAAACCCCCTCACTGACAGCTAGTTTCTCAATACACAGCTATCTGCCGTTGGGACTGCGCTCTTTCTAATGAAGATTAGAGGTTAAATCTAATAAAAACACGCATTTCCCCATGGAAAATACAGAGTGAGGTCAGTGACGTAAAATTACGCATTAGTGCCAACACGATGAGGTCTGTTAAATTTAGGAAAGGAAGTAAAGTGATGTGATCACTCACAAAATAAAAGCACTGCGGATACTTAACAATTTGGTTCAACTCTTTCTTTTTTTTTTTTTACTTGACCGCCCACAGAGACGAGCAGCATCCCACAATCCTATCTTTATAAGAAGTGAACTTGGTAATGCATTTTACGCAACGGCAAAACCAAGTGCGACTTTTAAACGCGTCCTATTTAGACTATGTGAACAAAGACATGCAGTCAGAGTATCCCGATGAACTTACCTATGTTGATTTGATTTGGAAACCCTGCCAGCGAGTCCTCCCAAAAATACAACAAAATCAGCACTGTCGCTATTGTGCGATGCCACATTTTTCTCCGAGAAGTAAATTCAACTCCTGGCGTGAATGTGACAGAGACGAAGCAGGGAAAACCATGTACACTGGCTTGTAGGCGCAAAGAAATCCACAAGATGCAGTGGGTCGCTCTCACTCACTGTGTGTGCACCCACGTTGAATTTGTGCCAGCGCGACTGCAGCGCCAGCCCTCTGCTGCTGCTGCTGCTGCTGCTGCTGGAGACCCAGAGACAGGGCTTTATCTCCTCAAAGATGGTGGTGGAGGAAAGGAGAAAGCGGGTCTCCTTACTGTGGGTAAGGAGCACTGAAATTGGCCAGGGAAAGAGAGAGCGAGAGAAAGAGAGAGAGAGAGAGAGAGAGAAGGGGGGCGTTTATCAAACTTGGCCTGACGTTGAATTGAAATAAGAGCAGAGCAGCCCCCAGTCCTCCTCCACACGTCACTGCAGAGTTGGTGTGTGAGCCTGAGCAGTGCTGTGTTCAGTCTTTGTGTGTGGTGCAAAGGCAGGGAAGCACACACCAGCGTCCACTTAGTATGGGCCAGTGGTGCACTGTTGACATGTGAGTATATGTAGGCCACCCATCTATCAATTTATCCATCTATCTGTCTGTCTGTCCCTCTGTCTGTCTGTCGCACTCCTGCAGCAGTCTCTCTCCATACCTTAATCTCAGACTGTCCCCTGCAGGTGTGCCAATGCAGAGTAAATATAGGAGCTAATTCATCACAGTGTAATCATGGTTTGCCGAGAGGCTTATCTAATACTAAATATGTGTGTCCTTATTAACTCTCTGATGATAGTAATTTCAATCCGCATTCCTTTTGTACAAGTAACATTAATATAGTTGTGACAGGGAGCAGCAGTTACACCTCAGTGTGGAGACAGTCAATAGAAAAGCACTAAGAATCAATACGACTATGCAGTTAATTAATCAAGGTTTTTAAGTTACCGCTGAGATAAAGGTAAGGTTCATTTTGAACTGGCACAGCATGTCATGTGAAATTAAACACATTTCCTGACAAAACAAAGACAAGAATCTGAAGTACAGATCTGCTTAGTAGATTATCACTGATGTACTTTCTTTTTAACAAGAAGTAAACTCTGCTAACCTTTAACAGCTGAATCAAAACTGCGTACTATATCTGTCATTTTGAGTGCGTAATACAATGTGTGTGTGAGAATTGCCCTGTAGTGGTGTGTCATACTGCAAAATTTGGTATCGTTTAATACCAAGTAAATATAGGGCCAGTATATCAATACAAATACTGTTACATAGAAAAGCTCAAAATTAACCAAGAATAGCACACAACCTCTAAAAACAGTGTTTTTGATCATGAACAAAAACTAATAACTAATTTTTCAACCAAAACACTTGGGCCACATACCCACAGGGAGTGCACAGAAAACAAGACACAGGTGAGACACATTAGGGAGGGGCCCGATGATCAGCAGAGGGGGAGAAGCTTGACAGGAACCGAAAAAGAAAAGAGACACAAGCAAACAAGATGAAACAGGAAGTGGAAAAATAGGAATGAGGTAACACAAGAAACTTTACAGACTGGTGGTCTTGATATTAACTAAATTTTAATACAATAAACTCGCCTCAGTCTGTAAATAGTCAAAACCATTAAATGATAAATACAGTAAGTACATTCTTATCAATTTGCATTTTTAACATGAGAAGTCAGATGTTGCAACTGACCCATTCCCGGAGACAGTTTGGGTTTCAGACTACACCAAATCCCTATTCGAGCACATACTAAAATAACAACTGATATCAACATGTTCATAGTGGGGGGCAAAAATGGGGTGTACTTTAAGAATAAGTCTGAATTATTTACATATTTGAGGTTTTGGCTCTTTTGAATGGTAAGAGGGTGCAAGCAAATAAAATCAGTAAATATCAGTGGACTTGGCATCGCAGTCATCTTTGTGTTGTGCCCATTTTCTGTCAAATTTTAAGCAAATAACTGAAAAATATGGTTTGAAATTCAGTTTGTGACACAGGTAGTCTGTTGACGATCTATTTGCCCAGCTTTGTAAGGTTTTTAAGTCTAATGAACTCATCTCAGTGGCTACACTAGCATCCTGTATATAGTCTATGATCTCTCCCTTGAATTAGTCATCATGAAATGTTGTCAGTTCCAGAAAGACTCTCAACAGAGTTAATGATCAAGGGATTGTTTCAATCTATGAGTTTGTTATCTATGAGCTGTTGCTGGTTTAGCATGGTCCAACCAATTATTACACCATCAATATGGGAAAGAAGTTGTGCTCTGCCTGATGATCAGACTCCCACAGGGGGAAATGACACTGTTCCTGCTCCAGCAGTGTAGCATGCAGTTGTCAAAGAGGTGCTGCTGGGTAATCTCAGGCCGTCAAACTTAATGATGTCAGTAAACCTGCAGCTAATCACAAGCATGCACCAGCAATCAAGAGCCTGATACAATACTATCAAAACAGTTCTACTTAATTTGGTACAAACTCTACAAACTCAATGTTAACACTTGCCTTTTAACTGCTTCCTATTGGAAAATGGAGCTCTATGTACTTCTGTCCAGATCAATAGTCTGTTATCGTGACAGCAAAGTGCAATAAATGCAGCAAGGAAGATTTAATGAATCTACAATGCCACAGTGAGTTTAGGAGTGAATTTTTGTCTGCAATACTTTTAGTTTTGAGATAATTTACATTAAAAGTAAAATGCTACAGCACTGTGCAGAAATGTGGTTATTTCTACTGAACTGAATTTATTGAACTCAATCTTTTAAAGATGAACTCTCCTCTGCCTGAAGTTCATCCTCTTGAATCATTTATCCATTTTAAGACGTCAAACTGAAAACACTCCATTCACCTCAGTATTGCTTACACTCTGTAGGCAACCTTTGGATTCCTTCTGATTAATTGAACAGCACAATATCAATTAGCTTACTGTGTCATTCATTGGAGCAGCATAGGCTTTATATGCACACACACACAGTACGTACTGTATGTGTGTGCTGGAGTGGTAGAAATCATTACAGCTTCTGAGATGGAGTGCTGCATACCCAGCACAGCAGAACACGCTACTGAGTCTCTGCTTATTGATCTGGATTTGATTTAATGCTTGGCACACAACTCTAATCTCTCACAGGATGCCACAAGCAGAGCAATTGCACAATAACGAAGCTCAGTTTTATGGGTACAAATAATGTTGTGACCCTTTATTAAGAGTGTTTTTTTTTTCTACATGTGAACCTCTGCGCATGAAAATTGCATTTCAGAATCAGAATCAGACCACTTTTTTGTCGTTGCAAAAGATACACAAAAAAAATTGCAAGTGTTGCAACCACGTATTTTCAGTGCAAGGTGTAAGGTACAAGCTTTAAAAATAAAAAGAAAACACAAACAAGAAACATCACAACAGATGCTCAGTTCAGGATATACAGTAGCAAATTAAAATACAGTTTATTGAAACAAACAGAAGCAGCAATGATCTGGTTTGATTTACCTAGTTCATGAGCCTGATGTTTATTTTCAGCTCATAAAAACGTAATACAATGGCAAATGAATTTTTTTCAACCATGTATTCACAAGATGTACTGACTAATACCAAACTGTAGCTTGTAACACACTGCTGAAGCCACTAATGCTGTTGAATGAGCTTAGGTACTGCTGATGTGATCAATTCTGTTTAATATCTTTCTGTAAATACAGTTGTGCTTATAAATGTACTTACCTTGGCAGGATTTCTGATTTCTTGGCCATTTTTCAGAGAATATAAATGATAACACAAAAAGTTTTCTTTCACTCATGGTTCGTGGTTGGGTAAAGGCATTTATTAAAAAAATACTGTTTACTCGATTTAAATCACAATGACAACAGAAACTTCCAAAATGACCCTGATCAAAAGTTTCCATATCCTGGTGATTTTGGCCTGATAACATGAACACAAGTTGACACAAATGGGTTGGAATGGCTACTAAAGGTAACCATCCTCACCTGTGATCTTCTAATCAGTGTGTGGGTGTATAAAAGGTCAGTGAGTTTCTGGGCTCCTGACAAACACTTGTATCGTTCATCCAGTGTTGCACTGATGTCTCTGGATTCTGAGTCATGGGAAAAGCAAAAGAATTATCAAAGTATCTGCATGAAAAGGTATTCCAACTATACTATAAGAAAGGGATATAAAAAGATATCCAAGGAATTGAGGATGCCAGTGAGGATGTAGTGTTCAAACTCTAATTACGAAGTGGAAAATGAGGGATTCTGTTCAAACATGTAGTTCTTGCAAGTCAGCCCAAGAATTAACAGGACCTGGAGGCTTTTTGCCGAGAAGTTTGAGCAGCTTTAACACCTGAGAAAATAAAAACCCTCAACTACAACTACAACTACAATGAAAGACTCCAAGCTGTCATTGAGGTTAAAGGGGGCAATACAAATGATTAAGAACTGGGGTATGTAAACTTTTGATCAGGGTCATTTTGGAAGTTTCTGTTGTCATTGTGAAGAGTACACAAAGTTGTTCGACAATAATTGGCTTCACCCAACCACTAACTATGTGTGAAAAAAGATTTTGTTGTCACTCATATTCTCCGAAAAATGGCCAAGAAATCATAAATGCTGCCAGGGTACGTAAACTTATGAGCACAAATGTAAAGGTGTCTTAAAACACCATTTTCAGACTAAAAGTATCCAATAAAATATTCAATTTTAACTCTTAAGACAACATTTTGTAACATGTCTGCTTAAGAATAACAACTTTAAAATAACTAATGGTTTGATGTTAAGTGATAGGGAGAATGGCACCTTTCATTTCCAATACACATTTTCATTCATTCATTTCTTTATTTCACCTCACATTCAAGAAAATTCATATTTTCATTTGACTGGGAGATTGGGTGGGGAATTTGACACCATTTTGATAAGCAGTGGGTGTCTCAAAGAGAGCATTCAGGTCAGCACCGCACTGTCTCCCCAGCACACCTCAGGCATGCTTCCCACCTCCCACTGTGGCAAATGAGATCTGCCTGGGGAGTCTGTGTGAAACACAAGCTCTTTAGCAAGATTCAATTGACTGGAAATGTCAGCAGGTCTTTCCCAAACCTGCTATGAAGTTTAAGGAAAAATGGCATTTATGAAGCTCAGACCATATGGTGGGTGCAGTTAATAAAATGATGTAGTCTGGCACTGCTCCAATAAGCATACACACCTGAGGACCACAAAGCTCCTGCATGTCAGAGAATTTTAGTGCACACAAACATACACACCTAGTTTTAAAGGGGAATATTGTGTGTACACTCACACAGAAAGTAACCTCCGTGGACAATCAATGGTCAATACAATCTGTGAACTTAACCAGTGAACTTAACCTTGTTTGTATTAAGCTAGTGCTTGTTTTAACCCAGAGAATTATGCACACAAGTTGTTCGCCTGAGGGAGTGGAGCAGCCTAAATACAGACACATCCAGTGTTAGATGTAGCACTGTTAGCATGAAGTACACAGTCACAGTCCCCTCAGAGTAATCAAGAAATGGGACTGATTTTCACTCTTGTTATTATTTTTCAAAATATTTTTGAGAAAACTTATTAATCAAGTGACACAGATACTGAAATAAAAATGATACTCAGCAGGATGTCAGATGGAAAGTGTCATTATATTTCATAATAAACAGAAAAGGCCTGGGGTTTGTTGCAATAGAAACAAACAAACCAACAAAAAAGATCATCTTCAGCTCTGGAAAGATGAAGGTACCATTGCAAAATGTTCAGTTTCCTTGATAAAAAAAAAGTAAAAAACAACAAGCTCATGTTTATCTAAAACAAAATAACACCAATGCCATTGTTTTATTTCTGTATTAAAGCAAAACTAGTTTTTTTTCCCCCTTGTATTTAACAGTTTATAAATTCATGTACCACCTGCTTTTGAAAGTGGGACTTCACTTGTTTATTTAATCAAAGTCCTTGTTTTTGTGTCATTACTCTGAGCAGGAACCTGTGAAATTAGATGTGGAACTTCACAGCCGTGCGCACAGCTCTGCTGCTCACATTTAAGATGACTTTAGGGGCCAAAGCCTGCTGGGAGGATTGAAAAGTGCACTGCAAAAGCACTTTGATGCAGGCACAGCCTCATTTTCCCTGGGCAGATAAAGTAAATGAAGGTGGCACAGGATAATTAAAGATGAGAAAAGGAGTTGTAAACAATGTCCTCAAAACCAAGCAGAGAGCTGTGTACCTAGAGCCATTTTTTATTTCCAGTCAGGGATCAAGATGTAACAGATACCATCGAACAAAGTGTGATTAAGTGTTGCTCACCTTTGAGTTCAGCAGTTCAGACTGCAGCAACTTTTTTTAAATCACGACTTTCATTAAGCCAGTGTAAAGAAAAACAGCACAGGATTAACTGGGATTAATAATGCATAGGCCACACCAGACACCGCTGATAGAACAGTATGTAATACGCCTGCCCCCCAGGCAAAGAGGCTCCTGAGAGAGCCTTTTTCTCTTAACTAAATAAAAAAGTAATGGCTTTAAAGTTCTTGAAATGGAATGATATTGTTCTTTTTGTTACAGTCCCCAAGGTCAAGGCTGCAGTAAGTGTTCTGTAGCTCCACAGAAAGGTCAGAGAATAAAAAGAGTTTGCTGAGTGCTTCAAACTCCACAATAAAACCTTTCATGCTTCAAGCTCCTCCAAGGCTTCCTCTAAAATGTCTGTATTTATTACACAACACAGAGCTCCTACTACAGTATAAGGTCCCTGAGATCCTCATTCTGTCACACTCAGAACACAGACGGTCATCTCTCATGCCCTTCACCAAGACATCGTTTCATTATCACCTCTCCGTCTCCTTCAGTTTCTGGTCACCTCACCTCACCTCACTCTTAAAAACAGTTTTGATGCTGTTATATATTGGTTCATGTTTTTATCTACAAGAAATTTTGAAAATGGAGCGGCTGTACAGAGAGCTGCTTTTCAGTGTAGAAATTACAGTCTGCTGCGTTTCACTGATTACGTCAAACATGCTTCTCTCAAGTGGCTTAGAGGACAAATGCAGACAAGTCCTTCCATGACACCAGTTTTAGGAAATAACTCGTCTGCTTAATAACTCCATCAGAGCACAGTCATAGCACAGGATGTTTCTGTGTTTGACCTGCAGGCAAATCTACCAAACCTTCTGGAAGATAGAATCTCAGAATATAATTCATGTGTGAATAATTACATCTTTTTCATTCCGTCTTTTTTACAGGTCCCCTCTGGTTGTAGCTAAGTTTTACTTCATTAAGGAGAGGTGTGTTTCTAAAGACCTGCCATTCACAAGTGTTACTCCTCTATTTCACCTTTTCCCCCACAGTGTACAGTTAATATTGGTGAACGCAGTTATCATCAGAGGGAGGAAAATTTAATGACTTAAATCCCTAATTCATGGCTTTGTAAGTCCAATAAGAGTTTCTGTATGTGCCATAACACCAACAGAATTAACCCCTTAATGACAGTTGTTGTGAATTTGTGACACCAGGTCTTGGTGCAGTTGAGACGAGTAACTAAAACTATTTTTTCTACTCATGAATGAAAGTAAAAAAAAAATAATTTTCAATCAGAAAATAATGATATATATAATAAATATAATCGTTGAAAAATGGTTAATTTGAATTTTCATGAATATGAACAATTCCAGCATTAAATGTATCAAATTGCTCAAACAACCTGTACATATGGTTGGATTAAGTACTACAGGAACATGATAAAAAATGAGGAAATCAACAATGAATTGATGATTTTTAGCATCTATCTCATCATGCAAGTATTCATCAACACTAATACCAACATTGGTATCAATAAATCAATATCCTAGATTCATCCGACTGCCACTAGTTGATTGCTATGCTAGCACCCTCTGTGGCTGTATAAGCAGAGCAGGGACATAAGTCTAAATGTTGGCATTAAAAAGCTAAAAGAGGCAAAGCGACAACGCTTGCAACATTATTCAACTTCAGCTGAAGCGGACAAAAATGTTATACGTTTCACAGATATTAAGTCACAAACCAAAGTTTGGAGCAAATTGACATTTATCCTTCAAAGGGAAAGAAGAAAACAAAGTGATGTTAAATGTTATTTGAGTTCATTATATATTCAAAAAAAATGAGTGTCAGTATTGAATGAACCGCATGAAACATCAGAGACTTAAAATGTGAAGTGATACTCAGTTACATCTCGAGGTAAGAAAGTCTTGTTTGCAGCTTTTGAAATCAGCCGATGTGAGCATCAAGACACTTTCTAACCAGTGGCAGTTTTAGAGAAAGGCTCAGAGTGATTCAGTTTGAGGCTAGAGTTTAAGTTTTCAAGCTGATCATATTTTTAACTCACTGCGTAACAATATCAAACAGTAACATTAGCTAGGAGAGTCTAGTTGCTAATGTCAGCTGAGGGGATAGGATATAAAACAGTACAAAGATCATAGAAAAATGTAGGGGCCACATTTATTGAAGATTTTTTTCATGATAACATTCACTTTTTGGTGAAAGAGGAAAGTAAAGAGTTGAAACACCAACAAACTTTGCAACCCAAATGCTGTGCAGCAAGCTTAAGAAAGAAAGAACTTCTTGAGATCTAAGACGTTCTTCCATGAAACTTTGCAGTGCAGTTCAGTTTTGTCACCAAGTCATCACTTTGTTCACTGCAGAGTGTTCAACTGCAGCAAATAGCTGATAAAATGAACACATTTTGGCTCACTCTTAAAGTTATTAGCTCAAGCAGCATATTGCACTAAGCACTGGACACAGTGTTGATCACAGTGTTTATGGACCTAATGAAGAAATTAAAATGTACATTTGCCACCTGTCAAATTTACTGCAGAGATAATAACCTAACTGTGTGCAATATTGCCCAGTGATGAGTTAAATACAGCAAATGATGCATATATGCCTTTACAAAGTGTTTAACTCTGTTGGCTCACAGTCAAATTGTAACAGTGTATACAGATTCTACTCTGAAAGGACCGAACAGGATTTTCAAACCATTGTAAAATGTCTGAAATAGCATAAACAAGCCTTAACAGGACAAGTGTGAATGAGGAGACTTTGCTGGGAACCTAGGAGCAGAGTATTAAACCAACTGAAGATGGTTTAAGGATGACTGTATTATGCAAGTATGAGATGCATCACAATAATGTAAACAAGTTGGGACAAAAGCATGAGACAGAAAATCCGTGGATAACCCAGCAAAAGTCTTAATATGGCTTTTACTGAAAACACAGCTCTTCTGAAGAGATACTGGGGCTGATCACAGTCACTCCTCGTCTATCTTCACTAAGCCTAAGCAGATCTGAAACACTTAACAGGGCAATATCTCAAACCAGAAATGAGCCAAGGCGGTACAGACTTAACAGTGTAGTCACAGATCATGTGCAGAAAAAAAAGAAAAGCAGTCACAGTATTTGACTGTCTTCTTGTAGTGCTTCTAAAGTTGCCCAAAGCGGTGGGTTTAACCAGTGGTTGAAGCATGTTAAGTGTCAGTGACAAACCTGCTCACCCACTCAGGGCTGCAGCTACACTCCTAACATAACTTATACATGCTGAGTGCTGCAGAGTGCTGGTGTCACTTCACAGCTCCAAATGTTTCTGGTTTAACCCTGGCTTGGGCTTTTCTGTGTTAAGTTTGGATATTCTCCCAGAGATATAGCTAGTCTCTGATCTAACAGGACTTGTGCATACTGTCCTGATGTATTTGTAACGAAAGTGATAGCTAAAGTAGATCAGGGCTTCTTTTAAACAGAGAGATTTGCAAGTTTGTACCGGGGTTTAGTAGCTGGCTTTATTTAGTGCTAAAGTGCTCTGAGGCACATCGGTACCGTGTAACGTTAGTGAATCCTGGTTATTTCCTGCCAGTGCTCATCCACCAAGCAGAGCAAATGTAACCTCACTCTTCATTTTATTGATAGACTCTCAGGTCTTGAACAGATCACTGCAGTAAAAGTGCTGCACGTGGGTTGGAATGAACATAATCACAAACAGCTTAACCTGTGTTTCAGCCTTTAACCTGTGCCCCATCACTCTCCTGTTTAGCTTTCTTCTGCTCTTCTGTCCCTTTTATATCAGACAGTCCAGCTCTTCCCTCCAGTTCTGCTACTTAATAAATCAAAGAAATTGCTTTCAGCAGATAAAAAACACAGAGGTAAGGAAGGAAGTAAAAATACAACTCTTGTGCAAAGGAGAAAAAAAACATATTTACAAATCTAAGTTAAATAGTGCAATGAATAAGGAAGTTAAAAATATATAATGGAAAAGAATGTGCAAAGGACAAACAGACAAACATGAGGTGTATGTGCTGTTACTAATGGTAGGTTTAATTGTTGATCAAATCTTTACATGTAACAGGCTGGGAAGGGGAAATTGTTATTTTTCCAAAGACAATGTTGACATAGCCAATACATTAATGCCTGCAGAGCTTAGATCCTCTTCTTTTACGATTCATGAATCACAGTATGCTAGTTTAATCAAACTGTGATGCGACATGTCCATGTACAGATGCTGAGGTTCATCAGGTGGGATTCAGTCCATTGTTTCATATCTATCTCCTCTCTCCCCTCTTTCCTACTCAATCCACTGTCCGGTCATCTCAGTGCAATTCAAATAAATTAAAAAAGGCTATTGCTACATTTCCTAGGGTCCAAAATAACGCTGCTGCTTCTTAGTTTTACATACAGTTTCAAAACTGATACATAGATGAGCCACCAAAGGAATTTGTAGTCCGCATCTCCTTTGTAAATCTTACACTTTTTAATGAGGTAACTGTTATTTATCGGGAGAAATATTTGTAAAATCAGTGAAGGTGATTTCATTTTCCCATTTATACATTTTTAAACAAACTGAAGCATTTGCATGTATTACAAGAAAGGAAGGCTTGCGGCAGTTTTAAATGAGGAGAGATGAATCAGAGCGCTTTCTAATCATTATAGGCTCCTTTCTTACAGTGTGAGCCTGAAAAGCATTTATTGTTTGCAGATGGCAGAACTGCTTAAGCGTACCCTTTTTTCCTTTCCTCTTGACATGACTGGAAACTGTGATAAAACATAATTGAAAAGAGCCGATTCCACTGGGGGGAGAAGTCCACTTGTCCATTATTATACTGAGAATGTAATTAAACTGTCAGACAGCGATCCTCTCAGACAAAGTGTCTTTGAAAGAAAAAGAAAAAGCAGCAACTGAGTCAAAACTGAATTTTGTCAAACAGATTGCTCACAAATGGAGAAAATGATTAAATGAAAGTTAGAAAAAGTGGTAATTAGGAAGTGCTATTTGAACAGCATGATGGTAACCAGGGGGAGCAAAGGTGCAGCAGCACCGATGAATATTAATGAAAATCTGATTAAACATTCCCACGTCTTTAACTGCATATCCCACAGGCAAGGAGCTCTCAGAACAAAACAAATTAACCCGGCATTTTTAATTATCGATGCTCTGTTTTCTTTCATTCCTCGTCTGTTTCCCTGCCCGATGAGACCTCAGCAACAGATGTTTTTAAGGACAAAACCAACAGCAGACTTTCTGCCCTTTGGCTGACTTCACTGGTATTCTCTTTAGCACACATTACCTCAAAAACAATGGAACTGCAGGATATATCATGTGCTAATTTAACATTTTAGTATAATGTCAAATATCCCATTACAGTGTTCAGAAAACAAACTGTGTATATGGCTGAAAGAGCGCTGCAGTTTTTGTCTTCCTGCTTACACAATGTTTGTATTAGAGGCCAAGCTCAGTAGCAATGGCATGCAATCCAACCCCAAAGCACTTTTTGAATGCTGTGTTTACCGCCAACATTTTACAAAGGAGTAGGGAGCAGTGATGGCTTTTAAATGTACATTAGAAGCCAAGAAAGGTTTGTAGTATAGATAAAAGCACATTAAATACTGAAGCTTTGGCAGTAAAAGGAGGCTTCTAAAGGAATATTAGATGTATTAGGATGCTGGTACCTGATGCATTAGAGGCAGAATATGATGTTGGTTACATCCTACACAGATACAAGTCAGTTTTATATTTAGACACAGAGATTCGCACTATTTTTCTTACATAAGATAACCTGAGGTCTGTTAAATAGGTGGGTTGAAGGTTTGTGATGGAAAAACAGGCAGGATGGATTTTGATGTCTAAAAGAGAGGAGGATCAGTGCACTTTTGTGTTTCTGGTTTTTTTTTTTTTTGGAAAACTGTTTTATTTGGCTGCACCCAAACTCAGCCTTTTTTTGTGGATCTCTGCAGACCTGGACTGAGACTCCTGCAGAGAACTAGACTGAAGTTTCTGTGCAGGTGAGACTCTTGACATATGCTGATGAGCTTGGTTTGCCCCCACAGTGACAGCCTCATCACCACTCTTTCCAAATGAGCCACCAATCACAATTTTAATCAAGGATTCAATCTTGACTCGAGTGGGAGTTATCATGACTTTCATAAAGTGAGTCCATCTCCTCCCCTTAATTTCTACACTCCAAATTGACATGCATTGTTTGTCTCAGTGTGTTGTTGAAAGTGAAACGTATCCTTTATCAGATCATTCATTCCTGCATTTGCTGAACAGAACATAACACACTTCAACATCTCTATCTCACACTGCACTGAGCAGCCCACAGGCAAACTGTAATTGCTGCTCCAAACAAGGTGACTGTTTGGCACAGGTAGAGGCTTCGTCATGCGTGGTTGCTGTTCCAGTAAAGACATCATATGTTGGATATTACTTCGAACATCCTGAGTGAAATGAATGAAAAAGAACTGTGAAATGTGTGGTTACTTAAATATAATGTATAAAGGCTGCATACATGAGAGATTTAAACTGGGTTTCACTTCTCTAAAGAGAAATAATACTCTTAGTTCAGTTTGACAAACTTTAAATCTGGAGTTTACTTCTGGGATGAGTCTCAAAAGTCACTGCTTGTAGTCATGTTATAAAATCTGCATCAGTTACACCTACAGGATCTCCACATAGAGTGTTGCGGTAGTTGGAGACAGGACAGTTCAGCTCACAGAAACCCCTCCAAACATGCTCAACAGCGTCTTCATCTATAAATAGTGGAACTTGGCTGCCTTTCTCACACTGCTCTGTGTGGCTGCTGCTCTTTCCCCGGTGGCGTGGCCTGCCACAGCAGCACACAGCCATCCAGCAGGCTCTGTTACAGCACGCAGCGCTGGTGGTCGACACCCCTGACTCACTGGATCACATCAGCCTCGCACTCTCCTCCCCAAGTTTGCTCTGACCTCCGGCCTCGCAAGAACTTTGCAAAGATATTTGCCGTTGGCATCATACACCAAGGCCGTGTGTCAGACATATCTGTTTGAAACAGTAATTAATTTCAATCAAATGTTATTTTAATCACAGGACTGGGTGTTGGATGCTTGTTCTGACATTCAATCCTCTAATCTACTCTGAAAACACAGGATTAAGTTTTTCAGAGGACACTTTGTAAACCAACTTTTATAGTAGTTAACATAGCAAATAAAACCATGGATTGTATTGTATGAATCAGTAAAATTGCGTAGTTTACAAGAGACTACACCAGGGACAATTGGACCGTTTCATTTGAATTCCTGTAAGTGGCTGTTTCTGACTTGAATGAGCAGCCCCAAGAGGACTCAACATTTGGCAAAGCATGACTGACAGTTTTATTGCAGAGATTGATGTCAGCAACAGACAGCAAAGCAGAAGATATAGCTTGCCTCAAGTTTTAGTTTGAAAGGCTGGTGATCCGGATCATCTTCTGTAAATATCTGACCTCTCTTGTCTCGTCATGATCAATGTCATCACTCCTTCCCTATCATCAAGTAGACTTTGGCGAGGATTGGTTTAAATTTATTGTGTCATAAATATTTGATTCAAGGGTATTTGGGCCATCGATAATTTCTCAGATATTAACAGAAACTGTTCAGGGAAACACTTTCTGCCAAATCAGTGTGTAGGGTTGGGCAGTTTTTAAAAAGTACTTGACTTAGTCTTGATGCAGACAGCTTATGACAAGCGGGGCCGTTGACAGCAGATGTTTGGATTTAACACGCTGCAGAGGGGAAGGGAGAGGGGAAAATACAATCCTAACCAAATTTTGAGACCACTTGAAAAATTGCACAAGTTTACACTTTGCACTGTTGGATCTCAAATCAGAATAACAAACAGTCCGTTGCAAATTTTGGCTTTTAAAGGCTGTGGTCTGAAACTTTTGATCAGATGATGAACAGACTATTTTACCTCTATTGTCTTTTGCCTCACTCCCATTTCTTCCTTAATTTCTATTTAGATCATTTTTTGAGATTGAACAGTTACAAAATGTTAGTTTAGGACATTTTTCAACTGGTCTTAAGAGTTTGATCAGGAGTACATACAAGCTCACAACAGGACTGAGAAATCTATGGATGAAAACAGTGGCCAGAGCAAAAAACATCACAAAACTGTAAAAAAGGTCAGGGTCAGGTTAAAGTAAAAATAAACCTTTTATGAAGCTGTGTACTTGTGACAGATCATGAAAGCTGTTGGGATCAAAGTTTATGCGACTGAACAGAATGTAAGATTTCATCTTCTGAGAGATAGAAGGATGAAGTCCACAACTTTTGACCCTAAAGTGCCTTTCAAGTAAAGCTCATCTCAGTTGATACACTTAACCAATTCCCTGATGACTTAGACACCTAAATTCGGAAGTTAATTCAGATAAAAAAAAAAGTAACAACCCCAGAACCAGTTTGTATTCAGCCGTAGAGCTGCTTGAAGTCAGATGTGTGAAAAAACAGATGATTTGCTCTCATTGCTTGTTTGAATCTAATATTACATGCAGTTAACTCTGAATAGTTAATAAAAATTTACAGATAGCCCATCAATTGTTTTTTATTACGTAATTCGTTTCACGTCATGTCTGGATTGCAATGCTGCTGTAAATTATTCATCAGTTCACCACGGCAATGTCTGGTTGCTGTGCAGTTCTCCACCCACTGCAGAGCCATTGGTGGTGTAGAAATGCTTTAAGTCAGGCAATCTGTTGAACAATTCATTTTTCTACACTGACGTTAAGTGTGGACATTTAGCATCACACAGTCTTTCGCAAGAATCATGCCAATGTGTTGTTTCCCTTTTAGAGAAAAACACAAAAAAAATCTGTTTAAGGCTACTATTAAGACTGATAAAGAGATTAATTTAGGAGCTGATAGTGAAGTCCATAAGGCACACTCTCACATTACACCACACCATCAAAATCCCTGTTGATGACACAAATTACTGAGATTTTTCAGACACACCCAATGGAAACAGATGCATTAAATCCTTCTCATAACCTTTGAACTCTCAGCAAACAAATAAGAACTCAGAACAAGTCCAAGTCACTTTAAACATGATGCCCACATGCGATGTCATATTTACCACAAGTTCCTTTAATTTCTGCCCCACTGAATCTGCCCCTGTCAACAGAAAAGGCTATTTTTACAAAGTGAAATCAACTAGAAGCATCAGCAGTGGTAGGACACAGAGAGAGAGAGAGAGAGTGCTGATGCACATAGCAAATAAAAATAGCCCATCATCTGTTGCATCACAAAGAGTTCCATACTGCCTCTGGGTGAAACATTAGCGTATGAACTGGGCATCATGCAAAAAGTTCTCATGGCCAAACTGCTGCACGCAATCCACACAGAGAGATGTGGAGATGTGGCATCAGCAGGAGTGGTGTAAAGTGGGCTGTCACTGGATTCTGGAGTGATGGTAACTTGTTCTTTGGTGAGAAGAATCACTTTTTAATATCAGTTTGATGCATAATTCTGGTTTTATCATGTCATAAAAGATTGGACACTTTCAGAGTGCATGAAGAGTATTCGGTTGGCTGTTTACTGGTATAAGTTGTGGCACTCTAGAGTGTAGTACAAGGACTTCATAATGCTACAGGATACAAGAATATTGGCTATTACCACCAGCGTCTGGAGGTTTTGAGCTTTTATGCCGATGGTTTAAAGATAATGCGAGGTCAAACAAAGGAAAAGTCTGATCTTATCATCCTCACTGGCCTGTTTAAGGTAGCAGGTAAGAAACCCTGTGTATCATAACGAAGACATTTTACAAACCGTCCTGAATAGTTAACCCTGCTCTTTATAAAATGAAGCCAAAGAAGCTGAAAATCCCTGCACTGATTTAGCTGCTCTCACCTTTGACAATATCGCCCTCTGCTGGTGTTGAAAGTGAACACTGTCTTTAAATCTGTTTCTCAGCCTGCCAACAAGGACGTTTCTTTCCAACACTTGGCTATTAATTATCTCAAGACATTCACACAAACCAGTATGACATGAATTTGTGTAATTAATCGATGATAATGATATCCAAAGATCCTCAAACAAAAATGTGGCACTAAAACAAAGTTCTAAATGCAATGGCATGCTCCTCTAAACTTGTACTCAGGGATATGTTGACCGTGTAATTCCATCCCTGATTCTCTCTAAGCGTCGGTGGTTCCATATAAAACACACACCTTAAAATGCTCCTGTGTCTCACACGCTGTTTTGCACCAAACATAAGCAACAGTCCTCTGCTTGAACCAAACAATACGCTCTCATCAAATGTATTTGATGCATTCATCTTGTGGTTGCTGTGATGAATTACCTCTCCAGCAGTGAGTGTCTGCAAAATATTTGTGATGCTTTCGTCTAAAAAAAAAATTGAGTGGGGACGTCTAGACTTCATCAGTAATTTCACTGGGCTCTCCATGAGATGGTTTTACCTAGAGGCTGGAAACTGAGCTACTGCAAACTTTATTAGCAGCAATGACAACATGACAAATAGCACAATTATCCAGTTCATCATGATGTTTATCATCATCATCAATTCTATGACTACGTAGTCATTTTCAGATTGACCTCTATTGAGAAACTTCAAATAGAAACTATTGATTTCTCTCCATATGAAATCATGCAGCTCCTCCTCATTGTCCCTGTGTGATATGAAGAGAAACCAGTGACATTTACTCCTGCTTCATCTTAACAAACTAAAAACTCTCACATAAGCCTGAGGAAGTTCTTTCTTTTGTACACATGAATCTTACTTTATTTTAACTTCTGATTTATTATGACTGGCTTCGTTAGCATCTCATAAATAGAGCTGAACCTCTCAGACCTGCAACATTAATACTTCCTCATAAAGCTGAAACAGACCTCTGCATAAAAAACATCAAATAAACTACAAAGGTCAAAGCCAACAGAAATGACAACTGTTCACACAAAACAGTGCAGTGATAGCTCATGTGAAACTTACTGCCATTTGATAATAATGTCACTGAAAATCTGGTGGCTTACTTGTATTTATTAAAGTCAGGGCTGTTCAAAAAAATAAAACGATTTATGTGTAATTTACATATGTTGATTCATGTAAGACCCTTTTGTTTGTGCTACCAAAAATCGGTGAAAAGTATTCATTCAAAGAGAAAATATCCTATAAAGAATAATATAGGGAAACTAGAGTTGTGTAGAGTTTTAGTGGTTTGGCAAATAAGTCCCAGCAAGAAACAGCAAAAGCTAATTATTCTGAGACTAAAACTCAGACTGATTACATAACAACCAATTCCACATAAATTGAGTATTGATACAGCCCCAAGTCGCTGCGGAGTCAAATTTTGTGTTCATCAATATCTCCCAGAATTCTTTGTAAATAAAGTCATCCTGTGTGAAGGCACTGTGGATCAAATGAAAGATGTCCTGTTTGTGTTCAATTTCAGAACACTGAATGTGCACAGAAGCCATTATTTTTCCTTGGCTGCGGTTTCTTGGCTCCTTAAGAATCATCACTGCCCACCTCTTGAACAAATTAAAGGTGTGTTCTCTGGCTCAAGTGACTCATCATTAGGTATCAGCTGTCAGACTGCCTGTGGACAGTCCCACGCTGTCACTCTGTCCCTCCTCCTCCTCCTCCTCCTCCGCAGAGTCCTCAGAGCTGTTAACCCCTGCAGCACTGAGACTGTGGAGTTCCTCCAAAACAGACAGGAGTCTAGCTGCCAGGATGCAGACAAACAATTGTTCAGACTAAAAATGAGGGGATTTTGGACGAAAATTGACTTATTTGAGAAGAGCTAGGACACAACTCACCTTCTGCATGTATGTGTGAAGATTTTTCTGGATGTTCCCTGGGTGATAAAGAGTTTTGTGCAGCTGTTGTATGAGCTCTTGTATACCCAGCAGCAGAGGCCTGGATCAGGTTATGTAAATTAATCAACAGAAATAAAGACAGAAACAACGTTTTCTCAACTTTCAGTTGCTCTGCAAAGTCTTACCAGCAGCAGATTTTTATCTTTTCCTGTCTTCGTCTGTTGTTTATCCTGGACTTTTTGTTTTGTGTGTTCGCTTGCATAGTGTGGAGTTTTTCTCATCTTATCCTGTTTCTTCGCTGTCTCTTTCTCAAACTGCCGCAAAGTCATAACTACAAGAGACAACACAGACAGATCAAAAACCACAGGGAAATGCTGGTATATGCTGCGTAAACAATCACAGTCATATTAGATCAGAGATATGACTTTAGCCCCCTGCTTTAAGCTGCTGTGGGCTGAGGCAGCATGGTGCTAATCCAGGTACCTGCTTTGGTGTGCTCCCTCCTGGCAGTATTGACCTGATCCTCCATCTCTCTCAGCTTCTCAGCACAGTGGTCCTTGATCTCAGACACTCTCTCCTGCAAGGCTTAAGGGGGGATCAACAATGCATGCTTTTCAGTACAGTCGCACAAACAATGAGAAGTATAGGCTAATGCTGTATTTAGACCTCAGGGGATATAACACATGTTATTCCATCTGTTAGCAAATGCTCATAGAAATCCAGAAAACAAATAGAAAAGGAGACTGAATCAGTTTGATTTGTCTTTTCTTGGATGAAACAAACCTGATAAAGGTTAAAAAACGCCAAACTGAAGCTCAATAAGGATTTCAATATAGCTAGGGCTTAACATTTGCTTCTCCTGCATTTCAGTAAATCAAGAGGACTACATAAAAGACACATTTCAACAGTGTAGATTTGATGTGTGCATTACTAGGTAAAACCATGAGGCAGCAGTAGTCAGGGAAAATGCTTAAAGCACCCACTGTGTGCAGCAACACAAAGCACATACGTACACTTAGTGACTAGTTGGTGCAAACAGTGTAACAATCAACACCTAAAGAGCCAGATATTTCCCTTAGGAGTGTGTGGAATGTCAAACAGAGCAGAAAGGAGTGTGAGTATTGCACTTGAACAAACAGGACTACACATGAATGCTAATGGTCCTGTGTACCTTTTGAAAGTGAAAATATCAAACATTTGCTTGTTGACAAAATTTACCAATCAGTTTAAGAATAGTTGGTGTTCAGTTTCTTTCTGGTCAGCCCCCAGGTAGCCAACAGCCCGGTTAAGGGTCAGGTTTCAAATTTGTGCAAAAACAGTAGTTAGGTGTTAATGGGTCTTAAGTGTCAAAACATCATATGGATTGACCGGGGTGATGATCATATTTTTTTAACTACTGTAATGTACAAGCCAAATTTGGGTATCATGTGGGGCAACTGCCCCAAAACTGTGAATAATAAGTTTTATCTGCAAATCTGTAAGCCCGTCTTCCTTAAATGGTTTATTTAATTACTGATACTTGTTGAACTATTAGTGATTTTAAGGAAATTTATTGATTTCTAGACAAACTACAGTCACCCCAAATGACTTTTTTTCAAGGCTGTCCTTTTAATTCAACTTTAAAAACACTTAAATCTCTTAACTGATTTTTATTTATATTTTTGCATAAACGCATGCGTAAACTACATTCCAAATGTTTGAACAATGGCAAAATATTTATCCTTATTTTTAGTATTTAAGAATGGCCTATTCATAACTGTGGTCAATGACCAATGACCCTAACATATGCGATGATAGTGGTTTTGTTAGCTTGGTTAAAGTCAAGGCAATTTAAAAATCCCCTCCCTAAGAATAATGGCAGTAAGATGATGAAACTTTGATTTTTGTTTTAAAGCTGACCAGAAAAATTAACTTATTTCTGTGGGTTTGAAGCTAACAGTCTTCTTCTGGCCTCTTTTGACCGCTCTGAAAACTGTACCAGTAACTCCCCAAACATCCACAGTCAAGGTGCTCTTGAGCATGTCATCTAATCCCCAACCACTCCAGGAAAGCTATGGAGCAGACAGGAGGTGACCAGGTGTGAAAATGTGGAGACGAAGGGCATCTCTAGAAAAAGCGGGTCCGCTCAGCCGGCTTCCCCTGGATAAGTAAAAATTGAAAAACAGTTTTACCACAGTCACTGCCTCACCACGCTCGCTGTGTTCCTGCTGACTGAGCAGCTCAGAGCGGAGTGTCTCCAGGTTGACTTCCCTCTCCTTCAGCTGGGCCTGGAGCTCCAGAAGTTTCTGTTCAGTCTCCTCCCTCCCTGCAACAGCCTGATGGACTTCCATCCAACTCTGCTCCAGATCTTTCTGCTGCTGACGCACTTTCCCCTCATCTGATGAAAACGTTAAAAAGCAGAATAAGATGCCATGTATACTCAATGTTCTCAATGTGACTTAGCATGAATTATAACAAAAATGTTGTGAGGTTTAAAGGTGCTCACATTGTTCTTTTAGGTCAGCAAGAGCTGCTTCAATGAGCTCAGGGGTTCTTTTGAGTTCCTGTGTAAGTTTGTCTCTCTCTTCACTGACCAAACTAAGCTCAGTATGAAGGTTTGTGATTCTGCAGGGAAACAGACAAGACGGCAGAGAAAATTACAGAGCCAATAGTCAAGCAGGGAGCTGGAGAAGCAGCTGTGAAGTGCATTGCAGAGAAAGCCAAGCCCTTAATAAGCCAAAAGCAACAGTTTTATCTGTTCTAACAACACTTGAAAAACATCACTTGGCATCCACATACTGATTTCTTTTAGATTGGCAAGATCTTTATCTTTGTAGATGGTCAAATTATATTTATGATTCTCTAAAAGAGCACTCACATGGTTAATGTGAAAATCTTACAAGCTGTTTCAATCATATAACCTGAAAAATGTCGCAGAACATCTGCTGTTTACAGCTTACAAAACGCAAATAGATGCTTCTTCACTGCGAATCAAAAATGAAATATTTGGGATTTTATCACAAGAAATTAGCATTTTGAAGATGTGCCAAAGTGGCACAGCATGCCTTTGGCAATATTGTTGTAATTAGGGGTTAATCATCATGATCAATTAATTAAAATAGATAATCGAGGTTAGCTGCAGGCACCATGTGACACTCCAGCGTTCACATATCTGAACATTTTTGTGATAAAACGAGTAAAAAGTTATTTGGAAAATGAGAGACGTACAAGACTTTTAGGTGCATGCATTATAAAATGGAGCACATACCTGTCTTCAGTGTATTCTGTATGTCTACTGGCCTGCTGGACTTTCTGCAGAGCTGTTCTCCTCATGATCAAACCTGTATAACAGAATATTGTGATGTATTTTGGGGGCATAAAAAAGCAAAGTCCTGCACTGTATACATTAATGTACATCAAAATCAGACCTTGGATGGTTTCAACTTGTCTCTTAGCAAAAGTCAGCCTCTGTGTCAAAGTATTGAGCCTTGTGTGAGCTGCATCCACTTCTGTGACTTTGCTTTTAAATACTGAAGTAAACCTGTGAGGAAAAGCCAAAATTTGTTAAATAAAGTATGAATTGTGTAGGGAGTTTCACCACTAAGGAGAGAATCTGATCTCACCAAATACAGATTAATACTTTAAATTTGAAACCAGTTATTTCTTTTACCTCTGCACTGTTTCTAAAACTGTTTGAAGATCAGCTTCTGCTTTGTCGCTCTGTGACTTCAGCTGAGAGTTTTCCTTCTGCGCCAGGACCAAATCCATCCTCAGTTTCTGGGATGAGACAACACAAAGTCAAACAATGAAGTTTCTTTTTCAAGCCACTTTGAAGTTCAGTTTTGAAAATACTTCACAGCCAGCTGTTAGTAAGCCCATCTACTAGTGAAAGCTCACAAAGTTTATGTAGAGTCAGCGCTGTGTGCAGGGGTACAAATTTACAGGCATTCATCACTTTGCTATGCTGCCCAAAATTTATCATGAATCATCACATTTTCAGACACCCACGTAAATCACATCATGTGCCCTAGCTGGTACTAACCTCCTTTTCCACTCTCTCCAGGTCCAGCTCTGCTATCCTGTTATCCAAGCTGTGTTGGAGCACATTAGCTCGATGCTGCTCTTGCTGGAGCTGCTGCTCTATAGTTCTGAGCTAAAACACAGGTCAGTCAAGAACAACACTGTAGACAGGTTTCAACACATAGGGCATCACAGCATCACGACAAACAACAAACAACTAATTTCTTACTTTTGAAAGACTTTCATCTTTCTCCCTCTTCACTTCAATATCCTTTGAGCGAAGCTGTACACATAACTTGAACACTTTTTCTCTCCAGAGCCGAAGCACTTGAAGACCTTCTGATTCATTCTTTGTAAGTGGGTCTTCCAAGGTCTATTGAAACAAACACAAACATACAGCACTTCAGAAAAGATGTAACATGAGAGTGAGTAATTATCGCAGACCATTAATCTTTATGCTTCCAACACGTAATAGGGTCCTTCAGAATGATGGATCTCTTTCCCCTCTTTAATGTCTGCTTCAAGTCACAAATGGTTTTTAAAAGCTGCTACTTCTAAACCCATCACCATCAACAAAAGTACATCATTTGACCAACAACTATTGAATCCAAGCTGTCAACTATCACCGTTTCTTATCCAAAGCTATTTCAAGTTGATGTGAGTTGGCATTTATTGGGGCAAATTTAGATGCTTTTCAAAGGTAGAAACACATTCAGAGGTGGAAAAAAAGTTTAATATGTCACCTGCAGGGTCAGACTGTATATACACGACATTTGGAAAAGCACCTCAGGGGAAAGTGTTGAACCAGCTAAATCACTCCTGCAGGGTTTTGCTGTTTTATCATCAGTCCTAAACCCCGAAGTCTGCACTGGAAAATGATAGGCATGGGTGTCTTCAGTGAAGTGCGTTTACACTTTACACTTCACAAACTTTAGAGATAAAACTAAGCTTGATAACTTAACAGCCAGAAGCCACCCAACATATTATGGCTGGAATGTATGAGGTACAGTACAGAGACAGAGGTTTGTTTTCCATTTTTCCTTAAAGCATTCTCCTTTACCTGCATACTCAACAAACAGCTACATGGTTATTCTTAAATACACTCATGATCAAAATTTTAAGACCACTTGAAAATTTGCATTATTTACTGTTATTTTTTTTACCGCATTGTTAGACTTTAAAAGGTTCTAAGTAGAGTTTCAAAATGCAAAAAGAAGAAATAGGAGTGAGACAAAGGAACATTTAAGGAAGCAATTTTATGAAAACAAAAATTAAAGTAAAATAGTCTGTTTATGCCCTTCTTTGATCAGGTGTGTACACGCATCACATAAAAACAGCTATAATAATGGTAGCTAATGTAGAACATGCTTCATTTTTGTGAAGAGTAGAGAGCAGCACAAGGATTGAGGGATAAGGACAATTAGTCACAGGTTAGAAAAATGTTTTTTGGTCAGGCAGGCACAGATTAAAGGACTATGGGTCATTCTGTGAGGGAAGACCCATTCTCCACAAAAGGTATCGATAGCCACTTTCAACATTCTGATTTACAGTATCATTCATAACTGACTGCTGGCAGAAAAAGATCTCTGTCCACCAATAAAACGAATTTCATAGGAAGAGCTCATATTCAGAATGCATCTCTAACAAAGGCTTGCTCTTGAAAGGAAAGTTGTACAAAGCTGAGATAGGAAATCATTGTTTCAGCCTGCAAGCAGCAACACTGCTCAGCAGGCTGGTATCATTCATTATAACCTACGAATAAAAAAGACTGACCTTTTTCATTATGTTCTCTTCTTGGAGGGCCAGTATCTCATTCACAGAGTTAAGCCTGACAGTCAAAAGCTCTGAGGTCATCTGAAGAGCTGCTTTCTCTTTGTTCAGCCTCTAAAGAACAGAGAGCAGTGGAACCATTCTGGGTTATGAAAATTAACTGCACAGGTTAATTCAGAAATCTAAGTCATTCACTCTATAGCTCTGTCTCAAACCTGCTGAAGTAAGATTTTAAGTTTCTTCCTCAGAGCAATTACTTTACAGTAGGCTGATTGCAATCAATACTGTTTATATGGTCTTCACCTCCACAGCGTCATTTAATCGTTCCTTCTCTCCTTTCTCCGGGGCAAGCTGGCCGATGTAATTTCTGAGGCTGTGCAGTGTTGCTGATTGTGTCTCAAAAGCTTGTCCCATTTGGCTGAAAAATAAACAACATAACCAACAACAAAATTAGTGAATCTGACTCTGCAGCGCTACAGATGATTAGCTCTTGGTTCAATTTTTGCTTAATATCACACCTCAGGTGTTCTTTAAGCTCATCTCTCTCAGTGGATACCTCCACCAGAGAACTCCTCAGCTGCAGCAACTCTGAGGACACTGACTGAAGTTTGTCATGTAGCTCTCTGTTGGTTTTGATTACTGTATCCAACTCTGTGCAGTGGGACATATTCAACTGTTGAAGCTGAAAAAAAGACACAAACAAAAGTTTTGAAAAATATAAACAGATCATGTCTTGTTCATCTCAGAAAAGGAGCTGTTTTCTCTAGTTACCCTCCTGAGGAAGCTACTATCTGTGGTACATACGCCTTGCTCTGCTAGAAGACACGGATAGCACAGTAGAGCAGAGGCCCCCTGACATTGGTTCACAGATGAAAGCCTTAAGCTAAACTCTGTTGGAGTGGGAAGGTTAATGATATTTTAAAATTCCTTGCAGAGGTGTGCCACACACCTCAACCTTCTGCTTCTTGCGCATTTCCTCCAGTTGTTCTGATAATTTAAGAGTCTGCTGTTTGGCTCCCTCCTCAGCTTGTAACCTGCCCATTTCAGCTTTCAGGACTCGCTCCCGAGAGTCCTCTTCACTCGTTTCGAAAGCTCTTTGCAGCTTTGTAATTTCCTCACCAGATTCTCTCTTCAGTCTTTCAAGCTGAAAGATGGAAAAATTTTTAAATATAGATGAGCCCCTGTATATAGGATGAATTAACATGAAACTTGCTCAATTAAAATTGTCAGATAAAATGAGCTTTGTAGAGAAAATAAGACTGTCTAAAAATGCCAGACTACAAACTGCTGGAATGAGATACAGATGCCACTAACTCTCAGGTGGTCCTTATCAACAGTGGCGAAATGAAATGTTTGGACAGTAAATAGCATTACCTGTGAGCTTATTTTCTCCTTCTGTGCACTGCTTTCACTGAGTTCCTCCCTGGTTCTGCACAGTTCAATCTTGCTCTCATGCAGCTCTTTGTGCATAGCTTCCAACTCATGGCTCTGTCTGTCAAACAAAGGTTATACCATGCTTAGCTTGTTCAAAATGAATCATCACTTGTTCCTGACGTGTTATGTAAAGAATGTCTGGCCAAACTGTACAATTACTTGATTGCATAAGGACATGAGGATTTCTTCTACCTGTTCAGAGTGCAATCGTTGGCTCTCATCTCTTCTCTGTGTTTCTCTGCAGTCTCCTTCAGGGCCTCTACCTGCCCCTTCAACCTCTCAACTTCAGCCTTGTGCCTCTCTGCCTCCAGCTGCCACTCTGACTCGCATCTAGACCACTGCTCTCCTCTTTCTGCACATCTGTGATTCAGGAAGACAAGTTAGTCTTGTGACCAAAGTTAAAATAATTTTAATTCAAACTATACAACAAAATACAGCCAGATACCTTGTGGTAGGACCTGACAGGTGAGCCACTGCTGCCCTTTTTTCGCGTTGTGACATCATGATCCTCTGATTCTCCCTCTTCAGCTCCAAGATTTCCTGTTGGGCCTGAGATATGGCTAGCCATGGGTTGGGAGGACTGGAATTCCCTGATGGTATCGACGTTATGCTTGGGTTGATCCAAGAAATGGGTGCTGATGCGTCCTGGGCTTTTGAGCTTTTGTGTGCTCCAGCAGACTGGGAAGTTGATGTGAAATGTGATGGAGGTATTAGCTCTTTTTGGGTGCTTCCTGAATACACTAAACAGAAAAATTTGCACAAATTTACTTCTCTGACAATCTCTTCTTTTTACACTTAGGATTTAGTCTGAACTCATGGAAGTACATTAGATGAGGAAGAATGCCTAATTTGGGGGCAAACTTATGCCAGCTGTCATCATTATACTCATTTACTTGTTCAGAGCTTAACTTTAATGAGGAAAAGAAGTCAACTTACTTGATGTAAAGTCACTGGGTACTATGAGCCTTTCTTTCGTAAAGTTATGTCCTTCCATAGCCAAGACAAGTCGAATAAGTCGTCAAATAAACAAGAACAACAATGTGGATGTATCAATAATAAGTTAATATTGAGTCTCCCGCGAGAGTCACGTCAAACGTTGTTGCCTTAGTTACGGCTTTCAAACTAACCGCTGAACTGATTATGTGAGTTAACCTCTAATGCTCAAACAATACGTCGACTAAACGCTAGCACGGATATTTAAGGCATATGAAAGTCCTTTTTTGTTAACTTTCCGTATACACACATATTTATCGAGCACACAAAATGATAGATACACATCTGACAATCCCGCGGTGCACCACGGGAAACAGGAGGCTCCCTGCTCTTATTTATAGTATTTTACCCGAATCTGTGTCTTGCAGGGGAGTCCTTCTTCTCTAATTTTGTCTTTCAATCAAATATATGAGTTTTTCAGTTTTCAGCGGCCCTTATAAAAAACTCTGGACCGTTAAATATTGAAAAATGTTTATCAGTTCGAGTAAAAAAAAGCTGAATATTTTCCTGACAGACTACACTTAGGACAAAAAAAGACTGGCACGTTGCATATGGGTGGAGCGAATAGGTTTGACCCATAGAGTGTAACATACGCTTAGTGTCGCGATTGTTTACAAGAGTATATGAATGTGGAGATAACCCAAGCAAGAACTCTGTAATCAGGGGGATTATTTTAGGGGGAAAGGAGAAATGAAATTGGTCAAAATGACTGTGAAGCATTGCCATTGGTTGAATTATGGAGTGTGTTGTCCACACACACACACACATTATTTACCTGAGCTTAATTAAGTTCCTATGAAAAGGAAATATTTGAATGACCAGTTTACACATTTAGAGTTTTCTTTTTATCATTGGATTCCCCTTTGATGGCGAAATGACATGTTGACAGCTGTGGAGAGTCTGTGTAAATTCTCCACATTTATGAGCTAAAATATTTTTTTTCTTCTTTGTTTGATTCTCACTGAGGTCTATGTGGAAACATTCAAATTTCTCTGTAATGAAATAACTGGTCCTACAGGGTAGTCAGTACAAAGTGAACAGAGGCCAGTTGCAGGTTGGAACAGAAATTGGCTTTTACTAGTAAGCAATTATTTGTTGGTAAAACTTAATGTCTGTATATGATATGTCTATTGAAATGTGGTAGATCTCTAAATGTATATGTACATAATTGTTGTTTTCTGTTTCCATAATTTGATGCTCTTTTACATGAAGTATCTACCATCTGCAGCATTACAAATTTACATGCATTACAAATTTAAGCATCAAATATTGCCCTGATGCACAGACCCCTCATCACAGGTAAACATATTTACTTTTCAGTAAACTGGGGAGGCTAAATTCTCCATATTTTCATTTTATCTGTTTTTCTTTCTTTTTTTTCCTTTCCTTTTTGTTTTTAATTTTTTTTCTCTGATATCTCTTCAGCAACCACTGCTCTTGCCCAGGGTGTGTCATCTTCTTCGTGTCTGCTATGACCTACTTCTCCCATGGGTTTCATTAAAGTTTAATTTCATCTAATTAAATCTGTATTCGAGGAAATGAGAGAGATTTCAGTTTAACTCATTTACATTTATTTTTCACATATTGATACAGCTTGACAATTAAATTCGATGCTCAGAAAAGGATATGACTTAATTTATCAAATGAAGAGGAAACATTACCACTGAAGACAAAGACTATTTAACTATGAAAGAATGTGGATCTTTGAAATTGAGGTTGTTGATTTTGGAAAACAGTTGGAGAGCCATGCTTTATTTCAGTCAAGTCTCCTTTCAGCCCTCATCACGCACAGCAGCAAGTCCTAAAGAACAAAGCACAGGAAGAAAGGGAGGAAGGGGCCACCGGGACTAGAAAATAGAGAGAAAATCGAGACAATACTGACCCTTATTAGAAAGAGGGCAGAATTAAGATGCAGCTCTGTTTCCTTGAAGAATACTTAAAAGCTAATCAAGGTGGAACTCCTCTGTATGTGGTACATTTGCTTGAAAAGAAAAAGAGTATGGGAAAAGACAGATTGAAGGAGGATTGTGAATGGTCATGAAAATTACATCTAGTTCCTCCTGGGGGATCCTCAGGAGGTCCCAGGTCTCATGTGATATGTAATCCCATCGTTGTGATTTTGTCTGCCCCAGGGTCTCCTCCCTGTTGGATGTTTCTGGGAGGAATACTTATCAGTTTCCCAAACCAGAGTAGAATTGATTTAACTGGTGGAAGAAGATGGGGTTCTTGCGGACAGTTTTCTGAGTGCACATATTAGTGGCATAAATACTTGCTCAGGGAAAAAAGCACTATGCAAGAATTAAGTATATGGTGCCTTACTTGATACTTCAGTGTCCATGGCACCATGGCAACAGTCCCCTTGTGTGCAACAACTCATCAAAAGATGAGAATCTTTTCGTATAAAAAGGAATGAAGATGTTCTCTCTGTGTCCTTTAAGGACATTGGATATTTTGGCACACCGGCAGCGGAAGCTGCTTTGTCTTATTCCTCTCTAATCAAGCTGATTCAGCGAAGAGTTCATGTGGAGGAATTGTCCATGACTGCAGATATCTTGACTCTAAATTAAAAGATTCCTCTTTGAAAATGTGTTTGTTGAACTCTTCACATGCCCTGAGGAAAATACTGATAAGTTCAGCACACATAAATGTATCTTTGAAAAAATGTAGTCTGGGCTCCATTTAAACTAGAGGTGACCTGAGTTGCATTATTTGTACACTTGCTTACACGACGGCTTATGAGGTATAATCTCATTGTATTTACATATCTCTGTGTTATATACCTCTCATTTTATAGGCTACTATATCAATCAGAGATTTCTCCCTGGATTTGCAATGCTTGTCTTGCTTGTGCAGCCCAGCTCTTAACAGGCATCAATAGGAAATAGCCTCTCCAAGGTCGATCCCTCAGCTCCATACATGCACAAATCACAGCCCCACAGCTTGAGCCCGAGGGTATGATATAAAAAGCATATGCTGTGAGAAAAAAATAATGTCTGATGTGTCAGCATCTGTCTGGACTTTTTCTGATACATCACACTGTGTACAGAAGAAGATCTTTAAGTTTCAGAAGGATCTGTAAGTGATTTATCTAGTTTTTATGTTAAATTGCACCAGAGGAAGAAGTTCAATTTTTGTAAGAAAAGTCACATGTCAGTTGGCCATGGCATAAAGAGGATCAGCAGCAGCACAATTATATCAGTAATGTTCAGTTTCAAGGACCCAGATGAGGACTTCTTTTACTTCCTATAATGCACTTGTTTTACTCAAACCTGCTGTCATTTTGAGTAACAGTGTCTATATCAAACAATAATTTGAAATTCACAAATGTTGGGGAGGACTTTAACTATGTATTTTAGATCTCCACTTATTATTTGGTAAGTTAGAAGTTGAGGAGGTTATCATTGATAGGCATGGACATACGGGATAAATAACATATTAGTGTGAATGTGCACACACAACTTCATGTCATCCCTGCATTAGTAACATAGACTGTTACAATACAAGGTTTTCTTGGTTTGTCTTTTCTTGGTGACATCAACCTTCTGTTTTTAGGAGTAGAGTTTTGAAGCCTTTTGTTGTTGGGTGCCAGACCGGAAATGTTAAATTCAACCTCACTTTGGTTGAGCTAGTGTACGGGAAAGAGCTGGAGATGAGGCAAGCTTTCTGCCTCCATGCTTACAGCCACAGCGTGCCCCGTGACCACAGAACTTTGCAGTGTCTCCAATCATACAGTTGGTGTTGTGACAAAGTTGGGGACCTGTATTCTAAACTATGATGCAAACACCAGAAAGCGGTCATATCATACAACAAGTCATGGAAAACATGAACAGAATGAGTTTGTCCTTATGTTATAAAAGACTTGACAAGTGATCCCAACTGACAGAGCTCAGAGATGTCATTAACTTTAAAAAACCTTGCAAGATGCAACATGACATTTGGATAATGAATTAAACTGAGCATTGTTTAATCAAAAATACATTTTAATGAATTCCATGCATCTGTTTATTGTCATCAAAAATGTGTTAAATCACAAAGGGATTTAAACACAAAGTTGCTTTTAAAAGCAGGGTAAGTATTTCACTTACATTGGAACTGTCAATCATACAATACGGAAGGGGATTAGGGCCACTGAGAAAAATAAAATTCCAAAAAAAAAAAAAAGTCAGAAATCTGAGAAAAAAGTCAGAATTCTGACTTTAATCTCAGAATTCTGACTTTTTTCTCAGAATTCTGACTTTAAACTCAGATTTCTGACTTTTTTCTCAGAATTCTGAGAAAAAAGTCAGAATTCTGAGATTAAAGTCAGAATTCTGACTTTTTTTTTTTTTTGAATTTTTTTTTTCTCGGTGGCCCTAATCCTCTTCCGTACAATCAAATACTTATGGTGGCTTAAAAAGTTCTTACACTGGATAAGGTGAAATTCATGTTTCAAAAATGCTGACTACAGTTGTACTTATGTAACTGTGAATTTTGGATCCCACAAGCAACAAAGCTTGTGCCTCTGCTAGATGTCTTGCTGTCACAGTGATCTTCTACTTAGCTTTGTGCTTTCAGTGTATAAAATTCTAAATTCTGATTATTTTATTTTATTCACTTACAGAAAGACACAGAACAGCTCCACAGTAGTGTGGCTTAGCAGTTTGTTTACCCTTACAGCACGAACTGGATGTGACATTTTTTGGGGATGCCTACTCAAAACTCATAATCTTGAGAGCTAATGAACAAATGAGTTATGGAAAATTCATCCCCGGTACAGTGTGTGCCGTGGGAAATAACTATAAGTCATTTATTGCAACTAAGCTGTAAACGATCATTTTTGTCGTTATAATTGGTTTCTTTGAATGGAAACTTGATTAAATGAAATTGTCTGCACTTCTGCATTGGGGTGGGTACCAAATTTAGTTCTTTTACAGGTACCTGTCAGTTGTACTAAGTACCAATTCATATAAAATAAAACGGTACCATGCTTCAGTACCTAAACGCATCTTTTGGACAGTGAGGTAGTGGAAGAGCAGGGGATTTTTCATGTCGTACATGAGCATGGAGCTGAGTTTTAATTTGTGATTTATCAAGAAAAAACACTGTATAGTTGTTAATATATGACATTGTGGTGAATTTTAGTTTTCAGTTGAAGAAATTTGTGCTAAAAATTGTGATTTACAGTTCCTACATTTGAGTATTGATTTGATATATTTATTAAGATTTATATATTGAGAAACAAATATGTTACATTGAAATATTTTGGCCTTTTATTGTTAAAAAAATAACATTATTACCACATAAACACACAGAAAAGTACCAAAAATCTGTACCGTTGAATTATGATACCGATTTCCATGTACCGTGCATCTGAATCTTTTTGGTATAAATGTGAAAGGTACCCATCCCTACTTCTGCATGATCTCCATTTCTGGCAAGTTGCAGCTTGAATAAAGCATTGCTGGCTTGACATGACTTGGCCTGGCATATGTCCTAGTGTGTTGTTTTAATGTTTTTGGTACTTGTTAAGTCAGTCTCAAAGAATAAACTACTCCTCAACTTTATTTTTCACAGCTGGGGCCACCCTGGTTGGGAAGCCGTGACACGCTACTGACACTTCCTAAATGGATGGTAGCTCATAGGTTTGATTAGTGAAGTCATATTTGTAATGCATGGTTAAAAGATGAAGAGTTGGAAACTAAAAGCAATGGAAAAAATGGACTGGAGGAGGCTTTTGCTTTGGCTTTATTATCTAATCCCATTGTACCAGACTTGTTGAAAGAGCCATGCCAATTAGATGTAATGTATTCTACAGCACATCGTCTCCTCTTGTAGGCCTGCGCTCTTCTTCAAGAGCCTCACTGATTTATCTGGTCAACGGATCGGTATTATGGCCGAACACAAAGCACGGAGCCCGTGAGTGCTGTCCGAGGTTAAGGTGGCTACTTAATGGTTTCTAAATTGGGATTTCGTCGGTTGTTGGAGGGTGAATTTAATGCACTGGCGTATCCCAGTGGTTGCCTAGTAACGCGCTGGCAGTGGGCGCCGTACAGAGATCTCTATGGTGGGCGCTCCATTAAAACCGTTGGCGCTCCTGACCTTGGCGTCGTGAATGCGCAAAGCACACAGACTGTGTGTGCAAAGCAGGAGAGATAAGAGTACAGATCTGTGTGTTTGATACGAGAACGGGGGGGATATCTCACACACAGCCACATTGTCTCACACAGGCAGCGAGAGTGACGGGCATGGTATGGAGGAAATCTCGAGATGGAGCGCGTATCATCAGCTTCTGTAAAAGCAGGTGAGTTAACCTAATGATAATGTCTGCGTTTTTTCCACCGTGGGACGATCTTTGTTATGAATGATAACTGTCATCTTGGACAATCATTTCACCCATGGCGACTGCTGAATGTTAAGCCATGCTGCATGACATGTTAGGTCGCTATTTTCCCTTTTTTTTTTTTTTTTTTTTTTTTCCAAATATCACACCATCTTAGACCTAGATTAAAGAAGCCCCTCAGTGCACACACACTACAGCAGTTTGTCGATGCTATCAGGGCTGTGGCTTGCTTTTCAATGTAGGTCTGCATGCATTCATTTTCAGAGCACTGATCATTCTGTTGAGGGCTACCTGCATGTTCTCCATAAGGTATTCTCCCTGCATCGAGCTCTACTTCTGTTTGTTGCGTGGATAAATTAGGGGGGATTTGGGGAATCCGGTAAAACGGTTTGATCTGCACAACAGTCGAATTACAAGGGCATCAGGAGCCTAGCTCTGTTGTCTGACATGCCAGGCTCCTTCTCAAAATGCTTTCATGTTAAGGGGCCCCAGGCTACTTGAAAATAATCGATGTGATGTTGTCCCAGAGATTTTTATTAGTGCTGAATTGGTGTTGAGTTGTGTGCCTGTCAATGATGGAGGTGTACAAATTGTAATAGTGGGAGAGGTACATGATTATAGCAATCACTCTAATAGGGCTGCAATTAGGATCAAGTCAGTCAAATGAGAATTTAAGTATTAGGTCTCCAGAAAACACACATTTTTTGCAGTACATCATGGTGATGCACAAATACTGTACCTGGCTGCTGCATATCCATTCACATAATGTTTGATGTTTGTGAGGATTTTGTGTTTTTGAAATGAGTAACTGGTGTAATGTGTGAAAAGAAGTATTAAGTTATCTCCTTTCCTTTTTTTGTGCTTGTTGCAGGCTAAATTTAAACTTAACTGAACTTATGAATCAAACTTGACTGAGTCATAGCTCACACTTATTACATGGCCCATTTGGTGTAAGCCATAAAGTCTTTGTCCACATCTGTCCTTTTACTACAGAGAGTAAGGTTTTAAAAAAGGATGCTGTGTGGCCTGTTGTAAAGCAGTGACAATCTGCAGTCCAATCTGTTAGACTGAAGGAAGTCCTACATAGCTCTATAACCTACTCTCTGCTACAATGATTCAAATTAAGGGTTTGATTTGATGTCAAATAGCTTTAAAAAAAAAAAGCTAAACCATTGAAACTAATTTAGTGAACCCATGTGTAATTTAAAAGGAAATGCTGCTCGTTTTAAGAATTCATATCATCCCTTTGATCTTCAGAAGTCCCGGCAGTGTCTAATGTTTCTTCTTGCAGGGCTGCATTATAAGCCCAAGACAGCTAACCTAGTCTGATTGGTAATGCCTTCTATACAGCCCGTAACGGCTAATTTGGTAATTGCTAATGATTTCATAGCAGGTTTTGTATGAATAGAGATGATTTCCACCTCTGGATGATTTATTATCAGTGTCAGCTCCAAACCAGAAGACGTGCCCCAATCTACGGTGTAAAAAGAAAAAAAAAAAAAGAAAAAACGGTTCTTTATCTTTTCCATTTTAATGTCTAGGGAGCCGTTCATCATTGTCACATAACAGATATGGGATGGAACAAGTCCTGTACTCCTCTGGCTGTGGGGAGCTTTCATAAGTGTTAATTAATGCAGACAAAGCTGGCCTAGGGCAGAGATGTACAATATGTCTCAAATGAACTTGAGTGATACTACTCTGATTTGTCCTTTTCCCTGAAAAAAGGAAAAACTGTGATTATGTTCATAATGTGTTAATGCACACCTGTGAAAGAGGGCAAGAGCCGTTTCTAGTTTTGTCTTCATTTTCCTGCTAGTGTAAACAATTCACTGCAGGGAATGAGAAAAGTAATGCATCACGTCTATAGCTAATTAGCTGCTCATATAAGAGGGGAAGGAATTGTCCCCTGACTTAACAGCAACTGTAGCTTCATCAGACTGATAGAAAGCTATTTAACTGCAGTCTTTCACAATGCTGGAGGCGGTACTCGTCAATAAGTTTGATTAGGTTAACAAGCTTGTTTTTGCTTTGTTCATTGACGAGCCAGTGAAGATCCTGCTGTCAAGCTGATTATGCTAACTGCTTCCCTTGCCTATGAGGATGGAGGATGGAAGAGGAATGCATTTTGGATTATGAAGTACTTAATTGAAGGAAACACAAACACTGTTGGCCCTTTGTATTTCTCCATGGGTGAGCTCACATTTGATACCTTATTTTATAAACAGTATTCACATTAGGGGTGAGTGGGTATTTGACTGTTTACTGGAGCATGCACGGCAGTGAGCAGTTATTACCTGCCATCTCACAGAGGCTCTTAAAACTGCATTTTGCTTGAAAACTGATAATATGCCCAAATAGCAAATGTTTAGTATCTTTGCATGGTGGGAAACATGATCACTGGAATGATGTAAAAATTCAAGATTAAGGGATATTCCTTTTAAAAATCTTGGAATAAGCAGGATTTTAATTTCTACCAAGAAAGCTTCATTAATAAGCATTAGCTTTTCTCTGTAGAAAAATGTGCATTTTTCTGGAAAGAGATAAGAAAAGACTTCAGTAGAGACTACATCAAATCTTTTTCTTAAAAAGAAATCCTTTATGTCTGTTACTGAATTCTCTTGCTACCTCAAAGCCATCCTCAAGTCTTTCAATTAACCTGCAATCACTCTGCTTTATAAGGAGGGAGTTTGTGCATGTGTGGTCCCATCAGACATATTTGTTCAAAGACGCTTCCATTTTGCATCTTCATCTCAGCTGGCAGTGCTGCTGCTGCTGAAAGACACAATAAAGGAGCAAACATTCCCAGTTCGGGATGTGAGATATTTGGTGTTTTTGGAATATAATAAACACTGACACATCACAATCACATCACATATTTCTCCCTTGGGGTGGGTCCTTCAAATCTCTCGTCACTGCATATTAAAGATGTGTCAGTCTATGCTCACCCTACTTTGCTGCTTTTATATAAGAAAAGAGGTGCTTCACACCTTTTATCTTGAGATGCTTTTGCAGCATCACTCCAACATCACAGCAGATGGATTTTTCCAATTTCGTCCATCGCCTCCTCCACAGATATGGAGATCAGTTTTCAGTGATTTATACATTTCAAAGCTTAGATTTGCTCTTTTAGGAGAGCAATTTATCCTAAAGGTCTTTCTTTTTCTTTAAAGGGTGAGGAATTCTGTTTTTAATTATATTTAAAAGGCCCAAAGATACAGACAGAGGATCACAATGAGTGAAACAGTGCAATGTAAAAAGGTACATTGTACCATATGGCTTTCTTTCAATATGATACGACAGGAATGGATATAATGTCAGAAGATTCAGTACAGTTGAGTTAGTTACAACACACTGTGCTGTAATATGAAATGACATGATGTGTTAAAATCCAATAAGATACAATATTTCCTTATTATACCCTACAACTGACATATAATGATGCAATTGGATGGATGATACCGAAACACATGGGACAACATGATAAGGAAAATACAATACGATATGATATGATATGATATGATATGATATGTTTTGATATGATATTATATGATACAATGGGACACATTTTTCTGTCACCATTGGGTAACTGCCCGCCATCCGTTACACATGTTGATTTACTTATTGTCTCATAATTTTGATGTCATCTCCCATCAACTTTGTGGTCCTCTTCTTTCAGATTTCTGTACATTGCGATGAAAAGTGGAAGTTGGGGTGGTCCGTTCCTGGCTGAGGTGCATTTGGATTTGATGACCGTTGGAGCAAAAGGCCCTGTGAGTGATGCCTGTTTGATGGGCTTGGTGCAGACGGACTAGGCAGACACTACAGTGTGCTTTTGTGCTGTGAAGGGCACTGTCTGGCCCAGACCATGTGGCTGGCTACATTTAGAGACCATCTGTTGCCTGCACACCTGCTCCATCAGCAAGGGACTGTTACCATCACCCACTGTGCTCTCCTCTGGTGGATACTATGCTCTTGCTGGTCATTTACGAAGGCAACAAGCCAGAAATTCTACCCGTCCGTGACCACCCAGTTTGGGAAACTGCGAGGCCTCAGGGTTCCTGTGCCCAGCGAGGTGCTTAGGCCTGTTGATCAGTATCTGGGGGTCCCTTATGCTGCTCCACCTGTGGGTGAAAAGCGCTTTATGCCCCCCGAGCAGCCTTCCTCCTGGTCAGGGATCAGGAATGCTACCCACTTTATGCCTGTGTGCCCTCAGAACATCCACAACACCGTGCCCGAGATCATGATGCCAATATGGTTCACCTATAACCTGGACACAGTGGCCACATACATTCAGGATCAGAGTGAAGACTGTTTGTATCTTAACATCTACGCACCGACGGAGGAAGGTAAGTTGGAATACAATGACTTTTCATGCCCATTGGTCGCTGTCATCCTGGCCTATGTGGTATTACCATAAAGCATGCGTGCGACCGATCATTGTTCATTTCACTGCTGCCAGCAAAGGCTGATTTACCATCCCAGCTGTGGCATCTTTGTCCTACCTGTTACAACATTTTTTGATGTGATGTTATGATTGTGTTTTCTATTCCTGTGCATTTACAAAAATCTGGCAACATGAACTGACATGACACGATACACCACAACATGACATAAAACAATATGCCACAACCCAGCTAAACACAATATGTTATATTACAACCCCAATTTTAATGAGGTTGGGACGTTGTGTAAAATGTAAAAAAAAATAGAATACAATGATTTGTAAATCCTCTTCAACCTATATTCAATTGAATACACCACTAAGACAAGATATTTAATGTTCAAACTGAAAAGCTTTGGGGGTTTTTTGTGAAAATATTTACTCATTTTGAAAGAGAACAGAGATCACCTGTTTTGATCATGCCACAGGTGAACAGGTTCATTGGAAACAGGTGAGTGTCATGATTGGGTATAAAAGGAGGATCCCCAAAAGGCTCAGTCCTTCACATGCAAAGATGGGACGTGGATCACCACTTTGTGAACAACAGCTTGAAAAAATAGTCCAGCAGTTTAAGAACAATGTTTCTCAATGTTCAATTGCAAGGAATTTAGGGAATCCATCATCAATAGTCCTTAATATCGTCAGAGAATCCAGAGGAATCTCTGCATGTAAACCCCAAGGCTGAAAACCAACATTGAATGCCTGAGACCTTCGATCCCTCAGACAGCACTGCATTAAAAACTGACATCATTTTGTAAAGGCTCTTATCCCGTGGGCTCAGGACCACTCAGAAAACCATTGTCAGTTAACGCAGTTCTTCGCTACATCTTCAAGTGCAGGTTAAAACTCTACCATGCAAAGACAAAGCCATACATCAACAACATCCAGAAACGCTGCCACCCTCTCTAGGCCCCAGCTCATTTGAAATGGACTGAGGCAAAGTGGAAATGTCTGCTGTGGTCTGATGAGTCCACATTTCAAATTGTCTTTGGAAATCATGGACTTTGTGTCCTACAGGCAAAAGAGGGAAAAGACCATCCAGATTGTCACCAGCTTTAGTGCCCATGGCATGGGCAACTTACACATCTGTGATGGCACCATCAATGCTGAAAGCTATATCAATGCTTTGGAGAAACACATGCTACTATCCAAGCAACGTCTTTTTCAGTAAGGTCCCTGCTTTTTTCAGCAAGACAATGTCAAGCTAAGTTCTGCACCTGATACAACAGCGTGGCTTCGTCGTAAAAGAGTGCAGGTACTAGACTGGCCTGCCAGCAGTTCAGACCTGTCGCCCATTGGAAATGTGTTGCGCATAAGAAGCACAAAATACAACATCGGAGACCTTGGACTGTTGATCGTACATCAAGCAAGAATGGGAAACAATTCCAGCCCTAAGCTTCAACAATAAGTGTCCCCAGTTCCTAATAGTTTATTCAGTGTTGTTAGAAGGAAAGGTGATGTAACACAATGGTAAACGTTTCCCTGTCCCAGCCTTTTTGACATGTTGCAGGCATCCATTTTAAAAGGAGCAAATTTTTAAATACTCAAGTTTTTCAGTTTGAACATTGAATATCTTGTGTTTTTGTGTATTCGATTGAATATAGGTTTAGGAGGATTTGCAAATCATTGCATTCTGTTTTTATTTACATTTTACACAACGTCCCAACCTCATTGAAATTGGGGTTTCACATTTATCTCTTACCTCTGGCCATGAGAAATGAAGTTGGAATAGAAGTGAAAATGTTTTTTTATTGAGCATTCATCAGTTAGCCCAACCACATGCACATCTTACTTTACTGACAGTCACAGGTGCACACACTGTAAGTGTTTGCCTGTCAGTAAAGTGTCCACAAAGGGGGGCAAAGCCCACCACAACTCTATTTGTCATTGCATAGGATTACAATCTCTTATGGAGAAAACTGTGTTTCATTTTAATTTTCACAAAAAGTATTTGGTATGAAAACTGGTAAGAATAAACCCAACCAGGTACATATATAATAGAGGAAAAATAGAGGAAATCATGTTACACAGGGAATCGTATCTGAGCATACATGTAGGGGTAGGGGAATGGTCTTTTTTTATCCGCAACACCCAACCAGTAAAATATTACTGATATAAGGCGTTGTTAGAGTGTTGGTCCAACCACGCTAAGTTTCGGCTTCTAAATTGATGAGTCAAGCATATTTTGCTGTTATCACTGAGCTTCAAAGGTAATCATGAAAGATTACAAAGGAGAAGCTTGCACTCCCAGCTGCCATGTTGGAGAAAAAAAACTACAAATTCTTCATATTTTACTGAATCTCTGCTTAGTTCAGACACTGGGTCTGTTGGGGGCCAATTAGTGGGATACAGGAGTCAACTCCCGTCTATTGCTTGCTGAATCCCTCTTATTTTTTGTATAACAGAACTGCACAATGAACCAGCAAGGGAACATTTGGTTTTCGAGCTGTGAATCTGTAGATTAGCAGAGCAAGGTTATACCTTAGCACGGCTATGTCTTCTCTGGGTCTCATGTTGACAAACTTGGATCCAGGTCCCGTCGATGCTCCAATTTAACATGGCTTCCTGTGTATTCCCTCCGCACCAGCACTCAGCACTCAGCACTCAGCATAATAAAAAACATTCAGCATTCAAAGTTGAACCGTGTTCAGCTTTTGTATGTAACACGGCACTCTTTGACTGACTTTCAATGGTTGCGTAGCAACAACACATAAACAGCCTGCTGGAGAGGGAGCTGTCCAAAATGGTGCAGCAGTCCATGTTTTATAAGCTCCTGGTTCCTGAATGCTGCCTTCTCACCCCACAAACAAGCAGGTTAATTAAATTTTACATTTGAATTCACAGGAGGCATTATAACCTATTGGTTCTATACATTTTTAATTCTCCTTTTTAATTCTTTATACTTGTACATCGTTTCAAATGCACTCTGTCTTGATTATGTTTTTTACTGATGTGAAACAGTTGCTGTTTTCAGTTTTTGCATATCAACAGTATTAATTAGAGAGTGTATTTCTGAGATGATTTGATATTCATTTGTTGTCCCTGATGCCCCAATCAAGTCATAGTTCATTAATAATTCATTGATAAGCCATACACTGTACCTCATATATCCTCAGGATAATTATGCTGCAGTGGAGGAATCAACAGGAGAGTATGCGCTAAAATATAATTGCACAGAGAGATAAGATGAACCAAGAAAGATGTATTCTTACTGTCAAAACAGAGACAGCTGGGTCAATATAATGATGCACATAATAAAGTATTCAAAGGTAGCGGTGTGTTTGTCGAGACACACAATGTCCCATTTCCTGCAAACTTCTAACAAGGACCGAGACTTTGTTCACTTGATAAAAAAGAGATTCTGACAAGTATTAATTTGTGTCTCTACCTCACAGTGTAATGGTGTCATGCATCTCCTCAAATTGAACATACTATAATGTCATCTGCATTTTGTCAGAAAGCAATTAGAAGGAAGAAGTGCAATACACTGTGTGCAAATGGGCTAATCTTCTTTTTGCCTCTAATTTATGGGTCTTGTTCCCTGATTCTGTCAGTTTGATTAGACCGTACGTGTTAGAGGGGCATATTGAACCATGCTATTTTGAATTCCCTTCTTCTTTTTTTTCCTCATGTGAACCCCAGGGAGCCAACACAAGAAAAAGGGGGCGGCTTTCTCACATGCTGAGGTTCATATATCTGAAGGTATTTTTTAAGAGCTCACAGTCTTGATGCATGGATTCTTTTGGCTTGAGTTTTTCCTACTTTCTTTCTTTTTTGTAATGGATGAATATCTTTCAGTTTTCACTTTACTGAGAAACTGCAAGGGTTTTATTTCAGGAGATGTAAGAATAATCCTGCTATCTGATTTGTGATTACATAAGTTTGCTGCTTCTGCATCTCATGTCTTGAATTGAGCGCAGTTGAAATCCTTTCAGTAAGTGCTGCATAGTTGCTGCTGTGCACATTGATCCAGGGATGCGTTATCTACTTATTTGTCTCATGGTCCCCAAGACGACCATTGATCAATATAACAAATTGGGCTTCAAACATGAAGTATTGACTTTCTATTTTATTGAAAGTACAACTTCTATTTCAGTTTGTATTTGAAGATAACAGGAGCTAAGTGCAATGTGATGTTGTACTTTAAAGATTGAGTCTACATTTGTGGAAAAAAAAAAAATAGTCCCTGAATATGTACATGTATATTTCACCAACTGCAAAATCTCTTCAGCGTTCTGAGATCCCTACAGAACTGAGATTTAACACAAGCCTTATCAGTCATTTTTCTAACTCTTTTGGTCTCTAAACTAGAGAATATCAGAGCAAAATAATGCTAGGTTGAGCATGCACTGTAAAAACTGTTAATTACTCCTGATCCTATTATTCATACATACCGTGTCAGAGTGTATTTACCATGCATTTTATGAATGTCATTACAGCTTCCAAACCGCAGGCTTACCACTGCTTCTGAGCACCTTTTTTAAGCCTCCATACCTCATACTGATCTCTCTCCCTCTCTCTGACTCATGCTGTTTATATCAAGTTTTATTAACAGTGCTCCATTAACTCTCTGTTCCATTACTGTTGCCTCTGCAGTTGTTTGCTCAGCATCTGTTTGTGTGTGTGTGTGTGTGTGTGTGTGTGTGTGTGTGTGTGTGTGTGTGTGTGTGCGTGCGTGTGTGTGTGTGTGTGTGTGTGTGTGTTAATGTTACAGATATAAGGGATTCTGAGGCTCGACCTGTAATGGTCTACATCCACGGAGGCTCGTACATGGAGGGCACAGGGAACATGATGGATGGCAGCGTCCTGGCCAGTTATGGGAACGTTGTTGTCGTTACGCTCAACTACAGAATTGGAATATTAGGTGATGACAAATTCTCTGTGTGATAATGTTTTTATGACATTCAATACTGAGTTTTCAGATCCTTTTGACTAAAGTCACCAAGATATAAGGCCCAGAGCTTGACTGGTACAAGATGGTTTTAGGCTCAAAACAGACACTAATGACATTAATACTACAGATTAAAAAAATTACATTAATTTGATACGTAAGCTTCTTTCACATATATGCACTCTTGGGATATTACTCCCCGCAACTATTTTAGATTTGGTCATGACCTCAGCACAAAATTTTGCAAGACTTTTGGTTTCACTGACAACTAAAAAGAAACAACAAACAACAATGTTGCACAAAGAAAAGTAAATTATTACTGTGTCCCTCAACCAATACAGTCTGGAATAGAAATGCTGGTATTCTGATGGGCAGACATCATGCAGAATGAAGCAAATTTACACATGCCATAAATAACTTTTGAGTCCCAGTTGGTCTTATTAATTTAAGCAGAACACACCTTGGTTAGAGTTTTTGAAAGTTTTAAGAGTGGTGCAGTGTCAGCTCCCCAATGTTTTATTTTGAATTAACATTTATGGTCTTACTCTTTAACAAAATAGTAGAAATTCGAGGAGCCCTGCTACCAAAACCTACCAATTTCTTCAAACGTCTCTTACATGAACAAGCAGTTATTGGATTTTTTTTTTTTGTCCATTTTGTATAACTACTCAATGCTTGTGAATCACCTAAGGCATTGCTGTAGAAAAAGTGCTGAATCCAGCATCAATCAAATTTTCCAGCCAAATTGTACCAAATCTAGCTCAAATAGAAACACCAGAAACATGCAACACATACAGTGTGTGAAAATAAGCAACTGAGAGTATGGCCTAAAATGATTTGCATAGAAATGTTCTCCTCAAAGGTGAAACAGTGTAAACAAATGTCTTGTCCTTGTTGCGAACAAGTAGTTGTAGACTCCTTCTGAAAACACTCTTTATCTCCTTCATGATAGATTTATCTTATCTGTACAAGATAATCAGCCTCTGCTTTCCTTGAAAGAAAACTAATTTAAATACTGTATGGAGGGATGAAGCACTCACAAGGTCAAGAGTTTTTTTTATTTCACCGTGTTTAACATTCAAAAGAGTTTGTTGTTTGGATGGGACAGGACAGGGGAATAAGTAATAGGATCAATTGTAAGAGAACCCATGACCTCTGAGTGGTTTTATAAAACATATAAAAGAAAAGGGACAATCAAAAGATTTATGTTTTATGCACACTGAATCTGATAAAGTCACATGGAAGGAGAGCATGATTTAAAGAGCTGAGGGGCACAGCTGTGTGGAGACTATTACAAGGAGTTGACTAAAGTAGTGGAGACACTGTGGGAGAGAGCAGAGGCGTATTTGCACCTGAGGGGAAACGGTGTCAGTTCATTCAGATACCCTGCTGGGCAACAACTTTAGATCAAAGCAGTGACAGATACTGTGGATCCCCTCTTCAGCACTGTTGTCTCTTTATATACTACAGGCTTCCTCAGTACTGGGGACCAGGCAGCAAAGGGAAACTATGGACTCCTGGATCAAATCCAAGCGCTCCGTTGGATCAGTAAGAACATCGGTTACTTTGGAGGAGACCCAGGTCGCATCACAGTCTTTGGATCGGGAATCGGTGCCTCCTGTGTCAGTCTGCTAACTCTGTCCCACCACTCTGAGGGTAAGAACCTGCCAATCACCACTTTTATCTCATCACTATAGATCTGTTGTACTGAAAGTTGAAGTACTTTTTAATACAATGCTTAACAGCCAAAATAAAATAAAAAAGAAGATATATAATGTATTGATTTCTCAATATTAATTTCTTATCTTTAAGATGTCACTTTTAAAATGATCATTTTCAATCATTTTGATATTTTCTCTTCAGTGTCAAGTGTGGCATTAAACACTCTGTCAGAGAGATGAAGTGTTATGATATGAGTGTAGGATAAGGCGGGTATTTGTTAAGTAAGTGATTGCTTTTGTTCCCCTCTACTCAGTCTAATCAGACTAAAAGCTTTGCCTCTTAAATGTAAGCTCTTAAAGAAGCCCACTGGCATTATAAAGTGTGCACCATGTCATCATACTCACCTGTGTCCCTTAGTTTTTAACCCTCCAGCTGATTCTTTGTTCTGTCGCCAGGGTTTATATTAGTTCTTCACATGGATAGATTTTTAATGTTTTTCCAGAAATAGAACTTTTGGGGGGATATGTTGGCAGATTTTGTGCTCAACTGCAACTAATATAACCAAGGAGAAATAATGTAACACACTGTAAATTCAATAATTTGAGTTAGTGCTAAAATGTTGGAGTCAGAGTACAGTTACTCACCAAAACCAAAATATCTGCAATTGAATAGATTTTAGTCATTATTTTACTTCTGGATGTCGATAAACAGATCTTTATTAGGCAGGAGTTGATGTTTTCTAAAGCCCCTGTAGGGAACTTTCTTTTTGTGTTGGGTTTTCTATTTTACCTCTTATCTCGTTGCTGATATTTGCTTGTCTGTGACTGAGTACTTTTCTGACCCAAAAAGTCTCTTGCTGCTGCCAAACATGTCACTCACTAAAAGTCTTGTCTGCCTTTGGATTTCATAAGGGTGTCACAGTCAGGTGCTCTCTATTTCTTAACCCCCTAAAACTCCTCCAAAGACAGGCAAAGTGGAGTTTTATGCTCCACAAACTGTGCTGCAAAGCATATGGCATCACTTTGTGTCAGTGCTGTGTCCATTCATGAAAATAATCCATTATGCGTTACTTTAGAGCAAAACAGGCCCTTCTCATGCAAGTGATAAAACTGGCACCAACAACAAACTGAAGTTTTTTGTAATCCATGCCCAGAAATTGTCTGTATGTACTTATTTGTGTTTAAATTACGACTGTTTTCTTTGGAAGAATTCTTTTAGGTTTTCATACTTCATAAGAAGGGTGGCATTGTTCATCTCGGCAATTGAAAACTCAATGCGTGGGAAAGGTGACATCATTTATCTGTCATAAGTATGTGAAATGATAACTGTCAATAGCAACAACTTTATTTTGGTTCATCAAAATCCTATTTCAATTTGCAGGTACCAGTAATACCACTAATTCATAGTCTTATATAAAAGCACCAACTGTTCACCTGATGTGGATGAACAGCACTTGAGAAAATGAACAATTTCTCAGATACAAATATTCTTCCTCAGAGGTCTGTTGACAGTGCACTAGCTGAATATATTTAGGATATACAGCTAACAGTGCGAGTGAAAGTTATCAACTGAAATGATATAAAAAGACTGAATCAATAGAAATTCTATTACATTATACACAGTATGATGGAAGCAGGTGCCTATCTATTGGAAAAAAAGGAAAAATATTACCTTTCCTCTGTCTGGCCCATCTCATTTCTTTTGGTTAACACTTTTCCAAAGCTCCCTGCTAAAATCCAAGGTGCATATTTCAATACGAGTTACCCACATGGGATTAAACCTCTTATCTTAGCTGTATTATTGCCATGGTTGTCTCATTGAAGCTGGACAGAATCACAAGGAGGGCAGAAATTGTTTTTTTTCATCAATGCTTGGGAGGCTGCGGCAACTTGCCTTTGTGAGGTTCCTATTTGATGCCCGAGCTTGGCTGCAGCAAATTCACAAAGACCTCCGGCTGTCTTTGAAGTAGACTAGCTAGCTGCTGCACCCTCTCCCCTCCAAAAAATGAAATAAATGACAGCAAAGGAGGTTGAAAGTGACACAGCTCCTGCACTCTTTTTCCAATGACTGCTATGCTGTAACCTCAACACAGTGTTTTTGAGTTGATACATATCACTTGTCAGTTTAGGTGGTAGATACAAAATCCCCAGAGACAGAGGTGACTCACTGCATATAAACAATTCAACAGAGTGATGTTTACTGTATCAACATTGAAGGATCAGGGTTACTGCATATTCAGCTCCCTCCAAAGACCCTCTCCCGTGCACTTGGCATCAGCAGTCTATGTGTAAGCTGAGCAACTCATTAAACACACAGCATTCACAATCTTACAATGACCTCAAGCCTGTGAACTATTGGTGAACAAAGCAGTGTACTCAGACAGAAACAATGCTGCAAATGGATTGTTAATTTGACTGTTATTCTATGCTTTATGCTTATAAAGTCCCATGAAACATTTAAAAGAATCAAACTGAATCTCCTCTTGTCAGTGATACTATCCAGGCCCACTGAATTTGAATTTTCAATCTGGCTCAACTTCAAACTATCCCTTTTTATCTTAACAAACTGAGGAGTTTTTTTATTTCTAAGTTCATGAGACAGATGCTGCTAATTTTGTTGTGATGCAAAAGCTGAAATCTAAGCAGGTCATTGTGACCTTTTTTGGTTAAAAAAAAAAGCATCTCTTTTGACTTGATGCCAGCAACATTCACTAGATCTGTCCATAAAATGTATTACTCAAAGTTATTTAAAGACAAAAATGATGTCTGAATTTCTTGTAACAAGTAAAAAGAAAATCTGCCAAGTGGGTAAGAAAACAGTTTCTTGTAGTAAGGTATTGGTCTAATTCTAAAAAAATTGACAAGTGAATTTTTCTTACCCCATCGGTAGATTTTTCTTCTTTACTCGTTACGAGCAATTAACACATTTTTGTCTTTCAATATCTAAAAATGACACATGGTTCTTGGATGTCAGTTGAATGTGGCTCCTATCAAGTATAATAAGAAAACTTAACTTACTTGCTGAGATTTCAGTTTCTGCAGTGTGCAAGAAACTGCACTACTAATGATAACTACAAACAGTTGATAAATATGGGTAGGATAGATATTTCAAACCACATGGAGCATTGTTTTCTTCAGTCTTTTGTTTCCACATTGACACATACTGGAAAACGTGCATCCTTACCTGCATAACTTTAAAAGTTGCATAAATAATGGCAAATCAATACTTAACTAATGATCAAGATTTGAAGAACTAACTTAAGTTCTCTTGGTTTCTGTTGTCTTCTGTCTTTTTTTCTGGGTTTTGTGCGCCAAGGTTTGTTTCACAGAGCCATCATTCAAAGTGGGTCGGCCCTTTCCAGTTGGGCTGTCAACTACCAGCCAGTCAAGTACACGCGCATGCTGGCTGAGAGGGTCGGCTGCAACGTGCTGGACACAGTGGACATGGTCTCCTGCCTGCAGAAGAAGAGTGCAAAGGAGCTGGTGGAGCAAGACATCCAGGCTGCCCGATATCGAGTGGCATTTGGTCCTGTCATTGATGGAGACGTCATCCCTGATGACCCAGAGATCTTGATGGAGCAGGGGGAGTTCCTCAACTATGACATAATGCTGGGTGTCAATCAAGGAGAGGGGCTGCGCTTTGTGGAGAATGTGATGGACCTGGAGGACGGTGTATCTGGCAGTGACTTTGACTTTGCTGTGTCAGACTTTGTGGACAGTTTGTACGGCTACCCAGAAGGAAAGGACACACTGAGGGAGACAATTAAATTCATGTACACGGACTGGGCAGACAAGGACAACCCAGAGACCCGGAGGAAGACCCTGGTGGCTCTCTTCACCGACCACCAATGGGTGGAGCCCTCAGTGGTGACAGCTGACCTCCATGCTCGTTACGGGTCACCCACGTACTTCTACGCCTTCTACCACCACTGCCAGAGCCTGATGAAGCCAGTGTGGTCAGACTCAGCGCACGGAGATGAGGTCCCTTATGTGTTTGGGATCCCAATGGTGGGTCCCACCGATCTGTTCCCCTGTAACTTCTCCAGGAACGACATCATGCTCAGCGCTGTGGTCATGACCTACTGGACTAACTTTGCTAAGAGTGGGTGAGTAGCAGCATATCTGGACCATTGAAGATGCTTAGCATGCAGTTTCACCCCTTTCTTGTGATTTGATCATTTACCATCACTCAACCTCTGATTTTAAAGCTACAGCATCATATCACAACCAAAGTTGTCTCATGACAGTCTACACACAAAACAGGCAATGACTGTACCCCTTGTGCAGATATTTGTATAAACAAGCAAAAAAAGAAGCATCGGAGATACTGCAACTCCTTCTGGATAAGCCAAGATAGATGAAATGATGCACAGATGTATAGAGTGTGAGAGAGAGAGAGACATATATAGACATACAAATAGTTTGGCTGATACAGTTTATTTTGAGAACAGCTTCATTTTGACTCCTGCGGGACTGCACGGTCACATAAAAGGATAAAACTTTAGAATATAAAAAGCACACACAATCCAGGGAAAGCTGTGTCTTCCTAAATGCCATGTTGTCTCTTCAAAGAGCCAGTTTAGCCCTCAGTGTAACCTCTTTTTACACACATAACTAAGTTTCATCACTCTGGGCAGACTTCCTAAAGGTGATGGATCTTAAAAATTTACCGCTTGACTCACATAAACGTTTTAACGCCTTGTCGAATGAAATGGTTGTGTTGAGCAGGAATCATGAGAAGGTTGGTGTAATTCATAAACCCCTTTTTTTTCTTTTTTCTTTCTGATAGGGTCAGAAATGTATACTGTCTATTCATTTCTGCTTTTTAGATACAACTCTTATATCATTGTCTTTGTGCAATGTACCAGTATTCACACTACTCTTAATTTACATGACATATTTTGAGTTACATTTATGTTTTGGTTTTGAATAGAGGATACCGATATATTTCGTAGTTTCTTCTATGCACACAGACTCTCTGTATCTTGAATTATCATTTGAAAAAGCAAGATTCAGAAGTATTTGGGGAAAATGGGACACTTTTTCAGCTTGATAAAGTTTTCAACCCTGAGAGTTTATTGCCCAAGACAGGTTATGATCCAGTGTTGACTGATACTGCGCTCACACTGACTCAGTACAGGAGTATCATGCTGTTAAAAGTGCACCAAAGTGAAGCCTTGCAGCTCTCCTCCTGACAGCTTGTTATATCATTTGTCATACAGAGGTTAAGATTCCCCATGTGTTTTTAAAGATAAGAGACACCTAAGTGAGTCACACTGTAGTGGAGGACTCCACCGATGCCCTTGCTGCATTTTAAATGCACAGCTGCACCGGGTGTGAGAGGAGGACCATTAGCAGCAGGAGCAGGCCCAGCACAGGTCACTGTGGGCTGCTGTTTCACTCTGACGACATGAGGGAATGCTGAGCCCTTGAGGACAGACGGTGATATTACATTGTGTTGACCTCCTTTTTTGCCCTTTCAGTCTTTTACCTCAGTTTTACTTTTTAACAAACAGGCCATCTGGTCCCATTTGTATTAACTGAGGCAACATGGTTCTTATCTGTCTTGGTGCTTGGCTATGTGAGAAATCATCATTCAAACATTATTCCTAGCTTCCCAATCAGGTCAAGCTGGACTGGATCGATTCACATGTCGGTGTCTCTATGACAACGCCATGCCTAGCAGTGTAGTATAGCAGTGAGAAGAGAGATCTGTGTTTTTCTCTGCTGGAGATGGAAAAGAAAAGGATTTCTTTGATTTGGTAGTTTTCATTCAGCAGTAATAGTGGACATTCAAGCTTGACTGTCTGACAAAAAAGGGACAGAATAGCAGAAAAAAGCTAAGCAGGAGAGTGACAGCACATGAGCTAAAGGCTAAAACTCAGGCTAAGCTGTTTGTGAAAATGTTTATTCCAACCCACATGCAGCATTTATGCTGCAGTGGTCTGTTCAAGCTTGAGAGTCTATCAATAAAATGAAGAGCCCGGTTACGTTTGCTCTGCTTGGTGGATGAGCACTGGGGGGACATGAGCAGAATTCACTAACAGTACGAATACGTCCCAGAGCACCAGGCTGTGGGTAGCACTCAACGTAGTTGGCTACTAAACTACGTTGTTGCAATCCATTTCATATTGATTCTCCTAACAGTCACTTCAACCTCAAGTGTTGTCAACAACTGTTGATGATAGCTGTTGTTTGATTAATTTTGGTTTGATGCGTCTGGTAAGGGAGTTATGTTAGCTAACATTAGCTTACATTACATAGTTAGCGTTATAGTTCCAGCCTTAAAAAGTAAAGGAGGGAGTCTCAGCTAGCATTGCACATGTTTTTGAGCTACAAACAATGATATGAATCATTGTTTTTTGGAAATTTGGAAAGAAAACTTTTGTATGAGGACACTGAAAGGCTTGTCTTACCCTGTATTTTTTATAGCTTGACCCATGTTCCATCTGTAAACATTAGGGATGTGGGTTTTGTGGCTGGCATGACAGACAGTCAGCAGGGGGAGCTCCAAATCATTTGACTTCGCAGTCAGTGAACACTTGTGGCATTAGTTTTAATGTGGTTTATGATATAAAAAAACTAAGTGTTTTGTAACTGAACTTTAATTGATCACTTGAAGTCAATAACATCCCAATAACAACTCTCTTGCTTCCTGGCTCTGATTCCTAACAAACTCCCTAAATATTCAGGCCTCTGCAGTTGGTCACCAAATGTCCTGTTCTTGCAGAGGGAATGAGATGCAGATCAAAAAAGGAAGCTGTCAATCACAAAGGACAGCCTGACACATCTACACCGTCAATGAGAAATTGTCTCAACAGAAAACAAGTTTGTTATGGAATAGTCTTCCAAAGAGTTAGAGATTTCCTTTTTTGTTATCTCATACAACAGTTTATGGAATTGGACAGAAACTATACAGAGTTTTTTTTAACTAAAAAACATTCCTATTCTACTCTTGGATTTCTGATTCTTCCATTTAGGATTCCCCTATCACTTTTATGTATTTTTTTTCATTAATGTTTACTCTCTGTTCTTCCTCTCCAGGGATCCAAACAAGCCTGTCCCACAGGACACCAAGTTCATTCACACCAAGGCAAACCGTTTCGAGGAAGTGGCCTGGTCAAAGTATGACCCATATGACCAGCTGTACCTGCACATTGGTCTCAAGCCTCGTATTCGTGATCACTACCGTGCCACCAAGGTAGCCTTCTGGAAACACCTGGTGCCCCATCTCTACAACCTTCACGACATGTTCCATTACTCCTCCACCACCACCAAGGTCACCCCGCTGGATCCCACCCAGTCCAATGGGAAGAGGCCTGGTAGCACCGGCCGACCTCCCATGTCCTCAGGCCACGAGGGCGAAGGCGGGAGAGAGATGGGTCCACTGATTATGCCGAACCCACGAGATTACTCCACAGAGCTCAGTGTCACCATTGCCGTAGGGGCGTCGTTGCTCTTTCTAAACGTCCTGGCCTTTGCTGCTCTCTACTACCGCAAGGACAAACGCAGTCGGCAGGACACATCCCAGCAGCCCAGTCCCCAGCGTGACAGCAAGGGCAACAACGTGAGTCACACCAACACCGTGGACGAAACCCTGTCCCAGCAGCGGAACCAGTGCGAGGCCCTTCACAATCCTCTACACATCTCGCCGAGCTTAGACTACTCTGCGCTCAGCCAGCGCCGCTCCCCTGACGACATCCCTCTGATGACCCCCAACAACATCACCATGATCCCCAATTCCCTGATGGGCCTGTCCAACATGAGTCCATACAGCACCTTCCCAGCCGGGTACAGCTCCGCAGGTCTGCCCAGCACCCACTCTACCACACGGGTATAGCTCTGTAAAAGGCAAAAAGGAGCCAGAGATGAAACTGTCATATGTAAAACATGGAAATGTAAAGCTGTATTTAGGCTGTTTAGGTAAAATAGGATTGAATATGTTTTTTCTGTCTCTTCCAAAGGTGTACCGCCAACATCCTGCCTTTGCTCTCTCATATAGGAAGTGTAACTGCAGAGTCATTTTATAATAATCATTTTCAAAGGCAGACTAAAAGAAAAAGTGCATTTCATTTTCCACTTTGGCTTTTTTGGAACTTTACCTAGCAAGAACTTAGTATAATGTTTATACAGTTGGATTTGTATGGGAAGCTTTTTCTTACTCTGTGATATCTATTTTGATCTTGTGGAACAAAGTGACATTACAACTAATGTTGGACGGAGATGAGATCTGGGAAAAGCTGAAAAGCAGTATTATTATGATTATGATTATGATTATTATTATTATTATCAAGCTGTTTTATACATATTTCTCATGGTACATTGCTTATTATGAAAATGTATTTTTACTGTAATTACTTTAAAATGCCTTGTAACTCGCTCACATAAGGAATTACTGTGGAATCATAACAGCAATGGACTCAATTTTCCTTGAATACTGCTCACACACGTGGTGAAAATCTCTCTGGTAGTGCAAAATATAGCACCCCCGTGTATGTGAGTGAATGAGTGAGTGGGTGGGTGAATGTGTGTGTGTGTGTGTGTATGTGTGTGTGTGTGTGTGTGTGTGTGTGTGTGTGTTTGTGTGTGTACTGAAAAGTGCGCAAGCCAACTGTAAATTAGGCATTGTTTGAATTTAACAGTTCAGTTTGGCATATGTAGTGTTGTGTAATCTATTGTAGTCTATTTGAGTATCCTTGCTATGTTTTTGCTTTATGTGTCTATAATTTTTGCTCAACACATTGTAGAAATATAACTTCTGCTTTACTATGAAAAGAGAATTGCTTAAAATGTGTTTCCTACTCTGACCAACTCATGGTTCTTTTGGCTTGGCTTCTTTGTACAGAATAAACTTAGACCTGCATTTTATTTGTCCTTTGTTAACAATACTGTAAGGTCTTCAGAAGGATAACTGTTACTTACATTATAATTGTATGTATACCAACTCAATTATTCAATTTATGAAGGAGTTTCATGAAACCTAAAAATCATCACTCCTTCTATTAGTGGTTTGGACCCAAGATATAACCGGGGTCAGTCTTTACGAAATGGACATAAAGGACGCCAAGCTTTGAGATCTGATTTCTTTGAACCTATCATAATGTTGTTTAATCTACATGAGACAACTATTAAAGATTTTTGGAACTAAGGGGAGTCTTGTCACAAGTTGGAAATGGATCAGGCTCTGTATGAATGAGGTGGTTGTAATGTGTTTTTGGGTTGACAAAGTTTCAAGAGATACTTTAAATTTTATTCAGAGTTAAGTGAGACATCATACCCAATTAGGAAGAAAGCATGCTTTTGTAATTAACATGAAGTTACGATATTAGGGGGAAAGCTTGTAATTTTAGTCTTCAGTGAGCCCTGAGGAAAGTGTGTTCAGTTATTCTTGGCACATCAGCACCACAGTGTTACTACATCAGAACTTTGACGAGATTGTGCAAAAACTGAACACTGTTTACAATTGGTAAATGGTTTTTAATATTAATTCAACATTTACAGCTATTTGCAAAATCTTTAAGAGTATGACTCAACTAAATGCTGAGTTTCACATTTTAGTGTATATCCTCTGTCAAAATGACACATGGACTGAAGACAAAAAAATTATCTTCACTCTCCCAATGCAGCATTTGGTCTTATTTTCTTGGTTTGACTTTTTCTCTTCCCATGTTATTTACTTCTTCTGCATTGGCACCTTCACACTATTGTGGACAATACAACTGATAGCAATACAATAAAAATGTAAAGCCATGCCTGTGTATAACTCATCCAACAATGGTTTTGGGAACCAATATTGCATGAGTGAGTGCAAAGGTACAAGGATGGGAGAACTTTGATGAGGCGCTGCTGAGAAATCACTGGTAACTCGTTACCTGTTGGTGCTATCAAAATCTTGAAATACCAACAGTCTGAGTGAAACATTTAGATGTTTGTACGCTTCTTTTTATCTCTGCTTCTGACTGTCAGTTTGAGACTAGAATAGCTACCCCTTGCCTAATCAGCTAACAAAGACAAAACTATCTTTATCTGTCAACATGGGTGTTGGTGATGTTAGCGCCAACTTTTGAGGAGACCTGAAGATGGATTCATGGACCCAAAAAGAATCCCAAAAATTTGTATCATATAATTTTTATCAATTTACCCAACTATTAGCCTAGTTTATGAGGGTTGCCATGTGATAATGAGAAAATCATAAAACATTAGCTTGCTCTGGAAAGTTGTATAACTGACTTTCTTAAGTCTGCTTAGTCACTTGAACTGTCTACAGTTCAAACTGTGACACTATGTGTCACCAAAATAATTATTACTCCATGAGTAATGCTTCTAGTCCTCAGAGTCACTACTGGTCAGCTAACATATCTGTTTAAAGATGTTAGAGAACAGCTCAACTAGCCACAGTTACAGTTTTTCTCAGTTGCTTTGGTGCATTTCTGAGAACAGAATTAACATTCTCATAACTGATAGTTCAACCTCCACAACATTTAGTCATTTTTGCACACCATAGTAGCAGGTTTCTCATTTTTTACATCAAATGACAAATGTTTTTGGACATTTCTCAGTTGCTTTCATATATTTCTCTTCTGTTTTATAACATTATTATTTGCGTATGACATGTCAGTCAAAATGAACTATGGTTTTAAATGCTAATTAGTTATCCCCTATAAACCTAAATGTCCTTATTCCATATCTTGAGTCTTAACATACAAAACTGTCAAACTAGTTTGTAAAACCTGTCAAGCAAAATTTAAACTTTTCTTTATCATTGTTTTCCTGAAAATTAGTTGCAACTAATGACACTTTTCCACTTTTCCGCAGTTATACAGAGCTAATTCCCATGAACTCTTACTTGGCTAGCATTTGTGAACCGAGCAGTACAGGTGCCATTTCCAGTAGGTTATCAACTAGGTTTTGCAGTTTGTACGAATTGTTTTGTGAAATGCACAAACTGTTGTGCTAATGTTAATAGTGATGTATGAAATGCACCAAAGTGACCGAGAAAAACTGTAACTCAGTGTTGAAGAATCTTTTTCTACACCCAGTCCCCTTCAAACACATTACCTTAATGTGTCTCTATTGTTCCCTGTGAGCTCAGCTCCCGCTGCAGTTTTTAGAGTTAATCCCCCCAAATTTGTGCCTTGTGGCTTATGGCTGCATCCCTGGGCTTCAGACACGCAGCAGACAGAGTCTGATATTATCATGAGAGAAAATCAAACACGCACACAAATAAACCACCTGATGGGGAACAGATCAGTCCATCTTTTTAATTCATCCTGCATTTAAACAAATAATCAAACCCTCAGCAGAGGTTAAAGCCACTAACTGACTGAACCTGGTGTGTCTTTGTTCTCTGAGTGCGTGTTTGTTTGTTTGTTTGCAGCATGTTTGTTCACTTTTTCGGATGATAACACATTACCATAACGGGGATAGAGGGTGGTGGCAAATATTTTTACACCCCTCCCTCTCCCTCCCCCTGTTTAAACACATGCACATTAGCACTTTCGGTGTGTAAATATTGGCATGTGTAGTTATCACACAGCAAACAGTTATAGAAAAGGCTCAAAGATGGATCACTCTGCAATATTACAGGCTAATACTGTACAGTGCATTGAAATATATAATGTTTACAGTGAGTACTGTCCATGGTGCTAATGATGGTACAGGAACCCTTCTCTGTCTGATTTGTATGGTTTACACTTAATAACACACAAACAGTTAGACAGATGGACAGACAGATAGATAGAGAGATAGATAGATAGATAGATAGATAGATAGATAGATAGATAGATAGATAGATAGATAGATAGATAGATAGATAGATAGATAGATAGATAGAGTATTTGCATTTCCTTTCAAAGCTTGCTTACTTGAAAGCTGTGAGGGTAATATGTTGGTTAAAAAATCAGTTCATGCATTTACTAATGACTTTCAGGCAGCCGTATTAAGTGTTACCCAATAATTCATCACCCGCGCTGCTTACATTCCCGACCTCCATCTGCTGCAGCTTTTGTGGAATATGCTTTATTCATAACTGAATGAATTGCTCTCTTTATGTCACCCCAGCTAAAGCCACCCCCTAAAACTTGTCCTCCTACCTAATCCTCTCCTTTGATAGTCAACATTATTGCCAATTTACATCTCTCAAGTAAAGCTGACAGCCATGCTGAGCCCTCACACACAGAACAGAGGTCAATTAATGCTTCTCCCTCTTTCTCTCCCTCATTTTTTTGTCTCTCTGTCACGCACGCTTTTCTCTGAGATTTCAAAGGCAACCCTCTTTGCTCTTCACTCTCTGCTTGACAAAACTGATGCCATTAATCCTTTCTACATACTAATTACTTGATCTGTTATTGCTTTGTTTTTACAAGAGACAAAAGGCAACAGACTATAAACTCAAACCAAACAATTTACCAATCTGGTACACTTTTATTTTTCAAACACATCCCTGAAAAAGATTGTGCATCCATACAATATTAGAGCCATCTCTTGTGTGTCTCGATTGTCCATGGAAAAATATTGTTTCATGAAAGATTATCTATCAAAGGTGGTAAAATTTGTTTGTAGCTCATGGAATATTTTGATGCTTTTTTGAATCTTAAATAGTGAACCTTGAATATCCCAAGGTGTTTTTTGTTCCCCTTGTCAAATACTTCCAGTTTGAAATGGCAGACAAAAATGGAATGAGGGTCTTCTCCAAAAAATAAGAGGGGAGGGGGGGGGTGTTTTCTCCTCCTGCTCCACACTGGCTTCTTTGTACTGGTCCCAGCTTTGACATCAACTGGGTCAAACATGCGGGAGGGAGGGAAGGAGGGCAGCAGCTGGACCCGACCGTCAATGTCACCCTTGTTAGTCAACTTCATCCATGTCAGTCACTGCCGATTCGATTTATTTCACTCTTTTGTCTGAGTGGTCCTCTTATCTCTGAGAGGGTCTCTGAGGATACCGTTCATACATGTTTGCTGTTTTCTTGTTGAAGCCTGTGTGTTCAGATAGATGATGCATGAGAGCTGACAGAAAACAAGCGAAATCCAACCTGCAAATAATTAATCACAATTATTAAGAAACTGAGGCTGAAACATAAATTCTCTGAGAAGTTATATAATAAAGATGTTTTTAAATAGTCTGTGCAAATGAGAAAATGTTGTACAAATTTTTCTTTCCATGAATCTTCATTCCTAAATTAACTTGAAATGCATGCATCCAAAACCTTAATCTATATTTAACCATCATATGATGCATGTTTATATAAATTTGATACAAAACAATTGTTAAAATGTGCTAAAAGAAAGCAACAAGTACTTGTAAAGTGAATTCCCACAGCAGAATTCCCCAAATTCCATTAAAAAAAACTCTCATATTCCAGTTTGTGAGTAGCTTTGTGTCCCCCATCCTGCACCCATGGCTCTATAAATAATGACTGGCAGCTGAAATGGGACTTTGTGACTTTAAGATGTGACTCGGGGAGATGTGCTCTATCTATTGTTGATGAGACAAAAGCGCGAGTCAGATTCATATAGGAGTGGTGGGGAATAACTTCTCATATCCTCATATCAGAGTCACAAAGCCAAGAAGCAAAACTTCAATAACCCCGAACACTTCTTTCTGGACATGGGTGAGTGCATCGAATTTTTAATAACTCTTATCATCTATAATTAATGCGGTTTGAAAATGTGGATTTCAATAACTTACTAATGTTGCCTTTAATATTTCCTTGCCGTCCTTGGACATCATGTTGCCCTATGCACTTTGATTTGCTGCTGTAGATTTGTGTTAAAGTGCTTTTAAATCCTCATATGGATTATTTAAAGATTCACACTTTGCTGGTTTTTCTGATAGATAACAAGTTTTAACATAAAACAAGGATTTCCAAAGACTAAGAGGAGAAACAGTAGATGAATTCAGACAGGATTGATTACTTTTTAATATAGAGGGCTGTCCCCATTACCTCCTCTAACCCCTTTTACCCATAAAACAGAGTGGACTCAGTGCTGCAGATGGACGGAGACAGACAGTCTCATCATACCAAGGCCATGCCAGGTCACTCATGTGAAAGAGGTCAAATACTCCCACATGTGTAGCTGGAATAAATTAACAAATCTTTATAAGAACAAACAACTCCTACCAACCATTTTTCTCACTTACAGATAAGTTGTGGGCTTTCTTTTCACACATTTTCTAACAGATTTCAAGCCATGATTGACAACCTGGCATCTAATATTCATGCAATGTTTCCTTTTTCACTGAATTTCAAAGAGGGCTACAGTGGCCCTGTGGTTCTGTCACTGTTACATCACAGCTGTAGTGTGGGTGTCCACAGGCGCGATCATCTACAGGGTCTGGGGGTCTTCCTCTGCTGTTACTATTTATACTTTAGGCGCAGTTTGTTTAACTCACAGTCTGACTCTTCCCACTTAAAACATGTCATTTGTGAAATCAACTTATTTTTCTGTCCCACCTAAACAGGTCAGATATCTTGATTTGGAGCGACATGACTCTAATTTGGTGTGGGGTTGATGTTGTTGTTGTTGTTGTTTTTGTTAATGTTGTTATGAATCTATTCAACTCCCCCCTCCTCCTCCCCCACTTCCATTCATTATGCTTCTGCCCACTCTTTGAACACTTGAGCCCACCCTCTGCTGGCATCAACTCTCAGTGGTACCAGTCTCAGCCAGCTGTGGGTGGAGGATGGCTGGAAGTAGTGACAATGCCAGTGGTGCAGACGTGGTCCTGGTGACCCTTCCACCGCTGCTTACTACAGTGTGTGTGTGTGTGTGTGTGTGTGTGTGTGTGTGTGTGTGTGTGTGTGTATATCAAGGCACTATAGTCTTTCTTTGTTTTACATTGCTGTCCTTTGTTCCCCTATCATGGTGGCCAAATTAACAATGGATATTGTATCCAAAGTCACAAAGAGAAGCTCTTTCTTAAGGCCACCATCTCTCACTCTCGCCTGGTGACGCCTGTGACCGCTGGAGACAAGGGGAAGAACCAGATTTGAGCTGTGAGGTGTTGGTACCGGCAGAGGAGCTTTCTCCTGTGGATGAAATCAGCGCGCAGGAGAGGCTTTTAGGCAGTTTTGTACACCCCTGGTTGGCTTTGGGATCTTTCTTTGTTGTGGAGCACAGGATCAGAAGCAACAAATGTTCCCGGTCAGGCAGCCTTGGCTTTGCAAAGCCTTAGGTGCTTTCCTCTATCCCATTTCTGCCAATGCATTTATTAACATTGTGGATGTTTGCTATCTGCTTCAACAGCAGCGCTTACCCTGGAAGAAGTGTATGAGTTTGTGGTGAAGTCGCTTTTGTTTGGACGCTTTTATTGGGAACTGCTGCTTGAACTCTGTAGCTGCTGTCTAATTTTGACTTTTCTGTTGCTTTCTTGCCTGTTGGTGGGGTTTTGAGGCTTGGGGTTTGGGGTGTGTGTTCATGGATTTACAGACAGAGCGAGGCCTCTCTCACGGCTCCCTGACTGTGGCGTAGATGTGCTGTGTGGTAATATGTGCGGTGTGTGCCGCCTGTGTGCTGATTTATTATGCCCCCTCAGGTTGTTATGATTGCTGTATCCGCTGCCTTGGGGCAGTGCCCTACCCATCCTTGGTGGCCACCTTGCTGGTCTATGCTGGCATGGCGTTATTTTGTGGCTGTGGGCATGAGGCGTTGGCCAACACTGAAGTCCTAGTGGAGACTTACTTCGCCCGCAATGTTCAGGACTTTGCTGTCATGGCCTCCTTGTGAGTGATATAACTTCTTAATATTGATTTTTTTTATCTCTTCTTGATTTTTTGAGTTCGACTTCTTTCACCTGACTTCTTCTTTCAACAAACTTTCCCAGTATCAAATACTTCCAGTATGTCATCTACGGCCTGGCATCATTTTTCTTCCTCTATGGTATCCTGCTTCTGGCTGAGGGATTCTACGCTACAAGCGCTGTCAAGCAGACATTTGGTGAATTCAGGAGCACTCACTGCGGCCGCTGCCTCAGCCTCACGGTGAGAACAAGAAGGAGGGAGGGAGGGAGGAAGGGAAAACAGGAGGGAGGGATAGCACAGCGTCATGTCATTATGGAGATGCTCTGTTGGTTTATTTCACATCTGAAGCTCGGTGAACTTGTCTTTTGAACTTTGTAATGTTCTCACACTAGCTTTAAGCTCCTATAAGGAGATTACAGATGGTAATGCTCTGGCTAAAGTTAATATTCATGCCTCTTTTTAGCCTACTAAAGAAAATTAAGTCACCAAAGAGAATAGTTATTTCTTTTTATGTAGTTGAATTTAGTCTATACACCTGTATCATTGGGGGATGGAGGAGAGTATGAACAGAACCCTATTGATACAGATTTAGAAAGTTTTTCTTAAGTGTTTCGGATCACATTTTGAATATTTGAAAAAAAGAGGTGTTGTACTTTTTATTCGTAAATTTAAAAAAATTGCAAGTTTGAATTTGAATCCCAAAACTCAAAGTGGGTTAAGAGTCAAATTAAAAGATGAACTTATTGAAGTAATTCCTGGATGAGACTGGATGTTGCTTGTTGTAAAAATCCCATGAGATTTTAATAAGATCAAACCAAAACATGACATCACCTGCTGGTGATCTCCTCAGTGTGTAGGAAAAGGAATGCTTTATAGCTCATCTGTACTGTAGGTGAAGCCATAGTAAGACTTGTCCTAAATACAATGATCCTCTATTTGTCAATTTTTGCAATTGAAAGCATGTATGGGTCATTGACAGATTAAACATTTTTTGAATAGGCCATTTTCAAAATATTAAAAATAAGGATAGGTATTTGGTCATTGTTCAAACATTTGGAATTAAGTGTACGCATGTGTTTATGCAAAAAAGAGAGATTTATGTGTTTTTAAATTTGAGTTTAAAGACCTTGAAAAAGGCGTGCCTAATTTGTCTCAAAATTAATTCTTTTTTTTAAGCATTGCAAATACTATCAGTTTTAAGCAGTGTAAGATGGACAGACTTTTAGATTTGCAGGTAAAACTTATTATTCACAGTCTTGCAGTCGCCCCACATGATACCCAAAAGCAGCTTGTACATTACAGTAGTTAAAAAGTTGGTTTATTTGCAAATATGAGAATGAACTGACAACCTTCCAGGTGTTTTATTGGTTTCCTCAGATGTGTCTGGTTGATGAAATGCCCTGTCCTCGAGGTGGTTTCAAAATTAAAGTCCCCAAATTGTGTTTTCTTGATGGTCGCCCCAGATGATACTTCATATAATTAACATATTTGGTCAGCTTTTGTATACTACGATGGAAATATGGGTGCAAATGCCTCACAATTTGGTCAGTGAATGCAAAAAGCGCAACAAATTATGCCACATGCATATATTTTAACTGATTTTTAAGTGATTTTAAATCAGCTGTCCTAGTAGGAAATAGTAGGTGTGACGTCATTGACCTGTATACATACAAAGTCTTATACTTAGAAAATACTCACAACACCTTCCTCTTTGACTCTCCACAACTGCAACAGTTTAGGCTGAATATGAAATCCTGCAAACATGGCTGTGCATGTGACCTCTGTAAAAGTGGGCTGCACATGATGCTAAAAATTCACTCTAATGTAACAGAATCAAAGTGAGTTCAAACTAAGATGACTACACACTTTTAGAAAAGTATTTCAGAGTATGATATACTGAATTTAAATATATTTATTTATTTATTTTCATTTATACTAAAGTCAATGTAGTGCACTTCAAAAAGGGCAAATATGCTGCTATAAACGGAGAAGCACAAGTTTGTTGCATGGCAACAGTGGACGAGGCTTCCAGAATGTTGGGCTCTAGAATGCAATAAGTAAAAGAAAAATGATGGCGTTGCAAATCATGGATGTAAAATAAGACAAGAGCAAAGGAAAAACTTATCATACGATGCCCAGAGAGGTGCTGGAATCAACACCAGCTATAAGGAGCTTAGACAAGGTGGTGTCAACATGTATCAAACCATTTAGTCTCCTTGTGGGCTGGGGTTTGTTCGGACTTCATGATTTGAAAGGACTGACCAGAAAATGACTTCTGTTTCAAGAAGTTTATCAAGGAGTAAAACACATTAAGCACTGAATAATACAACAGCAGAAGGGATAATCGACCTTGACACACTACGTCAGCTAAAAGTACTTATCATTGAGGCTACAGCAAAGAAGCCTTTCAGCAACTCAAAAGTGGATTATTTCTGCCAAAGACAGAGAGGAGAAGAAGTGCTGAGATTTTTGGATCTTACTGTAGATTGGTTTTGTACACACACTCTGATTAATATAGTCTATCTTTTTACTGTATTTTTTCTCCCCTCAATTATTTCACAACAGGTTCACATTTTTAATGTCAGACCCACACACTAGACATAGATTCATACAGCCAATGCTCAGCCCTTCATAAGAATACCAACGTGTCGATATGAATTTTTGTAAGATTGTGGCAGTCTTTGATGTTAACAAGAACTAGGGTGACGCACTGTGCCAATTATTTTCAATTTACATTGAAATAAGCAGAAGTGTTATAAAAATAGTACATTAACTGAAAAATTGAGCTCCGTTCTCCGTCTCAGAAGTTTTTCCACAGTTATTCTGAGCTGATTATATGAAACTTTATTTGTCACACTGAAGCCTGAGCTCCTGTGTTACATCCTGTGACCTTACGCACTGCTCTCTTAATTTCACCAGTTCATCATAGTGACGTACATCTTGGCCTTCATCTGGCTGGTTGTCTTCGCCTTCTCTGCTATCCCAGTCTACTTCTTGTTCAACATGGAGCAGACCTGTCACACTGTCAACATCCTGGCTGAAACCACCCCAAGCATCAATCAGCACGGCTGGATCTGCATGGACGCCAGGCAGTTCGGTGAGCTGTTCTTGTAATGACTGATGACGTGCCCACATGTCCATGTGAGGAGACTGTGAATATATCAGGAAAGTGGTCAAAGGGGAGAGGATGTGCAGTGCCACATTGTGAATTAGTTACTGACTAATGGTGGAAACAGAACCTTTATTTTTATTTACCACTGTTTCTCTGATTCACTGTGTGTGCGAGCTGGGACTGAAGTGCATCATAAGTCATCATGATTCAGCATCACTCAGAGGAACTTACGTCATGTCTTCTTTAAGGTCTGCTCCCGTGGAATGCCATGCCAGGAAAGTCTTGCGGGATGACCTTGGCATCTATTTGCAAAACCAGTGAAGTGAGTAGATGAATCCGATCTGATTTCACGTCAGCATTCCCAAACTCAAAGCAGAATGCAGAATGAATCCTAGATATCGTCTGAATGATTAATACATAGTTGTATAAGGTGTTTGATAAGGTGACATAAGCATACAAAGGGTGCATTTAACGCTTTGCGCCTGTATTAACAAACCTGCGTTTGACATTTCTTGTAGTTCTACGTCACCTATGACCTGTACATTGCCACATTTGCTGGAGCTGGAATCACTCTCTTAGCATTGGTGAGTGCTTGTTTTCTTTACTTTTTTGTGTTTTTGGCCAAAATCCGATATTCAATTTTAATGTCCTGACTTTCTAATGAATATTTCATTCAATCACAAGTCGATACAAGTTAAGTGGAAATCTCCCCTGACGAAAATGAATGTTAAACTGCTACAAGAGTGCAAAAACAGTTATTTTTTAAGTGCCCACTTGAGGCTGCTTCCAAAAGCCATGTAATATATTTTATGATCAAATAAAAATTCTCTACACCTCATTGCATAGTTTTTTGTTTGGGGTTAAAGTCTTCCAATTCAGTTACATAAAGGCCAAGTGATATACATGGATTCAAGATTCACATAGATTTATTATCATTGAGCGACACAATTAAAAGGTAAAGCATCTCTCTGAGCTGTGTTTATGAGTCTCAAGAGGAAGGAACTGAGCAGTCTGATCACTCAGTTGATGCACCTGCATTAGCAGATCTGTTTCCCCTCTGTGGAGGATTTTGTGATGCAACATGACGTGTTGAGGCTGAGGGAGGTGACAGTGAGTTTGGTGGTCATTTCAGGAATGAGGTGCCTAGCCCTAACGCTATCGCTTTAAGTAGCGTCACTATCACTCTCATTTGGTATATGTTTTATACATAAAATACCCAATAAAAAAACACTTCTTATCGAAAAATGTACAACAATACATGTCAAACTGTAGTACTCTTCTTTTACTTTTTCATATGCAAAGTCTCATGAAATTAAAAAAGCTTCAAAATTTGTAAAAAAAAAAAAAAAAAAAAAAATTATGAAGTAAAATTGGTGGCATTCATTAGAAATAAAACAATTGAGATGGAATTTTTTTTCTTTGGTTTTCACATTCCCTGGTCACATGAGCCTTGTACAGTGAAGGTTTTGAGAATTTTTTTTTTCCAATAATGTTCAAGGGTTAAAACAAATCTTAGAACAGCACACCCAGATACTTGTGTGGGTCAGAGTCAATCAAAATGAGCTCAATTTTGCAGCAGAACTGACAGAACTATGGCCTAGCTTACACACCATTTCTCACTAGAGGGGACAATCTGACTGGCCCTGAATTATCCCTTTAAGTCTACTCAGGTAGGACAGGTGCTGCTGAGCCTTCCCAGGAATCCCCTGGGTAGCCAGGGGTTCAGGAACTTGAGGCTGATGACTCCTTTCACTTGTTTTGCCGTTTAATGGGCTGTGTTTGCACTGTCCTGACCTGTCAAAGTCCACAATCATCCTTAATATTTCTTTATGTTCAGTATCAGGTTGTAACTTTGACCCCAAATTGACAGTTGGTGTACCTCCATCCTATACATGAGCCCGTCATCATTAGAGATTAGTTTGAGCACAGTTGTATTATCTGCAAGTTTAATGATGGAGATACAGGAATAAAATATGTGGGTGCCGTGTTGTTCCAGCAAAAAGACTTTACCATTTGGTGTTGGTTGTCCCTGTCAAACCGGGCATTGGAGTGACTGAGCTCATCAGTAAGAGAGGCACAGCTGTTTGCAGGCAGGGCTGTTGTTCCTTTGTAGTTTGTGATTGCCCGCATTCACTCAAACCTGACAGGGGCTAAATGGGATGCAGAAGTTCCCCTGTTTGTATTTGTGTTCGGTAGATTGGATGTCTTAATGTTGTCCTGACGCTGTTTCTGTTGAGTGCAGCTGTCATAGCATCTTTGCATGTTTGTAGATAAAAGTCAGCTCGGGATGCTTAACAAAAATTTTATTACTTAACTGTTTGCAATAAATCTAAAATATGCGACTTTACAAGGTTGCTACAACATCATAGTCAGCTCTACTTGTGATCTGTGAAATATGATAGTTTTGTAGTCTGCTTTTGTCTTCCTTTGTCCTCTCATCTCTGAGATCATTGAAAAATATTTTGCTTTGTGCCTGCATGAGAAGATACATGGCATGAGAATTAATATACATACAAATATACATACAAACACATTTATATTAAGGTGAACCGGCCCTTTAGAAGGTTAAATATCATACTTAGTGGTTAAAAGTGCTCACATCTGTTCTTCTTTTGTTCCCTCTGTCTCAATGTAGTTCCTGTACATGATTGCTACCACCTACAACTACGCTGTGTTGAGGTTCCTGGGCAGGAAAGGGATCCGCTAACTACAATACCTCCTCTTGAGTCAACCCCGTCCTCTGGCTATATGAAGGACAGTCGACATGTGCAGCACTAGATTTCCTACATTCTCTGGGAAAACATCCAACCCTGGTTCTCCTGCTACAGTATTTCCTTATAGACGTGTCCTGTAACAGACATCATTTTTTGCATGAACAACAGACAAAGAGATGAAGATTACTTTCACCCTGCAGATCCAGCAGCAAATCCCTTCCTTGGATGATTCTCTTGGCTTTGTTGTTCATTTTCCCTTCTTGCGGGGTGTATCTCATTTGATTCTTTTTGTGAAGCTTCATTGGTGCTGATGCTGTTGTCAGATTGTGATGTACAACGATTCATGAATAATTAAGAGCGATGACAGCTTGCCTTGCAAATCATAACTGCATATCCTCCGCCCAGAGTTTACTGATGCATATATTTGATTTTTCTGCCTCCTCATTTCAACTAAAGCAAGTGAAGCTGAATGTACCAAAGTTCTGTCTGAGGTTCAGATGTATCCTTTCATTTCTCTCTGTGCTTTTACTCACAATACATGTACTTTGCATTCACACACTGCATATCTGCTTTGCTTATCTAGCACACTGTAGCGGGAATACAAAGACAAGCATTTGTTCTCCCAGAGCCTTTTTATTTTGTTACAGCTTAAAATATGCTGCTTTTGTATATTACTGGAGTGTTGATGCTTTAATAACGTGCCTCCAGGTGATTCCTGTGAGTGTGTTTATTTCAAATAAAGGCTGATTAAACGTTTAAATCTGAAACAGAAATCTGTGATTTTTATTTTGCACACATGCAAAATGTTGTAACAATACATTTTTATACCAAAGTGTTTAAAAGCAAGCTTTTAATGACAGAGCCCCATCCCCTGACAATGCGGCATGTCCTAAAAAATCCCTTAGAGTGGAAACAGAGTAAAGGCAGCACTGGTGAGTTTCTCAGTCCAAACAACACATTAATCACAGAACGCTTTGGGTCTTCTCTGATGACATATTTGTCCCAGTTAGGCTTTAGGTCTTGATAGCTTTTGCAAAGCAGCCATCACATTGGATCACTTGGTTATGCAAAAACATGGGGGTCAGCAAATCTCCCAGGGCCTTCGCACACGCACCACACTACAGAAAAAGAAGCACTCAAAATCAACATTATGCAATGACATGAGCCTGTCAGATTCAGCACATTGCCACAGACATGTGATGTGCTATCTAATAGGAGAAAGAGAACAAACCTTAAGACAGTCAGGGTGGCACCTCACCAGAGGTTCACTGAATGTGATCTTCACGTTTCCATCAATTAGTTTGTCACAGAATGAACAAAACGGTACGCCATCGCTGCAGGAAGGACACAGTGTTAGAAATTCTTTCATTTTTCCGTGCTTTGTGCCCTCAAAATTAGAGGAAATCCATGTTGATTGCAGTTAAAGGCACAGTGGGGAGTTTTCATGAAGTGGAGCATGAAGACTGCATTTCCCATGAGCACCACTCTGTGATACAAATGGGGCTCTTGTGCATTTGTTAAGAAAGTGAATGAACAAGACTGAAATACTTCAAATGTCTTTGTGTGTTAAAGACAGCTTTTTGCAGGATGGTTGATTGATCTTTTTAATTGAAGGATTTTTAGCTATATATAATTTATAAATATAATGCAGCAATGACATAACTTTGCAAATGTTAGCTCACTAACAAAATGTGATCAGATGTGAAAGGTTGGCAAATGCCCTGCCAAATATCCAATAACCTACACATGCACACAGTTTAACTCTTTGTCCCTCAAAGAGCAGTGAAGCATTCACATACCAGCATCAGCAAAAAATTATATTTACCCCCTTTTTTTCTTTTTTCTTTCTTTCTTTTTTCTTTTTTTCTTTTTTGCAAACACGGTAGTCGAGTTTCCTCAAGAAAAATAATATTTAAAAGGAAAAACTTACCCTTCAGGCTAATTTTTTTAATGTATTGACCACAAGTATAGAACTGGCACAGGTGAATAATCTAAGTTTATCAATCCAATGAAATAAAATAAAATAAAATAAAATCAAATGAGCTTCGCCTGCTCCTAAAATATTTTCTTACTGCAAAGTTATTTAATGAGTTCACGTACAGGTGAGTACCAAATATCTAATTGTTCAGAAAATTTTAATATAAGCACAAGCACCAAAAATACTTATCTCATGGATGGCAAACTTGTACGACTGAGCAGTGGCATCAGGCAGGTTATCAGTTTAGAAGTGTTCTTATCTGCATTATAATATAATATATTGCAGGGAGACTGGATTTGTTTGCAGTGCATCCAAGGTCAGATGTTTAAACATAAATACATCAGAGTGACAAAAATAAGAGTGTAATTACACAAATGCACAAGGATGATATAGTTGACACAATTTACACTTATTTCAAACTATTTTCTGCTTCTTCTTAAAAGTAAAACTACTGTATTTTCTATTGAATAAAAGACGCACAAGCTGTCAAGTTTTTTGAGTCTGTGCAATTTTAAAAAGATGGTAGATGGAGATCTTTTCCTCATGAAATATTAAAGATTCATTCTAAGTTCACAATAACAAAACAATCTTTATATTCAAGTGACTATATATTTATTCAAACATGCTTGTAAATACTAAATCCATTTCTACCAAGTGGACTCTGCCTCATGCTGCTAAGTTCAACAAACTGCACCTTTGAGAGACGAATTAGATTTTCAATTATAAACGAGACGAACAGAAAGCTGGGTCTTGTAATGCTGTGGACTCTCAACATGTAAGTTGCTGAAATAACGTTTCTCAGGCAGAGGCTGAAATTCGGCAGCTCAAGGCCCTCTGATACTGTACCAAGTATGGATTTTTTTGAGTTGTAAATCACGCTACTGCAAAGCTATCAGAGGAATTTTACAACGCCTCAAAAATGAACATAATACCCCTCTTTAAAATGATGAATTCTGACAGTGTTGTCTTATAAATGAGATAGTACCTGGTTTCTTTCAGTATGTATCTTGGCTCCTCCACAACCTTTTGTACCACATCTGGGCTATAAAAACATAATTCACAAGCAAAGAGTCAGTGAAACACGTGAATATCTTAAAGTGAATCTATTTTCTTTCCTTTACTGCATACTCACACTTTAATTTCTTCAGACTCCTGGATCAGTTTTGTCTCCTCTTTTGACTCAGGTACAGATTCAGGGGCATTTTCAGCTGTGGGTGTCTCCACATCTAATGCATCTGTTAATTCAATCACTTTATATGTGATTGTATCCTGAGTGGCTTCAGAGTCTGGAGCAGTTTCAGGTGCAGGTTCAACTGCCTCTACCACATCTTCAGCTGCACTTTTAGGTGCCAGCTCCACACTTTGCTCCACAACAGGACGGACCTCAGTCTCAACTACCTCCTCAACTATGGTCTCTGGAAGTGGCTCTTGTGTTGCTGACACTTCACAGTCCACAGATTTGACTTCAGTCTCAGGAGCTGCTTGAGTTGGCAGAACAGGCACAGTATCTGCAACTATGTCAGGCACAGGTTCAACTTGGCCTTGGGGAGCGGCTTCATCTTTTGCCGTTTCAGTCACATCAGGGGTTTCAGACACTGACTTCACAGCGACCTCAACTACAGCTCGGACAGTTTCCTCTGCAGCTTCTTGAATCGCCCTCTCACTGCTCCCCTCTGTAGCAGCTTCAGCAGCAGCTTGAGTGGGCGATTCAGATGCAGATTCTGCCGATAACTCAGCCACTGTTTCAACACTTTCTTGGACAGCAGCCTCCTCTGCTGGCGTTGCATCAGTCACATCACTCTTGTCAGATGATGGCTCCACTGTGACTTCAGTTACAGCTTTAATAATTTCTTCTGCAGCCTGCACTGGAGGAGCACTCTCCTCTGCAGACTGATTGGTTGGTTCTACTGCTGTGTCCTTCACATTTGTTGCATCTGCCAGCTCAGGCTCAGTTGAAGGTTTATCTTGAGGTTCTGATTCAGCTGGAGGTGCAAGGGTAACTTCAGCCGTATCTTTCACCTCCTGTACAGCAGGGGCCTCTGAAACTGAGTCTAACACATGAACTTCTGCAGAGATCTTAGCTTCATCAGATGTTGTAATGGCAATTTCTTCCTTGATTTCTGCAACTGTGTCCACAATTTGTTGCTCAGTTGTCTCTTCTGCAGAAGCAGCTGGCTGTGTTTCAACATTTTGGACAATTTCTTCTTTGAGGACTTCTGCAGCGACCTCAGCAGAAGCCTCTCCATTTATCTTCTCAAGTGCTGCCTCTGAATTAGCTCCATTTTCTGTTTTAATTTCAGTGTCAGGAATTTCTGGTTGTGCCTCATCAATTTGGACTTTTGCTTCTACAATAACTTCCGCAGCGACTTCAATGGTTTCATTATTTATCTGCTCAATTACAGCATCTGCACTAGCCTCCTTGATTTCTGTTTGAGTGACTGAAATATCTGTTTTTTCCTCTCCATTTTGGACTTTTTCTTCAGTGAGAACTTCTTCAGCAGCAGCTACACTTTCTGGCTGTGCCTCACCATTTTGGACTTTTGCTTCTGCTAAAGCTCCTGCAGCAACCTCAGCAGCAGCCTCAATGTGTTCTCCGTTTATTTGCTTGACTGCTGCATCTAAATCGGCCTCCTTGATTTCTGCTTTCATATCAGTGGCTGATATTTCTGGTTTCACCCCATTCTGTGTAAGGGGCTTAGAGGCTGCTTCAATCCTGAAACACATGGTTTTAAGTTATTTCAAACTATTAAAAAAAAACAGTGAAAAGTAAACACTCAGTGTCTTCATATTCACTGGCAATCTCAACAAAGAGATGCTCTTAAAAACTTACTTCACATCACTTTTGGTCTCCACCACTGATCGCTCAGGCTGAGCTTCTTTTGTTGGGGAACTAGCCTCAATCTTTGCCTGGTTGGCTGTTTCACTGGAATAAAGATAAGAATACAGTAAACCTACGAGTTCACACATATGGCAAAAATTTACTATTTGCTTCAGATCAAAAGAAAGAGGACTTAACCTCTTAAGACCCTGCATCGACATATGTGGACACTACAATTCTGCTTGGACAAGCTTTTAGATAAAGCAAACTTTCCTCAAGTGGGACTCAGTGGATTATTTACTGATCTGTTGCGTAAGAATAGAAGATCACCTTGAAAGGAATCTTGTATCTTAATTTCAACACACACAGTTTGATTTTATCAGTTTTTCACAAATCAGGCTTAAAGGTCACATCAAAGCTAAATGCTCCAGAACATGCTGGTTGAAATAGTGTGATCAACAAGTTCATCTACAACCTCCTTGCTCAATAAAATGTTAAATTACGTTCTTTTGTGGAGAGTGAGCATGACAAATTCAACATGTAGGGCATCAAGATCAAGGATGAAAATATGGCAAACTTTGGTGTTGTGTATGGAATGAAGCTGGGAAACAGCATAAATGTAAACAAATGCATTTTAACAACGTAAATATCACTGGAGTAATCACATGGAACTGTTTTCTAGAAAAAAAAATCCATTTAAACAGGTGAGTTCTGTCCTAGTTTGAGACTGAAATCCATACCATTGCAAGAACAGACAATGAGAATAGTCAGTCAGCCTATATATGCAGTGACAAACATCTCAGAAATGCTGTAGCTCTGGATTTTTAGGAATTTAAGAGTCATGCTCCACTTTGAATAGAACAGGTGAGTCTCGTTGTTCAGAGCAGAACTGAAGGTTTTAATCAGTACAAGTCTTAAGTTTTCACTTAGAGAGTTATATTTTCATCTAATCTTTTTATCTTATCTATTTACTACCCATGGCGGGGGGGGGGGCAAGTCCTGATAGGGCGGCAGTGTTTATTTCCTTCAAACTATTTTGGCTTTATGCTGGTTTGTCAACACATCATTGGATTGGATCTCCCTGATCCAGATACACAGTTTTCAAAATTACCACACCTGGCTTAGCAGTGCTCTAAATGGGACAACATATCACATTGTCTTGTATCCTTTGTCTTGAGAAAACACAAAAATAACAGAAACATCCACTTCATTTATAATTTCTACTATAGCCCATCATTCGAGCCACAGAAAATAAAAATATAAACAAGAGAGACTTAAAAAGAAAAAATATAAAAAATAACAAATACACCCTGGATATTTGAAAATGTCTTGAAATTAAAAAAAAAAAAGAAAAGAAAAAAAAGCTAAATGTCAGAATGAAGGACAAACTGATTGTCCAGTAAAGGATGTAGTTGTTAAAAATGGTTTTTGACAAGTTCATTTTGGATGATTGTTTCTTTGAAATTGATATTCAGTGATAAATAAGAGAAAAAAATAATATAGTTTTTTGTTTTTTATCAAAATCTGTTGGGGGGATTATTTTATGGAGACACGATCATTTTGATTTTATTTTTACTTAGGTCTAACAGGTAGCTTGTGTCTACTTGATTTACTTTATTACTATAATGGTCAAACAAGTCAAATGCAAAATATAAAAAATTATAAACACTAAATGTTGTATTAATTGACCAATTTTCTTTTCTTTATTTCTTTGAATCATAGTTATTAAAATCAGACGGCAAAGTTTTGAACAACACAAACTGAGGATTAAATCAAGGATTAGATCTCTGGATCTCTGGATTTCAGCATCCTTCTTTTCTTTTTAAACATCCCATTTTCCAATTCCGATCCAATCCGATAACCATCATCCGATCAGATTACATTTGCACTCCCCAGAATTTGAAAAGCTGTCAAACATTGTCACTTATTTTGTAGCAGGAATTTCAAGACTTTTACTTTGACAGTCCTCTCACACAACTTCCGGTCTTCTTCCGCTGTTTGTCAAGTTGTTGCATGGCAGCGTTAGCATGTTGATGCTAAACAAGTTGTTGTTCAGTTCTTTGAAGACGTGCGTGCGTGTTTTTAACTCTTCGTAACCTAAATTGAGTGAGCGGTGACAGCAGGGTGAAAATACATTTCATTTATGCTTCAGTGTTGATTTATTCTTCTAAAACCCCAGGTTTCATTCACACCGTCTTGTTTGTAAACAGTAAGGTGAGGGCAGCAGCTTCAGTCCACACAGGACTCCACATCTGTTCCCTGCTGCTCTGCAGTTCAGGGAGAAGACTCCTTCAACCGGCCCGGTAAGTGTGACATGTTTCTCTACCTCTCAGGTGAAATTCAGCTGCATGAAGCGCCATGAAACTTTCACTTGCAGGGTGAAGCAGCACTTTACAGACATTCAAAATATCAGGGAGATTTCTGCCATCTCTCAGGGATAAACTCCACTTCATTTAACCAGGAAGCCGAAATAAACCATGAAGACTACTTCAGATCCTATCACATGTTGAAACCACAGCTCTATCTGAAGAAGAGCCCTGGTGTTGTGCACAATTATTAGCAGGGGTGTGTCCAGAGGCGTGAAGAGGGGTGGCATTGCCCCAGCTGATTTGCATCCACAAAATCCTAATCTGAAATCTCATCTAAGATTGCTATTGCTCTTGCGTCTGTGCATTGTTTAGCACAACTAACTTTGCAGAATTTCCAGACTATAAGCTGCTACTTTTTTCACATGCTTTGATCCCTGCAGTTTCAACAATGATGCGGCTTATTTATGGATTTGTACAGGCTAATGAGCTTCATGCCACCAACACATTTAGGCTCCATTTACATGGCAGTGTTTCACCCTCAAGCACAAAAAAATCAGGGAAAAAGATCTGCATTTACATGGAAACACTGACTAAAAACGCTGTAGTACACACACCAGGCCTGTAGCAGGAGATTTAACTGTAGGAGCTGTATACACTTAAACAGTTTAGAGGCCTAAGAAGAGGTGAGCTGATCACCTGGCGTATATTTTGCATGCTTCTTCACCAATTGCAGAAATGGTGCAATAGATGCACATTTTGTTGAAAGACAGTAACTAGATTCAGCAGCACAAGCATGAAACAGTTATCTGTTGTTGTTACTGTTGTAACTGTTGTCGTCCTGGTTCATGTATGTCCATGCCACCATGAAAGAGTAGGGTGATACTGAAAGTGATAGCAAGCACAGTTTACAGAAGTTTGTAGTTTTTCAGTTTGACTTCTTTGAATTGTGTCACACCTTGTGAAATACCTTCTTTTGGAGTTATTGAATAGCTTTAGTTTTATAGTTGCTACTCTGTTGTGTTACTTTTAAAAAAAATAAAGAGAATTCAGAAATGTATCATTGTTGTCATTGATCCAAGTATATTTGAGTAAAAGAGACAGCTTGAATCTACTGATGCTATTTTATTCTTGTGTGCAGAAGTTGAGCTCTTCATGCCACCCCAACTTATATGTTGTGCAATAAATTCAGAGTTAACAAATTCAAGTGTAAAAAAAATGGAAGTTGAAACTCTTGATTTGCGTCATTTTCCTCAAACTGAAGATTGGTATTTCAGCATGTACCCAAGAAGGTGTTTTTGAAAGGTGTGGAAAGTACAATACATGTGAACTGATTGTGTCACCATGCCAACCATGAGCTGGTATTTGTCCTCTAATTTGCAAACTGCTCACAAATTCTCTCTAATTTCTCTCCAATTTGCCAGAGCTTTATTTTGGTGAGTCTTTTGTTTTTTCTCGTACTTAACCTGTAATAATTATAATTTATGTTGTGATGGAGCATCTCCTGAGTGGTGGTATCTGTTTGGGACTCTGTGTCTTGCTGCATTTTTGAGAGTTGCACTTCTAAATCAGAGAATGATGTAATTCTCTTACCATTCAGGAAAAAAAGTCTGACAGAGCTGTCTGCCTTCTATTGTTAATTGTTGCCAAGGTGAAGTTGTTGACCACAGAAGATGAAAAGCACTGAATGTGTTGAGTTTTTCTCAAGAGGTTTTATGTAAATGAAGTGACAGAATGTTTTGGCTATTTTGCATTAATGAGATTTTTTTCCATTGTCTGTCATTTGTGTTTGCATTATTCAGGCCTGCAGTTCCTGTCATCTTAGAAATAATGCCATCAAGAAATCATCTTGACAAAATTGGGAGGAAGACGAAGAAGAAATGGACAGAGGAGGCCATGGAGCGAGCTCTGATTGAGGTGAAGTCGGGGAGGTGCACAGTGAGGCAGGCAGCCAAGCAGTTCGGTGTCCCTAAATCTTCTCTGGGGGACAGAGTCAGCGGACGGGTGACACCCGGGTGTCGCAGCGGGCCAGCTCAGCTTATAACATCAGCAGATGAGGAGCTGCTGGTGGAGTTTTCTTTATACATGTCCAAGCATGGATTCCCACTGACAAAGCAGCAGCTGGTGTCTTTTGCCTCCTCTATTTACAAACGGCAGCACCGCAGGGTGGCATTCTCCAAACTAGGCCAGACCTGGTGGCTGAATTTTAGGAAACGTCAAGAAAAGAATATAGCAATTCAGCCAGCAGACAATGTGGTCAGAGGGAGGACGGTTTGTGTGAGGAAAGAAGCAGTGGATCAGTTTTTTCACTTACTGAGCGCTGTCGTGGACGCTCGTGAGCTCAGAGACAAACCTCAACAGATTTTTAACTGTAATGAGACAGGTTTTCAGCTCGGCAGGAAGAGAGTGATTCTCCCCAAATCTGCAAGTCACGGCTTCAAACCCATGTTTGGGCTGAGAGACCACATCTCTGTCCTGGCTTGCTTCAACGCAGAGGGAGAGGACATTCCCCCATTTATTATCTACTCAAAAGCCTATCCCGGAGGAGTTTGTTACAAAACACAAGGACCTCCTGATGCCCTCTATGGATGGTCAGACTCAGGGTGTATCAACTCTGAGCTTTTTAGAAAATGGTTCCTCAAACACTTCCTTCCCCGTGCCCCAAAAGAGCGCCCACTGCTGCTTATTTTCGATGGCCACAAGTCTCCTGTGAACCTTGAGGTGGTGGAAGCAGCTCGTAAAGAAGATGTCATCCTTCTCTGTCTTCCACCTCACTGCTCCCACATCCTGCAGCCGCTTGAAGCAGGTCTCTTTGTCCTCCTGAAGCAGCGCTTTGCAGCACTCATAGGCAATGGTTGTGCCACAGACTCTCACTTTGCAGTCAGCAAGAAAGAGTTCTCAGGTGTATTTAAAGCGGCATATCAGGTACTGGAGGACGAAGATGGTGTCAGAAGTGTGAAGGAAGGCTTTAGGAAATGTGGCATTTACCCGCTGAGTCATTTCGGCATAAATGATGGTCATTTAATGCAGTCACATGGCATAGATTCGGCTGGAGGCTCTCTGTCCACATCAGCACAGGGGCTGCACACTTTAGGAGACATTACAGCTGCTGGACCCTCCTCATAACTCCTCCACAGCAGGAACGCAATTGACTTCTTCAATTTAACATCAATAAGCTGATACAATTATGTGAAATAATGACTCTGTGTCCTGCTCGGGTATTACAGTTTTTTATAGGGGGGATCCTGTTTGTATGTCAGTCCTCTATCACGTATGCAGGTTGTGCTGATTATGAGAACAACTTTTCAGTTTTGTGCTCAAATTTGGTGATTTGGATAAAAAAATCACCTTTTTTTAAAGTTCAACACAAAATTGTAGGTTTCTGATACAAATATGTAAAGACATTATTTTCTCAAAAGTTTGTTCTTGCCTCTATTTAAAGTTGGATGCCCTGAAAACCTCTCCAGGCCTTTAAAATGTACTAAATGTACTGAACCAAAGATCCTTTAGAGTAACAGCATAGACAGATGTTTGTTGTTACTTTAAAGGATCCTCTATCTAAAGCAGCAAGCGAGTCTACATGCTGCAGAACATTCCTCAGCTTTCTATTTCTGTTTTGAACTAATTTGGCTCGAACTCATCTCTCCAACATATTACAGCACAATATCAGACCACTGTTTTTCAAAGGCAAGAAACCAAGAAGAACATTTGCACAGAGATCTCCATAGATGCTAAAAACTTGTCAAGAAAGCAAACTCTCCTTTGTTTTGCCAAGTCATGCTGTGAAACATGCACAGATGAGAGGGCTGAACAGATTCAGATACTGATGGAAGAAGAATGATAGCAAACTACTCATGTGGGAATTTATTATTCCTTTTCTAAAATATTCTGGTGTATCCATAAAAGAGTCTGTACAAAAAGATGCCACCGGGGAATATCTCGGCCTTTTCTGATTTAGAAATGGATAAAGTTTTCTTTTTAACATGAATTTGTTTATTTATGTCATCTTAACTATTTTAACAGAAGAATTGATCTTAAATATAGAATATCTCAGGGGCAAAAACCTGAATGAAGGTATTTTGTAACGGTGGCTGCTGCACAAATGTGTCCATAAGCTTAATAATTTACTGGAAAGGGCTGGACTCCGTGATGAAACATTGATGCAATAGGTAGAGCCAGAGGAAACACTACTGCATGTGTTGATGCTTATAACCATGTACTCTGTTCATGTTGTCATGTTTACACAGAAAACATTGATTGGGGCTTGAAGTGCTTACTAAGGACCCTTTTTTTAATAAAATGACACATTTTTGATAAAGAAAAGAAACCAAAGGAAATTTTGACTCATTTTGACTCTATACGCCCATGGCTGGTAACATTTTGTCCATCTCCCTGACTGTTTTATTATCGTGATATTACTCATAATGTTTGTGAAAAAGTTGAAAGTAGGCTATAGAAATTTAAAAGCAAATATGCAGGTGCTCTGTGTGAGTCTTCAGGGGGAAACCTCTTGTAGGTAGGGTATATATATTTGCAGAAAAACAAGCACCGGTCAGCCTGCGTCAGACTGTAAGCCTTTATGGAGCCCAGGGCTAACTTCATGTTTATGTATGTTAATTTCACATATGGTGATTTTTGTGCCTGCAGACCCTTTTTCTCTTTTTTTTTTTCTGACACAAAAAAGTCAGGAGATTTTGTGCTGGATTCTGAAAGAAGCCACATCAGTGTCTTCTCTTTTACAAACCGGATATTAACAATTTTTTTGTTAACACTGGCATTATTCCAGCCTGAGTTCTTCTCCTAAAAACTGAAATCTACTTTTAAACCCTTGAATTTATGACACAAGTGAAAAATAAGTCAGAAACTGCTCTAGACATACTATCTTCAAGTACTCCTTTAACATTTACTAATAATGCTTAAAACAAAGCTTCCGAAGCATTGATTCATTGTGTAGAAAATCCTTGAGGTTTTCTTTGCATTCAATCCACTTAAAATTGTGACATCTGCTGGCCAAATATTTGCACTTCATCTTTGGAGATGGATGAAATCTTAGACCAAGATTCAACAGCACGATTAAAAAATGAGTATTTTATTTAGACAAAGTGGTGGCCAGAAAAAGTATTTGGAGTAGCGCCTGCTGCTGTAGTGACATCTCTTTTCACAGTATTTTTTTTTTCACAAAGTAAAGAAAGCATCAAAAGAAACTGACCACCTCATGCCGGCATTACTGAGTCACTTACTGGGCCAAATAAATTTGCTTCTGACTCATGTTCACTTAATATGTAGAGACCTTCACCTGTTTCACTCTTTAGAGCCTCCTTTTCAGTTTCTCAGGGAAAATTTTCCACTTTGAGTATTATTCCTTGAAAAAGCACCAGTCTTATTTTAAAATAATAAGAAGCACTCACTCAAATTTCTTCACTGCAGACAGAACGTACGAACTCTGCCTGACTGCTCTGGGTTTGGTCTCGGCCAGAACCTCATTCATTCTGTAAGACAAAGGTGGTCACAATGTATTTTCAGCATCATTTTTATTTGAAGAACAAATTGTAAGTGAGATGCAAAAGGGAAAAGAATTGAACTAAATTAAAATAAAATCAAATTGTAGGAAACCAAACATCTATTCATTTGTAATGAATTTCTTTTTATTTCTATTTCTAAAAATGAAAGATACCTGGACTTCTCCTGCTCTTCCCGCGGTTGTCTTGATCTTTGGATCCAGCTGAGATCATTCTTCAGTGCAGTCCTCACCCTGGTGGTTTGAAACACCTTGTCTCTGTCAACAGCTACAAACACATTTTCTGTCAGTATGTGCTGAGCAGCATTAATACATGCTCAAAATATTTATTTAAAAACTTGCAGGAAATTGTGACTTACTTTTTGACATGATGCTGGTATTTTCTCTGATTTTCAACCTGCTGAAATTATTACAAGATAAAAATTCTCTTCTGTTTTTTTTCCACATTTGTTTCATATTTTGAAACTATGCTCACACTGTTCCTCTGCACTCAAACATGTTTACAAATTCCCCAGCATTTCATACACAACCTGTCTAACTGCATTCTGCAACTCCCCCGTACTGTAAATGTGACATTTAAGTATTTATTGCTTGTTAAGTGATCACTCAGGACAACAACAGCATGTTCCTTTGTACACTGAGATCATGGATTAAGGGCTTTTTTTCATTTTAATCATGTAACTATAATCCTAGCATATTAGTCCAACAGTGTATACACACATGGACTCTAAAGTCACTGTCCACTATTTTTCTCACAAAGCTAAGGTTCACAGTGTCCTGTCAATCTGCGCATGTCCTCTGTTCCCTTTTTGAGCTCATGTTAACATTTTGACCTGCACTTTTAATCTCATACGGTGACCCTCAGAGGAGATTTAGTAAGAATTAACCAGGTCAGATTCATTATGCATAGAAAATGAAAGCAGCTCTGACTTTGTAATGAGTCCTACTGCAAATTCAGTGAGCATAAAATCAGAAAACTGTGAAGTCCATCCCAGCATGATGTTGTCTCACCTGTGTATTGGCCGGCTGTCAGATCAGAATGCTGTCAAGCCTCCTCTGGGTCTGTGTGCAACACTGACAGACAAGTAAAGACACCTCAACCCAAGCCCCCACCCCCATCGCTTCAGTTTCCTCCCACTGCTCAGGCTGAAAGTGCCACACCTGGATGCTGCAGTGCAGGTCGATCAAGTGGGCTGCTTTTTCATGACAACCACAGAGTAGGTAGACAGAAACCAGTGTGGGATATGTTACATTTGACAGTTGTTTAACAAAGTTTCCCTTTTTTCTAGTGCTGGCAATGTCTTTCCTGCTTGCAGTGATGTGTGTAAATTCATTTAAAACAGGCCTCTAATTAAGTCCTCTATGGTCCATAGTAAATGATTTTAGCCTTGTGATGTGGCAAATGTTGCCAGAAATTGAATCATTAAGACACATCATATACAATGTTTGTACATTATAGAAAAATAAATAACGAAAATAAATGCAAAACTAAGTGCCAACCACTTGAAATTTAATCTACCTTCTTATCAAGAACTCTGGACACATGTGCTCCTGCATATCTGAGACAAGTGTGCCAAAAAATTAAACCATAGTTTGGATTCAAGCAGTTTTACAAAAGAAAAATGGATTATGAACCAACATTTCCACTGTGCAGACTGTTAGGAGGCTCTGGAGCACACACTACTGACTTTTAGAGTGTTATTTTTAGTGCTTTATGCACAAAAGCCAATTCACTTGACTGTTTTTTTAATCAGGGAAGTGGTAATCTGAGAGACAGAGATCCAAACCAGTGAGTTAGTGCTATCTGCATATTGTTGTCATTGTTTACATCACCCTCATTGACTGCAAAGTAACTGGGACTCATCCTGTGCTGCTTTCCCACTTCTGTATCCCAATGTACCGTTATGTAAGTGATCAAGTATTTATAAATTAAGCATGTAAATTTCCCCCCATTTGCACAAATCACCAAAACATGTCTCACACATGCAGTGATTTATGTGCAACATGAGATCATGTTAAACAGAGAAGGCACACGAGCTTGCAGTAAATAACAGTCACACGTTAAGTACTTTGTTACATCGTGTCTTCATTTTTTAGGTGTTTTGTCCTCTGAGAAAGCTTCTGAAGTTGACCAAGCAACAAAAGACTTTTTGTAGATAACATTTAAAAGTTGCTTGGAATCCAGAAAAACCTCCTCTGTTGGTTTTCTTCCCTGGACCGCAGCCAACGTGTTCAGTAAAAATTCCTTGTGTTCCAGCAGCATGGAATCAAAACAATACAGTTAGTTAATGGTATGTGCCACATTCACAGTATAAACACAACTCATATGGTTGAACAGGTACAAATTACACAACTTAAGTCTTGCAGAGATTCAGAAGGGAACATTTTGATCCATACTGTGCTCTTGATTTATTACAATGCCTGCTATTTGAAAATAATTTGTCAAACAATAGCTAATTTTCTCTCACATCAATTCTTATTTAAGTACTGCAATTAATCAGCAAAGTAATGTCTGTCACTCAGACTATTGAAATTTTTATGTCCTGAGTTTTATGTGCAGCTTATTTTTGATAATAAAAAAGAGGCTCATGATATCCGTCTTTAGTACAGCCCCAGTTCCAATGAGGTTGGGACATAGTGTAAAATGTAAGTATGGTTAAAACAGGATGCAATGATTTGCTAAACCTCTTCAACTTATACACCACAAAAACAAGACTTTTAATGTTCAAACTGAAAAACTTTATTTTTTATGCAGATATTTGCTCATTTTGAATTTGATGCCTGCAACAAGTTTCAAAAAACCTGGGACAGGTTCATGTTTCCCACTGTGTCACATCACCCTTTCCTTTTAATAACATTCAACAAGCGTTTATCATCCATTATCATCCATCCATTACCACGACACGGTTCATCATAAGGGTAAGATTTGTTCTCAGAACCAAATGCAAATTACTAACAACAATGAAAATTATGCTGTATTTATTTACGTAATGACCACAATCAAGAAAAGGCTATTTGTGTGACATGGACAAAAAATGCTCAAGCTCATTCATTCGACAGAGTTGAGGTTTCAAATTTTCCTTCGGTTTTGAACGCATCATCACCGTGGACTTGTGCCGGACGTGACGTCACTTCGTAACCAGGTACTGCTGGTTAGCCGTGTGGTGGCACATTTGTAAGTTTAATCTCCTTTTTATTATAAATTTAAACGCTTTTAATACACAATTTCGGTTGAAATGAAACGTTAACTGATTAATTTGGCGGTACGTATGGACTGGAGAAGCGGAGAGCCTTAATTTAGCTCCTGGTCGGCGATGTTTGATCAGTTAGCATTTTAAACCGTAGAGGCTAACGAGTTAGCTTTTGTTGTGTATCTTATCATCAGCTGGAAAACGTTTTAGTTTCACATTAGCTTTGTTTTTTTTGTGATTCATTATCATGACAGCTGTTGTCAAACATTTTTGTTCGTCCTATTTGACCAAACGCTGGTTCATTATTTGGTTCTGTAATTGTCATAATTTATTATTTCACATATAATAAAGTAACTCAAACTCTTGCCTCAGCTCCAAACTGTTTATAGAATTTCCACAACTTAGTGTCTCCGAACAATTAAACAGCAACAATAGACTCCCTGCAATTTTACGATCTTCTAGGATAGATATCGTTTCGACCATGATTATCTCAGCTGGTTCCTAAAACAGAATCGTCTCAGGTTTTAAGGTCACACTTTGGGTTTGGACGTAGGATCCCCTAAATGCTGCTATTGTCTCATAAGAGAAGCTGTGTGCTTCATTATCAGTCGGTCGATGTTATTAATGTATTAGAGCCTTCAAATCTTCCAAGCCTGATTAACTTGCTTTTTTTGCTTTGCTCTCGCTAACTGATAAATCATGAATAATCCCTTTATGCATTTTCAAAACAGAGCCATCCAAGATGACTACAGCTGCAAGGCCAACGTTTGAGCCAGCAAGAGGAGGGAGGGGTAAAGGAGAAGGGGATTTGAGTGCCTTGTCCAAACAGTATTCCAGTCGGGATCTTCCAGGTCACACCAAGATCAAGTACAGGTGAGGAAACCTCTGCACGTATTCAGTCAGTCCTTGGATTTTAATCACTCTGTTGTTGCATTGATTTACTTAGGAGTGTATTTATTTGATTGGACTATTCCTGCTGCAGAACCCTGTCTGATGCATGTGGAAGCACATTTCAATTTTTTTGACTTGTTCTCTGTTTTAAGACAACCAACCCAGGATGCCCCAGAGGAGGTGCGCACCCGCGACTTCCGCAGAGAGCTGGAGGAAAGAGAGCGTGTTGCTGCCCGTGACAAGACCAGAGAGAGGGGTCCCAGAGGTTGCTATCTCAGCTGATATTATGTTCAATGATCAGGCAATTTTTAATTTATGAAATATTCATGCCAAAGTTTATACCCATGACAACAACTATTTTTAGCAGCATATTCACACTTAATTTTCAGAGCACACCACATCTTCTTCATCTTCATCATCGTCATCTTCAAAGAGGCCCAGGCTGGACCAGATCCCTGCAGCCAACCTTGATGCAGACGACCCTCTAACTGATGTGAGTGCTTACACAGCATGTTTTAGTGGACACTCAGAGATAATTAGTGCTCATTAATTTCCCTCACCACTTATGCTTGGCTTTTTTTAGGATGATGAGGATGAGGACTCTGAGGAGGACAGTGATGACGATGACACTGCAGCTCTCCTGGCAGAGCTGGAGAAGATCAAGAAGGAGCGGGCTGAAGAGCAAGAACGCAAAGTAAAGTTTTTGTTTTATTTTCAAGTGTTCAAACCAACTCCCTGACTCTGACAGAACCATGAGAAAATAATGTAACAAGCTTTAGCTGGGATAACCATCTTTTTGTGCAATATTAAGTTGCCTCTTTTTCTGTGATAGGAACGGGAACAGAAGGCAGAGGAGGAGAGGATTCGCATGGAGAACATCTTGAGTGGCAATCCATTGATTAATTTGGCAGGGCAGCAGCAGCAACAACAGATAACCCAAACTCAGAATACATTCAGGGTCAAGAGGAGGTAAACTCACTGAAACACAGACATATACACATATATTGGTTGTTGTACTTTGAAAAAACAGTTTGTGTAACTGAACACCTGACTTCAAAAATTAATTTGTGAATATCTTTTCAGATGGGATGATGATGTTGTGTTCAAGAATTGCGCCAAAGGAGTGGATGATGCACGTAAGGAGAAACGCTTTGTGAATGACACGCTGCGCTCTGAGTTCCACAAGAAATTTATGGAGAAATATGTAAAATAATGGACTTCATCTAGGTTTTATTGATTTTTGTTTTGTTTGTTTATTCCTTCCTGTTCCCCTCTTCTTCAATATTAGCAGAAGACATGCAGATGCTTTTTGTCTTCAAATGTGCTTGTATTTGATCAGAAAATGACAAAAAATGTATATAAATGAGCAGATTGCATACATACCTTAAGTAAAGCTTATTTCAAATTGAATGGCATTGTTAAATGTGATTACCATTTGAATTTTTCTGTAGTTGTTTTTTTTTTTTAAATCTCAATAAACAAAAGCTTGTGTTAAAAATGGCTTGCAAAGCTTTCTTTGGCAGATGAGATTTGGTAGTTTTGTGTTTTGTAATAACCTGCTACAACTATTTTTCAATGTATTCTTTCACCTTGTCTGAATTCTCACTTGAAGATTGATGATTCTTTGTTTAGTTAAGCAAAATCAGTGAATGAAGATAAGTGTTAACACCCTGGATTTATGTGAACACTGACTCTTCACATGAAAACATGCCAGTTAGAAACATTGGAATGCTTTTTGCTAACAAGATACAGGACATTTCTGATTTTTATGCAAAAGACGATATCAAATATTTCATGCTTGGTATTTTTTAGAGGTAATTTTCCAAGTCTTCATCTGCATTGGCAGTTAAACCACATTACAAGTGTGAGACTTGACTACAGTCCACAGGCGTATGTCTTCATGTAACACACCAGTGTCAATGCACATCGTTTAAGAAAGGAGCATGCATGTTAACACATAACAGTTTTATCAGAAATGGCCTTGCCTTTGTCCATCACTCATGTAATTCAGGGTGTCACTATGTACATAGGAATTCAGATAGCTTAGTTAAACTTCTTCTCTCAAAAAGAAGACAGAAGCATAAATAGCATTTGGCTGTGCAAAATTAGCCTGTAAGAGGTCACAAATTCAATTATTTCAATTCTGATCCTTTTGGATCCTTGCAGCACTAAAGATGATTATTTCCATTTTTTCAAGTGACTGTGAGACAAAGCCACAGCCAAGCTCCAGTGTTCACCCCTACATCTAAATAAATCACAGAAATCATTTCCAGCAGAGTAGATCACACATCCCTCTCCTCACTTCTAAACTTTGTCAACTGGTGGTGTTGTCATGGGGACTATGACATGTCTTAAATCAATCAGGTGTAGTCCGACCCGATCTGGAAGCCAAGAGTCAGCATTTAGAATTAAATAACCTTTTAAGTGCTGATATTCTCATTTTAAATTGGGGACTATGACAACGCATATATCTATATATGAGACTTTTTCAAGATCACTTGGAAAGTCCTCACAGTCCCATTAAGTTGGTAAGGTTCGTGAAAAATAAAAAGAAATAAAAAGCTTCAATTTTGTTTGTTTTTTTTCATCATTCTGATGTTACCCAAGAATTCCAGAAATTAAGTCAGAACTCTGTCTTAAAAGTCAGAATGAGAAATGTCCAAATGTATTGAGTTTTTCATTTATTGATTATTCTTGCCTAACCTCCATAAAGCTTTTTCTGTTTTATTTTGTAGCCCTAATCCTTTTTTGTTCTCACTTGTGTATCAACTCTAATGTTTTTTAATACATTTTCAAAATTATTTCTCTGCCCTCCATTGTAGTGGATTGAACTACCCTCTAGTGGTTGTGTTCTGACTTGCTACTAGAATATATTCGAGCCATGAATTTAAAAAACATCAATACAGTCCCGTCAACCGGTATGAAACTGTGGACTGTTACATTGTTATAACTTGGTTGTCACCGTTGACTGTAAACTCTACACACAGTTTATGTTTATGTCAAAATAAGTCAACAGAGGGCGGAGTGCGATGCCCACAATGGCCTTTGGGGGGCGACATGTTTAACAATAGGCTTCTTGTGACAGACAGGATTGGGAGGCTGCTGGGAAAAGATGGCAGCTTCCTTTCGTGAGTGGGGATTTACTCTTCTCCTCGCAGGCATTTAAACACTCTCCACGGTGAATATACGGACCTCCGCACACCCCTGGGGTTCAAAGTAACTCTTAGACCGAGAAAAGGATGGAGAAAAGCGGGAGCATCGACAGTTTGGGCTCGAAACGCTCCTCTTCCCGACAGCCAAGTGTTGATTCATTGTCCAGGTAGGCTCAGCCCATCACAAACAATTCACGTTTTAAGATGGCTAAAAGTTGATTAATGAACACAGGGCGTTAAGTTAATGTGTTATGGGTATGAAGAAACACGATAAGTCTTAATGAGCTTATTCTAGCTCGTAAGAATTAACTGTTAATTTGATTTGATGTGAACTAACTGCCATTTAGGGACCACCGAGGCTGACAGGGAAATTAGGGCATCATTTAATGGCCGCTGTCATTGTCCACCAATGTCTGTTTGATCAGAAAGTCATAGCTGCTCTAAATTGGGGAGTTTGATATAAAAAAGGATAAAATCAACAACACTTGTCGAGTTGTTGTATTTACATGCTGCATAACAACGGTGACATTAAAATTCACCATCTACTAGAACAACTGTGTGGAGCAACAATCTTGTGTTGGTGCATATGTCCCAAGATGACTGTGTATATTTGTTTCTGGTTTTCGTCCAAGCTCATTAAATGAGAACCTGTAGTAGAAATACATGCTAATAATTCTGCTCCTCAAGTCTGAGCTGCTTGAACTAAAGCTGATTTAAAATTTCCAATCCAATGATAGATTAGGTAGTAGCCAGTCTAACACTGAAGCTCTTATTCATGCAGACTGAAGTCAATGGTTTGGTTTCTCTTATTCAGCAAAATTTATTACCTTAACATTCAGGGGTTAGGAAATTCGTACACTTGACTCTTCTTTCTTCATTTCCTGTGTTGATTCAGTACTTCCACCTCCCGCTCTGACCGGTCAGCCCAGGCCAAGCCGCCCTCTGCCATGTCCTCAGATTCTGTGGCCACCTCAGCAGAGCTCTCCCCAGAAATGAGGGTTAGTATCCTGTTGAGAGATCTCCAAGATCATAGTCCTTCATCAACTTCTTATGATACAGCCTAATGAATTACTTTCTGTCATGCACCCTTTAGGTGAAGCCCAAAGCTACTGCAAAGGTAAACCAAGCTATAAAATACATGAAATTCTAAATGTCTATAAATCATACATCTTCAGAAGCTACTCTTGTTTTTCTTCTAACAAAGACTGTGTTTTCAGAAAGTGCTCAGAGAATCAGACAAAGAGGAACCACAGTTACTTCCAAATGAAACTGTGCAAGACATGGGTATGTTCACAACTGCTTAGGTTAATTGGATGTGAAATGGTACTTTTCACATTCAAGTAGTTTGTTATTATTGTTTCGTTCACTTGGTTAAATCAAGTTTTTGTTTTCCAGCCCAAGATGTCACCTACTTCTGTCCTTTTATTGGAGCACTGAGGGGAACGGTGACAGTCACCAACTACAGACTTTTCTTCAGATGCATGGACAGGGTATGTTGAGTGTTACCTCAATCCCAGCTCTTGGAAAGAGTATGGTTTTTCAATTAAACTGCCTGTGTTTGGTTTCAAGGAGCCAACTTTTGTGCTGGACTTGCCTCTTGGAGTGGTGAGTCGTGTGGAAAAAATTGGAAGTGCATCAAGCCGTGGTGACTTGTCCTACGGACTAGTTTGCAAGGTGAGGAAGAAGAGGAAGAAATTGTCTGGAATAAGTATATATGAATTTTCTAACGTGCAGAGGGGCCAGCTGTGTCATTAGTAGAATACCAATGAGTTTATTGTTCACAGATGCACTGGGTTTACTGACATTTTAACATTCCCAAATCCAGCTGTTGACCTTTGAGTTTGACCATGACTTGCTGCTCTGATTTCCTTCTGCAGGATATGAGAAACTTGCGATTTGCTCACAAACAAATGGATGACACTCTGAGGAAGTCCATTTTTGAAGTGTTGATGAAATTTGCGTTTCCTGTTTCCAACGGGCTGGTGAGTGATTCTCAGCCATGCTGTCTGTGTGCCTGTTGCTCTGCACCATCTGTCCACTGATTAGATTCTCTCCTCTTCTCTGCAGCAAATCTTTGCTTTCGACTATGGTCAGGTCTTTCCTGAGAACGGATGGAAGGTGTACGATGCTGTCTCTGAATACAAAAGACAGGTATGACATAAACAAGGTCAGACCTTTGTGCTTACTGTTGTGAAAAAAGTGGCCACATATTTTGTTTTGTTTGATTTCGAAGGGTATACCCAATGAAAGCTGGAGGATTACAAAAATAAACGATCACTATGAACTTTGTGACACCTACCCATCCACTCTGGCGGTGCCTGTCAACATACCTGATGAGGAGTTAAAGAGAGTTGCTGCCTTCAGAGCAAAGGGGAGGATTCCTGTGAGTTAATGGTTGAAAGCACAAAATCTCCGCTCTACTCTTGTGTATCAGACTATCTAGGATGCTTGTGTATCTGTTATTTTCTGTGGCCAGGTTTTGTCATGGATCCATCCAGAGAGCCAGGCCACTGTGACACGCTGCAGCCAGCCAATGGTTGGAGTAAATGGGAAACGAAGCAAAGAAGATGAGAAATATCTTCAGTCCATCATGGATGCTAATGCTCAGTCACACAAGCTTTTTATATTCGATGCAAGGCCCAGTGTCAATGCCGCTGCCAACAAGGTTCATCAAATCTTTATGAGCTTGATGTAGTTAAACAGGAATTATTTTGGAATCATACCACCTATGAATATGTGTTTTGGCAAGGGTCATTTCTGCTTCAGTATTACCAGTCTCTGTTTTTCTTGTTACAGATGAAAGGGGGCGGTTTTGAAAGTGAGGATGCATACCAAAATGCTGAGCTGGTGTTCCTGGATATTCACAACATCCATGTGATGAGAGAGTCGCTTCGCAAGCTGAAAGATGTGGTCTATCCCAACATTGAGGACTCCCACTGGCTCTCTAATCTGGAGTCTACTCATTGGCTAGAACACATCAAAGTGAGCTCTATGATTAAAAAATCATGCACAGAAAGTTGGCTGTTAGAGATGGAATGGGTTCCTTGAGTATAACATACACAGCATGGCCAAAAAAAAATTGCCACAAAAAAAGGTCACACAGTAATATTTGGATGGACTGCCAGGATGTGTCTTTCTCCATGGTTGTTAAAGAAAAAGGAAGTTACTCATTGCATCAGTTGGGGTTAAATAACTTGTTGCCAGCTGAAAGACAATCGCCCATGCAGTAAATATCTAAATGGAGGCGTGTACCTATTTGCTTAGTTAAATCCAGGTTGCAACTTTTTTTTTGGCCAGGCAGTGTACATTGCACAGCTATGTGCTCCAGTTGTTGATTTGGACATGTTTTTGGCGATAGAAAATTAACTATACTTCTTCCATTGAAAATGCAGTTTTTTAAACTCACAGTTCGGACTGTGTCATGTGTTTTCCCTTTAGCTGATTCTGGCCGGAGCTCTGAGGATTGCTGATAAAGTGGAGTCTGGAAAAACCTCGGTGGTTGTACACTGCAGTGATGGTTGGGACCGTACGGCTCAGCTCACCTCGCTGGCCATGCTCATGCTTGACGGTTACTATCGCACCATCCGCGGCTTTGAGGTGCTGCTTGAGAAAGAGTGGCTGAGTTTTGGTCACCGCTTCCAGCTGGTAAGTCCACATTTTCTCCTTTTATTGGAAACCAACCTTTCTAAGGTGTGGCGGCATCTCTTGATGAGTTACTGATTCTCTTACTTAATTCCTTCAAGCGTATTGGCCATGGGGATAAGAACCACACAGATGCAGACCGCTCACCTGTTTTTATTCAATTCATTGACTGTGTGTGGCAGTTGACCCGCCAGGTATGCAAAAATTGAAATTATGCAGAAAATTTCTTCACAATTTGATGATTCTTAACTGACACTAATTGCACTGGTTTTATATTAGTTTCCCGCAGCATTTGAGTTCAATGAATACTTCCTGGTTACCATCCTGGATCACCTGTACAGCTGCTTGTTTGGGACTTTCTTGTGTAACAGTGAACAGCAGAGGCTGAAGGAGGTAAGAGCAACTCATTACAGTGGGATCAAAATGAAATTAAAATGTACTTTGATGGAGATGTGCTCTGCTCTCAGCATCTTTAAAACCACACCCTTTATTTTACAGGAGATTCCTAAGAGGACGGTGTCATTGTGGTCTTACATAAACAGCCAGCTGGAGGAGTTCACCAATCCTTTGTATGTGAACTATTCCAACCATGTGCTGTTCCCTGTTGTCAGCTTACGCCACCTGGAGCTCTGGGTCGGCTACTATATCCGCTGGAACCCTCGCATGAGGCCTCAGGTATGTGCAGCATCCTGGCTCAGGTGACACATCTGACATCTGTTTTTTTCTTTTTGCGAAAAAATTCTTGCTGTGTGCTTAGTGTCAGAACTCTTGTTTTACATTTGTCAGGAACCAGTTCATCAGCGCTACAAGGAGCTGCTGGCAAAACGCGCAGAGCTGCAGAAAAGAGTGGAAGAGTTACAGCGAGAGGTGACCAATCGCTCAGCATCATCTTCCTCTGAGAGGGCAGGCTCTCCTACACGCTCCATCACTCCAGTGCAGACCTTTGTTTGACCTTTTTGCTGATCCTGATGCAGGTCACAGGAGCTGGATCCTGTCTGAGAAGTTTCTATGTAGCAGTTGAGATCACCCCAGTCGCCTTGATGGACCTGTGTGTGTGTGTGTTTTTCTGGCACCACTTTGCTTAAAGAGTCTGATCAAGCAGATCACTGTATTTGCACCATCACAGGTTATGTGAAGTTGGTGTTTATGTCTCAGACTGCTTCATTACAGCCATATTTTACTCCTCCACAGCTGAGAGGAACATAACCAGAATCGTAAATATTATTAAGCATATCGACCTATCTACAATCAGTGTTTTTAAAGTATGATAAAATATTACGCGGGTAAGATATGAATGCCTTATACACTCTATAGGAACACTTACTTCATTCCTCCTCACTACAGCTGTAAGTTTGATTTAAAGCAATACTTGTGAAGCAAATGCTGCAAAAGTAACACTTGAGCTCAGAACACTAGCACTAAAACTTCCTTTATGACTCCTGAGTTGTGTCATGAAGTAGCTAAAGGGCTTTGATGCTACCCTCCTCTAATGATACATACAAGTCACAGAGTGCATTAAGAAATAATCTGTGCTTTTAGATTGATGTGACCAAATATTTTTTAAGAATACATCATGTGTGATGTGATGCATTCTTCTCATTGAGTGGGTTCTGTTTGTCATTTTTCTAACTAGTAAGTATTATTTATTATTGTTTAGTGCAGACTTGTATTTATGGTTCATAAAGACACACTCTTTCTCTCATGTAGTAAGTTAATTTAAGATTTTCCCATGCAACATTAATAAGCCACTTAGAATTTGCTAAGTTCATTTGTTCCATCACTAAAATTGTTTATTTCTTGGCAACATTTTTTTTTAACCCTGTCAGCTAAACTTCCTTTTATACGCAGCAGAATATCTTACTAGTTAGTTGTTTTGAGTGTTTTTTTTTCTACTTTAACAGATTTGATTGAATATCTGTGCCTTCCTCTGAACAGCTGGTTGAGAGGGGAAATAAATGTGCATAGTTTTTAAGACTGTAATAGCTAAGGATAAAAACAGTTAAGACTTTGTAGGCCTTTCCTCTGCGTGTAATAACTTGCAATAAACATGTGACTGAACTCCAGGGAGTCCATATGATTTCTGACATCAGTGTGGTGTGTTCACATAATACACTTTGTTCACCATCTTAGTTTTTGCCAGTTAAGTGTTCCTAATATTTGAATGCCTGCAAGACTTTCACACCAATCATCTCTGGTTTAAATTATGCTAGTGCAAAAATACTGAGTGAAAAGTTCTCACTTGAACAAAGTGATATTCTAGTAGATTTTGCAGTGTAACGCAAAACTAGACTGCAATGATTTTCAAGCATTATTTTTCATTCTTAAACCTTATTTGCAGGTGCAAGTGATGTGAGGGGTTATATTTGTGTGTGTGTGTATCTTAATTCCATTGTATTGAAATAACCCCTACCTGTTAAATAAAACTCAAATTGTACATGTCTGAGAGATGCGCTTACCCATACCACTCTTGAACCACTGCATTGTTTCCTTATCTGAAGTATTTATGTTATTATAATTGAATCGTCTCTTTGTACATTTAACCAAAACAGTGAAAGAGATTTATAAGGTAGAAAGTGATATAAGAGATGGAAAGAGATGAGGTAAATTCTCAAACAGCCTATAGTTAACCCACTTGTGTTGGGCAGTGGACTATATAAATATCTTTTTATTTAAGCATGTGGTGAGGCATTATCATGGAAGCCCATTCCCATCAGTTAAAAAAGTAAAAAGGAAAAACTTGGCCATAGATCAAGGGGAAAAAATGGGAGAAAGGGTCAATATTTTGAGATGAAAAAAAATAATTGGGATAAAGAAGTCGATATTTTGAGATAAAAGCCAAAATTATATGGGGGAAACTGAGGAAAAAATGTCGAAATTATGAAAAACAAGTCAGAATTTTGAAAAGAAAGTTCATAATATCGAGGAAAAAGCCAAAATTATAACTGAAAGTTGAGATTTCGAGATAGAAGACAATACTTTTAGATAAAGTCAGAATTTTGCTTAAGAAGTCAAAACTCTGAGACATAATGGCAAAATTTTGACCATTAATGTCAAATTTCAACTGAAAAATAAGAAAAATGTCAGTTTTTAATTTCATTATTCTTACTGGTAGAAATTGGCCTTTACACATCACATTTGTTCATGTCATAAATATTTACTTCAAACAGAAAGAAGATTGATTTAAATAAACTTTGTCGTCTTTGTGTGTTTTTGGATATGTTTGCAGGATCTCCAGGTCAGGTAAGGGGTCACCCTTGTGGCTTTGTTTGATGACAGCATATGTGCAACTAAACTTTCGATTATTGTTTTCTTTCCTATCGTGAACAGACTAGTGAAAGGATATCTGTCATGAGTGTAAATGATGCTGAGTCCAGGTTAAGTCTCGCTGAATGAACCGGGTGGTGTGATTGGCCCCGCTGTTTTCAAAATGTGGATCCCGCGGACGGATGTTGTGTCGCGATAGGTTTCCTTTCTTCTTCTGGAGCTCGTCCGCCACTTCCGGTTACATGACGACGACGGCGTCGATACAAAAAAGAGAGAAGGAAAACAGGAAAATACCTTTTCTTGGCGAGAACACTGGAAACTTAATGTAAATAGACAAACGCATACAAACGGGTCGCTCATGTGGCGGTGTAACTAACGGTCGACCTCAGCTTCGTGTGCTTTGATGAGGTGTGAGCGGTTTGAGATCACAGATATTTGTAGTTTATTGTTCTTCGTCTGTGCTAAGCTATTTCTGTGTTGCCCTACCTAGCCGCGCTAGCAAACGTTAGCTAACGCTGGATGCCAACACAGTGTGTGTGTGAGTGAGTGAGTGAGTGTATTTAGTTCAGAATTAGCAGGCGGCTGGAAAGAAAATATAGCGCCGTTAATCCTTCCAGTCTACAGCAGGACTCCGCTAACCTCTGCTCGGTCAGTGACAGTCGTTTGGAGAGAATGGCAACGTCGGCTCTTTACGCTTGTACAAAGTGTAACCAGCGGTATCCCTTCGAGGAGCTGTCGCAGGGCCAGCAGCTGTGTAAGGTATGTGGGTGATAGTTGAACAAGACGGCCGCAAAAGAGGCAGAAATGTCCCCGAGTTTTCACAGTGTGGAAGCGTGCCAGTGTTGTTTCCGAACCGAGGGGGATGATGATGCTGTAACGACGAGCAGCAAGTTAGACAGGCTCAGATTATGTAACAGCTCTTATCTCCCCAACCTGGACGCGCACTAACACTGCTACAGACACCGTGTTTGGGTAGTAATTTCACTGTCGCATCACATTTATAGCAGTTTATTCCATATATGTGAGATCTGCAGACTTTTAAGAAAGCTGTGTATGCAGATACTCTTCAACTTGTTGCTCGTCCAGAGCCCTAAATTTGCTTTGCTGGTTTTTCAGAGAAGAATCATTTTATCTGCTTTCTGGTCCTCTGTTTACATTTGTTTTCAAATCACTGCCAGCCAACACAGATTCATATTAGTGTGCCGTGAGGTTTACACAGTAAATAAGGGATTGTGAAATAGCTCTCCCTATAGGTACCAGCTAACAACCTTTTCCCTCCTCTGCCAAGCCCTAGCATGATTATAAGTGATCTCATTGAAAGGAGTCACAAGATGTCCTCGCCTTCTTGTGAACACCTTTTCAGGTGCTGGTATTTCCACATATGTAACTTCTCTACTGATATCAGGTTGTGCTGATATGAACAACAGAAAAACTCAGTTTTTCTTAACTGATTGGTCCACAGTATGTCTCTTTATCTGTATTTCGACAACTTCTGCTCATAAAAGTACTAACTTGTCTCATCTTTGTTTCTACAGGAGTGTCGCATTGCACATCCAATAGTGAAGTGCACATACTGCAGGTCTGAGTTTCAACAGGAGAGGTAAGAGACTCTTAGATGTATGTGTATTTACATATACTGCACGATATTAGGTAAAATGGTGTTGCGAGAGTTTTGTTTTCTGTGATATATTACTATATTTTTTAAGTGTCGCCAAAGTGTTAAACAGAAAACCATATGCAGTTTTAACTATGAGCAAACTATCAGATTGTCCAAATCTCTGCTATGGCCCCCGGCACACACACATTTACCACTCCCCCTCTCTCAGTCACTTGTCCATTCACTATGCATGTCACTCTGCCCAACCCTGATAACAGCAGGTGAGATGACAGAGCACAAAACAGGTTTTTTGAGTTAAATATGGAAAATATATGTATGGATGCTCATTCAGACGTGTTTATGCATGGACTGTCTACATGGACTTAAGGTCTTATTTTAAGGTCTAAAATATATTGTAATATATTGTATAACTTGCAAGTTGCAATATTAAGACTGTGCATGGGAGTATTGCGATGACAGTACTAAAGCAATAAATTGTGCAGCCCTAATATGTTATAAGAGTTTTTGTGGGATTCACAAAATTTATTTTGGATAAAAGTGAAATTTCACTTCTGGGATTAATTAAGGTTTTTTTTTTCTCCATTTTTCCTCTCAGTAAAACTAATACAATCTGCAAGAAATGTGCCCAGAACGTCAAGCAATTTGGAACAGTGAGTAACAATTTTTCCACCGGCATTATTTAGTTGCAAGGAATAACTAAATGTCGCTATTTGAACATGATTTTAAGTTTGCCCTACTCCTGCGTTTTTAGCCCAAACCCTGTCAGTACTGTAACATCATCGCAGCATTCATTGGAACAAAGTGCCAGCGTTGTACCAACTCAGAGAAAAAGTATGGACCCCCACAGACCTGTGAGCAATGCAAACAGCAGTGTGCTTTTGATCGCAAGGAGGAGGGGAGGAGAAAGGTAAAAAAAAAAACACAGACACACATAGAATCTAATTCAGTAGCTTATATGCTCTATTAACAGACACTTTCTGCTTTCTGTAATAGGTGGATGGGAAATTGCTGTGCTGGCTGTGTACTCTGTCCTACCGACGCGTCCTGCAGAAGACCAAGGAGCAGAGGAAAGGCTTTGGCTCCTCCAACTCCTCATCCCTGAATGAGAAAGACCACCACTCCAGACCTCACCATCATCACCACCATCATCAACACAGACACAGCAGTTCTCACCACAAGTATGTCTGTTCTGTCAGTTGTTCATGCTTCATCTCTGTGGGAGTTTGTTAGAACAGGGGATAATTTCATTAATATCATCATTATGCAGCTAGACAGAGACATAAATGACAGAGACTATTGTAAATCTGGACTCACAAGTACCTGTCATTTCACAGGCTCAGTGGGAGCTTGAGTCCTGAACAGGAGCAGGGACTGTGGAAGCAGAGGTAAAACTTTCTTGTTGCTTTCACGCTCTTCGTGTCAGTGTGTTTATTGTTTGACTTTTGGAGGAAAGATTGCTCAACCCTGTTGTCAATTTTTGTCCAGCCATAAATCGTCTTCAATCCAGAAGGAGACTCCAAAGAAGAAACCAAAACTGGAGATGAAGCCATCCAACGGAGACAGGTATGAAAGGTGTTGCAAGTCCTGATTGTTTCATTTGTACTCTGCACCCATCTTCACCCAAATTGGTGCTGGCCTCATGCCCCTTTCCTTTCTTTCTTCCATCAGTAGTTCCATCACCCAGTCAATGGACTCTGGAGGAACGGACAACTTCATTCTCATCAGTCAGCTGAAAGAGGAGGTGATGTCTCTGAAGAGACTTCTGCAGCAAAGGGATCAGACGATTTTAGAGAAGGACCGAAAGGTATGTCCTCGGCCTTACCAAAGCTATGTCACTTTTAATCATTTGCATTTATTTAATGTATTTACTACTTCCCCCTTTAGCTCACAGAGCTCAAAGCAGATTTTCAGTACCAAGAGTCTAATATGAGAGTGAAGATGAACCAAATGGAGAAGTCACACAAAGAGTCAATGGAGCAGCAGCAGGTAGGAATGATGCCAAGGAGTACTGTAATTTGTGTTGAACTTTAGTGTTAACAAGCATCTAGACATATAGATCTCACATGTCCATGTGCCAGTGTTGCACATGGGTGAGTCACACATTGCACAAGTTTGCAGTCTGTGACTGTAGATGAGCATGGTCAGTGGAGCCATTTTCTGCCATAACCTGTTAGGTTAGCAGTGTTACAATGATTCATTTTGTAATCGTCATGTTGTGGTGGATGTCTCAATTTATTAGCTAAAACCAAATTTGATCACTGCAGCCCAAGATGTAAAGGTTTTTTATGTTTTATGTGTTTACAGTCCAAGAACAGGGAATTGATGAAACAAGTGGCAGCCCTCTCCAAAGGAAAAAAGTTTGACCGGACTGGAAGTTCTCTCCTGCTGCCCTAACAAAAGGCCAGCCAGTGGGTAACAACACAGAGCGGCTTCATTGTTGTAACACTGTGAAAGTTTCCCACCTGTGTTCCCTCATTGCCATCGACATCGACTAAAACTTAATTTGGTAAAGTCAGACACCATGTTGTACATGGTACACAAATGTTGAATCAAAGAAACGTTTCTCTAAATGTAGATTTTAGATATTTTATGGCGACTTTTCCACCGGATCACAGGATGTGACTGTGGATGGAGGATGGAGCCCTCGTTTTTAACACTGCCGGGCCAAAACAAAAAGCATGGTGTGCATATGTGGATATCATTGTGCCGACTCAGTGTATCCACTGAATTTTTATGGATGTCATGCAATTTATTTATTCAACTGTATTTCTTAGCTTTTTTATTTCCTCACAACATACTGAGAGAAGATCCCACATTTTGGGGTTTTCATCAATAGGGATTAGTTCTATTTTTCTAAATTGATTGTGGGGGACAAGTTCTCCTTCATGGAGACCCTGTGCAACTTTATGATGTATGCAATTGTGGGAAGGGTGACCACTAAGCTCCTGCTCAACTGAGAAATCTCTCAGTAACAAATCATGAATCAACCAATGAACACTCTGACAGGCTGTCTGATAGAGCGACACCTCTTGGCTGCCCTCTCTCTCACTGTGTGACAGCTGTAGTGCTTTGCTGTTTCTCTTTAGTGGAACGATTGTAATACTGCATGATTTACTGCCAGACACCGGTTGGCATTGTGGTCGGACTTCTTTCTTTCCCTCCCTTTTAATTAGTTTTCTAAGAATCACTTGTAAATGTAATACTGGGGTCAGCCATTGTATTTAAACTATTGCTTGTATCTGTTTTAGTGAGTACAGTATGTGTATGGTAAGGCCAGTTGAAATTAACATGTCTGTAGAAGATGCTTTTTAAGGAACACACCTTTCACCTTGCTTTATTGGGCTGGTTTCATACTGTGGCGTCCAGGATCACTTTTGTACTTTTTTCCAAACCAACTGTTTTAAAACAATTAAAACTGGCTAAAATGTTATTGTTTGGTGTTATTATTAAACATTTTTGAACATTTCTTCTCGTAATATGATGCAATTATATACATTTAAATCAGAAGATGGTTGAATGTTTTATCAGAGGAATTAAAGGTGCTTCATGTACTCCATATCTAAGAAGCTTTCCATCACATGATTTTTTGGAGTTTGCTGAAAGAGTGAAACAGCTGAACTTTAAACCCACTCTGGGCATACTGTAGCCAGCTCACAAAGGGTTAAGTGGTGTGAGATTAAGATGCTGAATTTTTTCTTTAAAACCTCTTGATTCAAAATTTGGTGATGAAGCAACACATCATTTCAGATCAGCCAACAGCTGGATGTAGTAACTCTTGCAAAAACAAACACCTAATTTGCATCCTGTAAATAACTAAATGTTTGTGTCCATGACAACCTTACCTCCAGGAGAAAATTGTTAACTGAATGAGAATTCATTTTAAGACTCAGAATTATCTGTTAAAACCTGCAAGAACCAAAGACACAGCAGTCCTGGTTAGAAGGCTCTTGATGACCATTTTTAAATCCCCATTCTCCATAAATTTTATGACAACATATTTCAAACACATTTTACATATGAATACAATATGAATAGCTGCAGCAGGATTTCAACTTCTGTTTTGTTACTCCTGTTGCATTATAATTACTGTGGTTTAGCTTTTGTTCAAATATTAGCACCCACAAATCAAAGAAAGTATTTTGGGGCAGGTTTTTTCACACACTTTACTAACTAATGTTTTAAAAGATACTATACAAATACAGTTTGTATTATTTGTTTTAGTCATAGTAGTAGCAGATAGGATTATTAAACTTTCTAGATGTGGGATGTTTTGGGCTGATTTACACTTACAACTGTACAAATTATTCTCTTTGAGGTGAGCTTCCTAAAGAAGCTTGTTGCTACCAGTCATAGACATAAAAACAAAAGGAAACTAGATTTGTTGAAAATTTTAATATCAAGAAAAAAATTTTTAGATAAAAAGTGAAACTAATAAGATCAAAAACATAAGTAAAATTTTTACTTTTTCTCTCAAAATTTTGACCTTTTGTCTTAATTTGGCTTTTATTTCCTCATAATGACTTTTTGTCAAAGTTTCGACTTTCTATTACAAAATTTTGACTTTTTAATGACACCACTTTGACTTTTTTCCTCATAACTTTGACTTTTTGTCAAAGTGTTGACTTTCTATTTCAAAATTCTGACTTTTTATCTCACCGTTTTGACTTTTAATCTCATCATTTTTCCTCTATCTCAAAATTTTGCCTCAGTTTGGTCAAACAAAATCTCAACCAAGCGAAGTTTTCATTTATTTAAATGGCAGAAATGGGCTACCATAGTGGTGTTATTAACTGAATATGGTATACAGTCAATGGGTATAATAGCCACGGCCGTCTTCTATCTTTCCCATAGACTGTATGATCTTTCCCGATGTCAAATGCAACAATTTCCGGATTTTTGATGCAGCATTTGAACGCCTCACGTGGTCCATCCGGGTCACTGGGCTCTGGTGAAGCTGGAGGTGGCGGCGCTGCTGCTGGAGACATAAAAACAAAATGTAATGTTTGAGCTTAACTTAAATCTGAAATGACTGGATTACATGCACTCTTGTGATTTTTCACTCCCTTGAATCTTCATATAATTTCATATTTGGGGCGTAATTTTTATGTACGTTTAAACCGTTATTTTGTTTAGCAAACATGAGCTAGCTTAGCTACTTTAAGGCTGAACTGCGAGAAAACTATTCAGCTTCACCATTCTGAAGAAACTAGGGGCTGATTTAATCTGCATTCGGGTATCTAAGGTATGTGGGAGTTGGACATATTCCATCGAGTTTCATTTAATTGGAAAATATCGAAGTAGCTGCAGAAAGCTATTGCAGCTGGCTAACGCTGCACAGCAAAAGTTGTAGGACTGACACGCGCGGTGACAATAGTTTGTTTATATATGTCAATGAGCCAAATGTATTGATATATTGTTTCCCTTCTAGGATGTCAGACTCTGACAGCGACGAGGACCAGGATCGTCCTTTTTCTATAACTGGCTTCCTCTTTGGGAACATAAATGAAGATGGACAACTCGAAGATGATAGCGTTCTGGATAATGTAGGTATTTTTTTTTTTTAATATATTTTTGTCTTCAACTGAAGCAGGAGGAGAATTAAAGAAGTGTCATCATGCATATGTTATTAGCTAATATTGTCAAACCCTTGGTGGAAAACTTACTCACTGCACTATGACCAACTGTCCGTAGCCTTGTGATTTTTCACTGATCTATTTCTGCTTTTGTCTCCTTAGGAGTCCAAAAAGCACCTGGCTGGTCTGGGTTCTCTCGGTCTGGGCTCGCTCATCACAGAGATCACTGCCAACGATGAGGAGGATCAAGAAGAAAACAGAGAGTCTGGGAGTGGAAGTGGGACTGTGGATGCAGAGGGTAAGACTATACATGTAAATGAACTTTGCATTACTTTAACAGGAAACAGGATGGACTTAAAGTTTTATTATTTCATTTAAATCAGGTTGGGTGAAAAGCACTGAAGATGCAGTTGATTATTCTGACATCAGTGAGGTTGCTGAAGATGAAACCAAGAAGTACCGCCAGGCTATGGGAACCCTACAACCCAGCAGGAAAACAGGTACTCACCTTACTGCTCCTCAGAAGAACAATTTCTTCGTTTGCTTCGGTTGCATTTCAATAAAATACCAAATCTTCTAAGAAATCTAGTCGATTTGATTTATACTGTTTTTTTTCAGTTGCCATTCATTAAACCCTCTTGTTTTTCAACCTCTCGAGAGCTGATTAATAATAGTGAATATTCTCAAACTTGCTCTGTGTCCAATTGAAAATTGTCATATTTCTTCAAAAATAGATGATGAGGATGACTATGATGCTGACTGTGAGGACATTGATTCTAAACTCATGCCTCCTCCGCCTCCACCAAGTCTCCCTACCGGTGTCAAGAAAGAGGAACCATCCGCCCAGAGCACAAGTGGTAAGTACATGTGTACGTATACTTAGTCCATGTGAAGAAAAAGACACTACACGGATAATCATGGTACATCCAAAAAGAACTAATCTCAGATTGTTATCTCAAAGTTCCCAAACTTTTCTGCTATGATTTGTCATTGTCCCTCATCACAGTTGGAGAAGAAGGTGATGGCATCATTTTACCTTCCATCATTGCACCATCCTCTACCGCTGATAAGGTTGACTTCAGCAGCTCATCGGACTCTGAGTCGGAAACTGACCGGCCCTGCCAGGGTTTAGGATCTGGAGGTCCCCCAGATAGACTCACTCTCCCCCTTGCAGGCATCATGCAAAAAGACGCTGCCAAAGCACTGCCAGGTGTCACAGAACTTTTCCCAGTGTTTCGACCTGGAAAGGTAGAGCACCTCTGCACGTTTTTTCTTGATAAGATTTTATTTCATTTGTATTTAAGATCAAGGAGCGTACTGACACCCTCTGATATAAAACCAGGTGCTTAGGTTCTTGCGATTGTTTGGTCCTGGAAAGAACATGCCCTCAGTTTGGAGGAGTGCTCGCAGAAAAAAGAAGAGGAAGCACAGAGACCCTCAGCCTGGAACCCCTCCCCCAGAGGGAGAGTCCACTGAGCAGAACCAGGAGAAGAAGTCAGGATGGATTTATGAATATGCAGCCGCTCCACCCCCAGAGCAGTGTCTCTCTGATGATGAGGTAAACCTTCCACTCTGTGGCTAATTAGAGTTTTCATAATGTTGAGTGGTATTACTCTGGCTACATATCACTGTTTTAAGTATTTTCCACTTCTTGCCTGCTTCCCAGATTACCATGATGGCTCCGGTTGAATCAAAGTTCTCTCAAACTTGTGGTGATGGAGACAAAGAAGCAGAGTCGCGACCTAAAGTTGCTGAATGGAGATACGGGCCGGCCCAGCTCTGGTATGACATGCTTGGTGTCTCTGAAGATGGGAGCAACTTTAACTATGGCTTCAAGCTGAGAGAAGAGCCCAGAGAGTCTCAGAGGGAAGATACGCCCATAGAAATGACAGAGACCACACATGAGGTATGTAATCTGGACAAATGTGACATTGGGATGAAGTTTCTGCTATATCCATTACCAATGTTGTCTCTTATGTACCACCATTTACTGAAGCAGGGGGAAGATGAGGCTGTAGATGGCAGTAATGAAGACAAGGAAAGGGAAAGACAAAGCCTTGAGGATGAGCTCTTCCTGATGGTTACTCAGCTGCAATGGGAGGATGATATCATCTGGAATGGAGAGGAAGTAAAACACAAGGGCACCAAGACTCAGCGAGCTAGCCTGGCAGGATGGCTTCCCTCTAGCATGACACGAAACGCCAATGCTTACAATGCACAGCAAGGTGAGACCTCAGGCAAGAAACTTTTCCCAAAATGGGTTTACTTTAACTCCTTCTACTTTTGTAATAAATGAGGAAGCAATGTGTGAAATTCATTTTGAGTGAAAGAAATGCAATAATTTGTCCACAGGTCTAACAAGAAGTAATTCACAGCTGGTGCCACCAACACCTCCACCTATGCTCAAAGCTTCTTCAATCTCTGGTTCCAAACGGGACAAAAACAGCCATGATAACCAAGGTGATTTTGTTTTCTTGATCAAGATACAAATGAAAATAATTTCTTGAGCTTAACTTCTCATTCCTTGCTCAGCTTCTCTGGAAGAAGATTCTCCCTGGTTCTCCATTTTCCCTATTGACAGCGAGGAGTTGGTTTATGGACGCTGGGAGGATAACATCATCTGGGATGACCAGGACATGGACCGCATGCTCGTTCCACCTGTTCTTACTCTGGACCCCAATGATGAAAATATCATCCTAGGTATTATCAAAATTCCCTTCTTGGATGGCTAATTAAACATCCGGATCATATTGGCAAATTTATTCTTTGACTAATTCACACAAGTGTATCTACTAAATACTAGCATGTAGTAATAGTACAAAGTGCAGTATTACAAACACTAAAATACAGCATTGTCACTGCACTCTGGTGTGTAGTGTGCACCTTGGGCAAATGCTATGCAGCAGTACATGAAAGTAAGATAATAAGGCAAACCATACAAGTTGAAGTTGTACTCAGCAGTGCTATCTATATTTATTGTTCTCATCTTAATTTCTGTCTTTTGAAGAAATTCCTAATGAAAAGGAGGAAATGACTTCCCACTCTCCATCAAAGGAGAACAAGAAGGAAACTGCAATCAAAAAGAGCCGCATCCTGCTGGGAAAGACTGGTGTGATAAAAGATGAGCCACAGCAGGTATGCTGCCTTTTCAGGACAGACTGAGGTACAGGTGAAATGATGTGCAACAGTAAACGTGAAAAAACAAAGGTCAGATGAGACTGAGAATGGTGCAGTCAGACCCAAAAAGGGTGATGGTTTATACGTCAGACAACACATTTACTGATGTGTGAGCAGTGAAGTATCTTGAGTCAGAAATTAAAGAAATTTGGATGAAATGATATTCACTGAGATTTCTTTGTCTCTCCTCAGAATATGTCTCAGCCTGAGGTGAAAGACCCCTGGAATCTCTCCAATGATGAGTTCTATTATCCCAAACAGCAGGGTCTGAGGGGCACCTTTGGTGGAAACATCATTCAGGTGAGATAAAGCAGGCAGACTGAGAGCAATGACTAAACTAAACTGACATAACTTGATAACACCCATTTTGTCTTTCACAGCACTCTATCCCAGCTCTGGAGCTGAGGCAGCCCTTCTTCCCCACCCACATGGGGCCTATGAAGCTGCGTCAGTTTCATCGCCCTACCCTCAAGAAGTACTCTTTTGGAGCTTTGGCTCAGCCAGGTCCCCATGCTGTTCAACCTCTGCTAAAACATATCAAGAAGAAAGCAAAGGTGCAGTCCCACTTTAAACAAGCTCATCACATCGCTCATTCATGGCTTTAAGTACTCAAGCACGGTGAACTTTTTTTGTAATGCATGCCTGATGGACTTCAGGCACAGATTTTTTTTTGTTTCGGTTAGAGCCATGCAGATTACAGTATTTACACACATGAAGAGTGTGCTGAGTGTTTTCTTTTTACTGTATTTCTGCGTAGATGCGAGAGCAGGAGCGCCAGGCATCAGGAGGAGGAGATATGTTCTTCATGCGAACCCCTCAGGACCTGACAGGCAAAGATGGAGATCTGATTTTGGCAGAGTACAGTGAAGAATATCCACCACTTATCATGCAAGTGGGCATGGCTACAAAGATCAAAAACTACTACAAAAGGGTGAGTCAAGCTTCCTCAACGGGAGTGTAGATGGCCTTGTGGTTTAGGTCACGTTTCATGAGGTTTGCCCTCATGCAGGCAGCCCGGTTACAAGTGCGACCTGAGTCTACTTTCCTGCATGTCACTTCCCACTCTCACTCTATTTCCTGCTCTATCTACTGTCTTCTCCTATCCATGAAATGCAAAAAAAGCTCCAAAAATACCTGAAGAAACTTTCTTAAATGACACTGCATACCTCTCTTAAATCTGTTGCATTATAACTTCAAATCTTATTGATTTAAATGAATAATTTTAGATCTATTTCTGGAGCAATGGTCCAGAATCAGAAAAGCAGATATACATAAAGTTGGGGTGTTCAACTGTGAATATGACACTTCATTGTTTGATTTAGTTGTTTATATGCGTCATGAAAATTCTCGTGTTCTCCAGAAACCTGGAAAGGATCCAGGAGCTCCTGACTGTAAATATGGAGAGACTGTGTACTGCCACACATCCCCTTTCCTTGGCTCTCTGCATCCAGGACAGCTTCTTCAGGTCAGTATTATGGCGCTTTTCCACTATACAATTCCAGCCCTACTCTACTCGGCTCGGCTCTACTCTACTCGACTCTATTCGGTTTGGTTAGCTTTTCCACTAGCCCGGCTCCAGACTCACGGTGGGCGTGGATTTTAAAGCAGCTGCGCTAGAGTGCTGCGCAGAAGTGCGTGCATGTCATCTATAACGCGACACAAACATAATTTTTTACTTACATATGTGCCACCGTGGTCTGTAAAGGAAAAAACAAAGCTTTCAAAAGATTTCATTAAAGTAATACAGCGGCTCAATGTGGTGCGGAATGACACAGGAGCAGAGGTAAACAACAGCCTTGTGCTGCTGCGCGCAGAGGGAAACGAAGGCGCTGCTTAACGACATTAACTCTTCACTGGATCCAGTGAGATCACTTTAATTTTTGATTTTTGGGCCTGGTATACCGGAGATTTTTTGTTGCTCAATAATTCTTCTTTGAACTGGTTTTCCTTTTTGGTTCCCTGTGGATTAATGGACTGATTGGTGCTTAAAGATTCTCGTGGCAGACAGATCGCTCCTGCGCCGACGAACTTTGATTTAATTTAAAAGACTCTTTAAACCGAACTATCTTTGCTGTTAACTTCTTTTTCGTTTAAAATGGACTTTTAACTTATTTAGGAATCATGAAGGTGCATTTTAAGGTGGTATCTTGTGTTCATTCAGTGTGTTTCTGTGCCGTCGGGTTTAAATGTCATTAAAAACTCGTCGCTGACTTATTTGTTTGCCTCCTGTAAGTGATTCTACAGAGTCTTAAGCTTCCGTGAGGACATTCTCTGACCAATGAGTGACCGGCAGTCCGTCGACGTCACGTTTTAGTATCGGCTTTACTCGCTTGGAACCCGGGTAGAGTAGGTACTAAAAACTGGCGTCTGCCGCGTAGTACCGCGCTAGTGGAAATGCAACACAAACCGGGTAGAGCCGAGTCGAGCCGAGTAGAGTAGGGCCAAAGCGAGTCAGTGGAAAAGGGCCATTAGTAATGTCAAACATTCACACATTAGCTGATGCACAAAGCTTTGTTGCTCTGTTTTTGTCAGTTGCTGTGAGATGCTTTGTTTTCTTCTTGTAGGCATTTGAAAACAACCTCTTCCGTGCTCCCATCTACCAGCACAAGATGCCAGAGACTGACTTCCTGGTTATAAGAACGCGACATGGCTACTACATCAGAGAGATTGTGGACATTATTGTGGTGGGTCAGGAGTGCCCTTTGTTCGAGGTCCCTGGACCAAACTCCAAACGAGCCAATACTCACATCAGAGACTTCCTTCAGGTGCGTTCAGTCTAGGAGAAGACATTAGACATCAGAAGAGGAGCTGTTGTTTGTACCACTGCTCAGGCTCGACGTCTGTCTTCTTTAGGTGTTCATTTACCGCCTGTTCTGGAAGAGTAAAGATCGACCCCGCAGAATCCGCATGGAGGATATAAAGAAAGCTTTCCCCTCACATTCAGAGAGCAGCATCAGGAAACGACTCAAACTCTGCGCTGACTTCAAACGGACAGGTAGACCATGCATATTCATTGTCTATGCAGCCTCAATTTTCATCATTCTATGATCTTTTTTTTTGGACTCACCTAACCCAGCTGTGTTGCATCAGGGCAGTTTTGAGGCGTTAGAGAGTACAGTGTGAGCTCAACAGTGTGTGCCTTGAATTGACAGAAAGGAATCTGATCAGGGTCAGAGCAATATACAACTCCTATGGATTGTGCTTTGAAGGTAAGCTGTAGAGTAAGGAGAGTACAAAGACTCAGCAGACATTTATCCAAAACAAACATGTACATCAGAAGTTAATGATTTCAATAATGTTTTCTAAACAACAAGAAGTCAGCAGAAGCGTTTCCAGAATGAGAATGGCAGAAAAGGATGAGGACCACTAAAAATTTAAAGTGAAGTTATTCTCAGAAGAAACATTTTTATTTTCCCCACAGAATCTTCAATAAGAGTAAGAATACGTCAGAATTCTGAAATAAAAACTTGTGATTCTGTAAAACCACAACTAAAAAAAACATGATTTTTTTTCAGAATTCAGAGATTAGATAAGGATTAACATCAGAATTAAGATTTTTGAACCTCCTGAGACCCTGCATCTTCGTTTGGAGCAAATTGGCTTTCCTGTGGATTGGTGCTTTGTTGCATTAGATGGTAACTTAAACCAAATGGTCCAATGCTTCTTTTGGAAAACTACTTCCTGTTTCGGGGCACAGTTTTTAATGTTACACTTATTAGGCCCTTCTGGTCCTACTGATTAGGAAAATGAAAAATTATAGCGAACAACAGTTAGGATTTCTGGATTAAACCTTCAACAAAGATACAGTGGCCATAATCCTCTTCTGTAAAGAACAGAGCAAGACAAGTTGAATTTTTTTTTGTTATAATGTTACACTTCAGATGAAGTTTGAGGGGGACAAAGTGTCACAGTGTCTTGTCTGCACATCAGGAATGGACTCTAACTGGTGGGTGCTGAAGCCTGACTTCAGGTTGCCCACAGAGGAGGAGATCAGGGCCATGGTGTCTCCAGAGCAGTGCTGCTCTTACTACAGCATGCTAGTGGCAGAACAAAGACTCAAGGTAACTCAGCTTACTTCTTATTAACACCATATGTTCACAGTCCGGTCTTATTGCACTAAAAAAATCAATTCCACCCTGTGTAGGATGCTGGATATGGTGAGAAATCCTTCTTTGCACCAGACGAGGAGAACGAAGAAGACTTTCAAATGAAGATTGATGACGAGGTATTGATCCATGCGCTTCCCTGCAACAAGGTCGACCATTTCTGAGTTGAGATAACAAATGAGCTGGTTCTTGTCTTACATTTCTCAGGTGCGAACAGCTCCCTGGAACACAACAAGGGCGTTCATTTCTGCCATGAAAGGAAAATGCCTGTTGGAGGTGACCGGTGTGGCAGATCCTACAGGCTGTGGAGAGGGTTTCTCTTATGTCAAAGTCCCCAACAAGCCCACTCAACAGAAGGTCTGATAGTCTTGAGTGAAAGCATGGCAACTATTGTTTATTCTCATTTAAATAGAGACTGTGAAAATGTTGATTATGTGTTTTTTAGGATGACAAAGAGCCACAGCCTGCTAAGAAGACAGTGACTGGGACAGATGCTGATTTGAGGAGGCTCTCATTGAAGAATGCCAAACAGCTGCTGCGCAAGTTTGGTGTGCCAGAGGAGGAGGTAAAGCCACAGTGATACGTGTGTACATTCAACTCATATAGGGTCTGGTTTAAATAATGTCTGCAAAAAAGAAGAGCCTTGATTTGAAAACTGTTGATGATTGTTGTGTTTTTTATCATGGAAAGTAAAACTCAAAGCATCTACAAAAACTCTCCTTGCACATCAGGCTTGACCTGTTTTTGGACAGTTTACTTATGAAAAACCAAAAACCAGTGTTAATTTTTGTGGCTTATCTCACTGTTTTCTCTATTTTTATGTTTTAGATAAAGAAGCTCTCTCGATGGGAGGTGATTGACGTGGTGAGAACCATGTCCACAGAGCAGGCACGTTCAGGCGAGGGACCGATGAGCAAGTTTGCACGAGGCTCGCGTTTCTCGGTTGCTGAACATCAAGAGCGCTACAAGGAGGAGTGCCAGAGGATCTTTGACCTGCAGAACAAGTGAGATGCTTCTTCAGTGTTGTTTCTGTTTATAAAGGATTCCACATAAGCAGACACTTGACTCTTTTCTTCGTTATGTCTCCTCCACAGGGTGCTGGAGTCAACGGAGGTGCTCTCTACAGACACAGACAGCAGTTCAGCTGAGGACAGTGACTTCGAGGAAATGGGGAAGAACATTGAGAACATGCTGCAAAACAAGAAGACGAGCTCCCAGCTTTCTCGGGAGAGGGAGGAGCAGGAGAGGAAAGAGCTCCAGAGAATGCTGATGGGTGAAGAGAGTGATCGTGACAATAAGGGGCGAAAGGAGCGTCGAAAAGGCCTGTGTGAGTCTGTGTTTCTTAAAGGACAATACAAACTGTGCAAGCATCTTAGCACAGAGTAGCAGAGGATGCTCATTTGGATTTAAAAAGACACAACAAAACCCATGAATTTTAGAATGGTCACTTTAGAGCTGGTCCAAAACCTCTGGTGCTTGATGCTTTTAATATTTCAGCTGAAACTTGAAATGAATGTTTTATTTTGACAACAGAAAACTGTTAAATGATTGAAAGGGTTTTGATGTGTCACCAATCAAACAATTGTGTTCCTCAAATTCAACCTCAACTATGCCTCTTCTTTTCTTTTTACAGCCAGCTCCTTATCCACCAGCTCTCACAAGGATGACGACACATCCTCCGTCACCAGCCTGAACTCCTCAGCTACAGGGCGCAGGCTCAAGATATACCGCACCTTCAGGGACGAGGATGGCAAAGAGTATGTGCGCTGTGAGACGGTACGCAAAGCTTCAGTCATCGACGCCTATACCAGGATCAGGACCACCAAAGATGACGAGTTCATGTGAGTCTCAGAGTCCTTAAACTGGTCCACACCTTAGGGTTTAGCACGTGGGAATCATTTTCATCTCAATATCTTAGCGACTAATGGTTCTGGTTAGCAGCGTAGTTAGTCAATGTTGACCTCTTGTTTTGTGTGTGTTTTTATCTTCAGACGAAAGTTTGCCCTGTTTGATGAGCAACATAGGGAGGAAATGAGAAAGGAACGCAGGCGTATTCAAGAGCAACTGAGGAGACTTAAGAGAAACCAAGAAAAGGACAAAATCAAGGGACCTCCAGAGAAGAAGGCCAAGAAGGTCAAGGAGAGACCAGACCTCAAGGTAAAAGTAAGCTTGCTGACTCAGTATTATATTCTCTATCTCTTAAACTTTTTCTGCTCTTTTTTTTAGCCAAATACAAACTTTTCATTTATTAGATATTGCATGTAATTGAAGTGGTTTCCTGAATTTCTCCAACAGTTCTCATAAATATTGCATGGAGATTATTTTCGCGTTCCTTAATGTTTGCCTCTTTCCGCTAGCTAAAGTGTGGCGCATGTGGAGCCATCGGACACATGAGGACCAACAAGTTCTGTCCGTTGTACTATCAAACCAATGCCCCTCCATCCAACCCTGTGGCCATGACAGAGGAGCAGGAGGAGGAGCTTGAAAAGACCGTAATCCACAATGACAATGAGGAGCTTATCAAGGTGGAGGGCACCAAGATTGTGCTGGGAAAACAGCTCATTGAGAGGTAGCTGTGTGATTCTTTAACGTGATAATCAGCAGCCCTCTCCTAGTTTCTCACTTCGTTCTTCTCTTTCAGTGCCGATGAGGTGCGCAGGAAATCCTTGGTACTGAAGTTCCCCAAGCAGCAGCTCCCACCAAAGAAGAAGAGACGCGTTGGCAGCGCTGTGCATTGTGACTATCTTAATGTAGGCACTACTTTTTTTCTTCTTTGAGTACTTTTATCAGTGAAGGTCCCTTCAGCTGATCTATTATATTCTTCTGGTTTTATCAGAAACCACACAAGGCCATCCACCGGCGGCGCACTGATCCCATGGTGACTTTGTCCTCTGTGCTTGAGAGCATCATCAATGACATGCGGGATCACCCCAACGTAAGCTTTATCAGACACTCTCTCACCTACTTCAGGATGATTTCATCTTTACCCCCTTTACCACTCCTTGTTTCATCGCTACTACATTTTCCTTTTCCGTGCAGACATACCCATTTCACACACCAGTCAATGCTAAGGTTGTGAAGGACTACTACAAGATCATTACACGACCCATGGACCTTCAGACGCTGAGGGAGAACGTGCGTAAGCGAATGTATCCATCCAGGGAGGAGTTCAGAGAAGCTGTAGAAGTTATTGTCAAAAACAGCGCCACCTACAACGGTAGGGCATTCATACACACAGACATGAGATCTGATCTTTCTGAAGTGAACTTTGAACTGAAGCATAAAAGTGTTAAATGTTTCCTCTCTGTGTTTTAAATCTGTCAGGGGCAAAACATCCAATAACACAGGTGGCACAGTCCATGTTAGATCTCTGTGATAACAAACTCAAAGAGGTGGGTGGTCATGTTTCACGTAAAGTCACACCAGTCTGTCATCCTTTAATTTCCACTGACGACTCTTTTGTATAAATGTGTGTTCCTGTAGAAGGAGGACAGACTCGTGAGGCTGGAAAAAGCCATCAACCCACTGCTGGATGATGATGATCAAGTGGCTTTCTCCTTCATCCTCGACAACATTGTGACCCAGAAAATGATGGTAGTTCCTGATGTAAGTTTGTGTTTTTTAATCTTTTTTTTGTTATTTAATTTTGCTATTTTTGAAAACAAGAAACAGAAAAAATTACAAATCTGTACAATAACAAAAGGGTAGATAGATTTTGTCAGAATTATTTAAGTACCTAGAGAAGAGGATCTGAGTGAAGGATTAGTTTCATTTTTTTAATCAATAATTTGCATTTATGGCTGAACAGTGAACATCAACAGAATATTATAATGTCAACTTAAATAGAAACATAGTCAAGAGCCACCTGACTATGCGTTAAGTGGTCACTAGAGGGAGCTTACACACTTTTGAATTTTTATGGGCTGGTTTGTATCTTGGTATATTTGAGAGCTTTGACCTGCATGCTCACCCGTTGAGTTCTTGATTTGTTTCTCTTGATTCCTCTTCCTATAGTCGTGGCCGTTTCACCATCCTGTCAACAAAAAGTTTGTGCCCGATTATTATAAGGTGATTGTAAACCCAATGGATCTGGAGACTATCCGAAAGGTAAAAGAGAAACAGGAAAACAACATTAAAGAAAAATACACAATAGAGATGTCTGATTCCGGCATGAGAGAGAAACTTTTCCTACCTGTGCTCTTTTTTCACGTTTTTTTTTTGTTGTCATTTACAGAACATTTCCAAACACAAATACCAGAACAGAGAAGTCTTTCTCTCGGATGTTGGCCTCATCCACACAAACAGTATCAAATACAATGGTGAAGGTGTTAACATGACTCCAGTTTTCTCTTCTTAATACATATATCAATAATTCCAAAAACAAAAAAAAGGTTGTTGGAAGCTCAAGGCTTTTTTGTGTCACAGGTCCTGACAGTCCTTACACAAAGACCGCACTGGAAATAGTCAATGTGTGCAAGCAAACTCTGGCAGAGGTTTGTGGATTCTTTGGCTCTTAGTTTGTTCATGAAATGGCAGAGGGAGGGACTGTGTGAATGAGTATTTATACAGTTTGTTGCATTGGACTGGGTTTGCACATTATGCTCACAGCTGGGGACAGTTTATGGACAGCAGTGGAAGACTTTTAAAAGATGCTCTTTCATAGTGTCATGGAAACATTTCCATCTGCCTCCTATACATCTTATCATGGCAAATATGCAGACATGCAACACAGTTCTCCTTGACTAGCAGTGTTTCATATTTTATTAAGCCAAATTGCACTAATGAAGTTGAAATATTACAAAATAAGCCTCTTTAAGTTGTAGAAATGGCCAAATTTGTAGTTTTTTTAACTATCACCTGTGTTTGCGTCTCCAGTATGATGAGCACTTGACCCAGCTGGAAAAGGACATTTCCACTGCCAAAGAGGCAGCTCTGGATGCTGCAGACCTGGAGTGTCTGGATCCAATGACCCCCGGGCCGTATACACCACAGGTACGAGAGCAGCTCAGGACCAGTTGAGCCTCTAAACTTAGTTGAAGAGACATTTACACTCTTACGGTTACATTGTGCCATATCCGGTAGTGTTGCGATCTCTCTAGCCCTCCCTACACCTTGTAGTTTTCCTGGCCCTTGTATTTCTGCACTTGCTTTCCCTCCAGACTTTCACTTTTTATCTCTAAAGCCTAGTTTCCTCACTGTATTGTTTCCTTTTTTCCACCCTTGTTATTCCCTTCACTCCTGCCCTGTCTCTCCCTGTTGGTGTGTGTGTTTGTGTGTGTGTGTTGCTCTGTGTGGTGTTGTCCAGCCTGCTGATTTGTTTGACAGTGGGCCTTCAGGGAGTCTGCCCAGAGAGACCAGCAGCCTTTTCTCTGAGGGACCTCTAGTGGTTGCTCCAGAGAAGAGAGGGGGGCAGGTATGGAGAGAGACTGAAATCAGGCCATCTCTCCCTCAACCAGCTTCATCACAGGCTTATGCTAAAGTTGTTAGAACATTACAGATCTAACTGTGTGAAAGAGTGCTTATTTAGCTTCTTGCCTCTCCTGAAAGAGACTCCTCAGTTTTTTTATCATATTACCTCTCAGGGTCGCCACCTGAGAAGACCTGGTGAGGAGGAGTCAGACGTGGACATTGAAGGCTTTGAAGAGGATGATGACGGCAAACCAAAGACTCCTGCTCCGGTAAGAAAAGCAGATTGACTGAAAGGAATGAAACTTGTATCAGACAGACAGGGACTTAAAACACTCATAATGTGATACACACATTTAAATATTCATCTCCGACTGGATGATCCTTCCCGTTCTTTTAGGCTGAGGATGCTGATGGCGACTTAGAGGATGATGATGATGACGAGGAGATGCTGCTGCCACCTCGCGGACGGATGCACGGCCATGATGAAGAGGAAGAGGAGGAGGAAGATGAAGATGGACAGCACAGCCGCCCAGCCCAGGCCAGTGTGCTGTACCAGGATCTGCTCATGTCTGATGGAGAAGATGATGCCAGTGAAGAGGAAGGAGACAACCCCTTCTCCTGTAGGTTTCCTTCCTGCACCGGAGTTGTTTTAAAAGCTTCATGAACCTTGTTTGTGTCGTGCTCTGACTCTACATGTATCTCCTGCAGCGATACACCTGTCAGAGAGCGGCAGTGACTCAGACAGAGAGATGAATGTGCGTTCTGCACCTCCACGGCGAACTCAAGAGACGGCTCGTATGGGCATGGAGCAGGATGAGAGCATGATGTCATACGAAGGGGACGGGCCCGATGAGCCTCATATGGAGGACAGTAACGTCAGGTAGAGCTGGACAATTCACACCTTAAAGAAAGTGTCGGGGAAATTTAACTGACAGATTTTCACACCGCATATACAGTTGTGCCGAAAAGTTTACACCCCCTCCAGCAGAATTTTCTGATTTTTTTGGCCTTTTCTCAGAAAATATGAACGGTAACACAAAAACCTTTCCGTCACGCATGGTTAGAGGTTGGGTGAAGACATTTATTAACAAACAACTGTGTTTACTCTTTTTAAATCATCAATAACAACAGAAACTTCAAAAATTACCCTGTTCATTTTTTTTATACACACACACACTGATTACAAGCAAATATATCACAAGTGAGGATGGTTACATTTAGTAGATATTCTTTTGTGCATTTATCAGGCTAAAACTACCAGATGTGTAAACTTCTTAACAGGGTCATTTTTGAAGTTTCTGTTGTCATTATGATTTTAAAAGAGTGAGCTATTTTTTTTCAATGTCTTCAGCCAACCACTAGCCATGGGTGATAGAAAGGATTTTGTGTTGTCATTCATGGTTTCTGAGAAAAGACCAAAAAATCCGAAATTCTGCTGGGGGGTGTAAACTTTTGGGCACAACTGTATGTAGCTGTAATCATAGTTGTGTAGATGCATAATGATCAGAGTTTTTGATGATGCACAACTTCCCTTTTGATTGACTGCCAGTAAAAATCATGTGTATTTCACTTCTTGAGATTGGCTGGGGTAGGAAAAAGTTATTTCAAGGCAGACTTTTTCAAGATCTCTTTGTCAAGATCACAGTCCCTTTAAAGAAAAGTAAATAGAAGAAAAAATAATCCAAATATCTGCAACTCGAAAATGTAAAACAAACCAGTAATTTCTACAATGTACTCATCATAATGCTCCATAGGTTTGGGTTCAGCTGTCCCTCACGAATCCTTTTTCCTCTTCTTCTTTCGTCTCAGTTACGGCAGTTATGAGGAGACAGAGAGCCGCAGTCAGATGCAGCCCTCAAGCATGGGAAATGGGGACTATGGCATTAGCGAGGAGGAGGAGGAAGATGAAGAAGATGAAGCACGGAGAAGAGGCCCTGCTGTGCTCTCCCAGGTTCAACTTAGTGAAGACGAGGAGAGTGAAGAATTTCGATCGATTGGCGGCGACAGCGACATGGACTCAGACAACTAGAGTTTTTTGTTTTTAAATCAAGACAGTGTTAATTGTTGCAGTGAAAAAATGGAAAAAAATGAGTTTGGTATCAGAATGTTTGTATCATTTTGTAAATAATTTCTCACGTTTATAGCATCCTGCTCAGCTGTTGCACCTGCTGTAGAGCAAATTGTAAATTTAGTTTGCTTTTATGTTTAGTGAATAATGTGCACCATGATTATTCTTGATGTTTGAGAGTGTTAGGATGTTTTACTTTTTTAAATCATTCAAAGTGGCAATTCTGTTCTTCCTACTCCATGGACTAAATAAAAGAAGGAACAAACAGAGTGAAGGTCATAAAAGCTCCAAACAATAGTACAGTGTCTATGTGTATAGTTTTGACAAAACAGTTCCCTCTTTGATTCAGTCAGCCATGGATGGACTGTACACACATTTCACAGTTATCCCTGATCATGCAGCTGACACTTTGAGATTTCTCAGAGGATTAAGGTGGCAGTAGTTTCCTTGTCAGCTGAGGGTTTTTCAAAGTAAATTACAGTCACTTACAGTGAATCTCATTTCCTTCTGTGTGAAGATTTTTCGGATTCCTTCTTGAGGAATCTGTCTTGATAATTTGTTTAAACAGCAGGCCACACCTCCACAAACTCACTTATTAATCAAAGATAAATGTTGCACATGCTTACTGTACAGGTGAGGTCACTAACAGGAAAGATCGAAAGCCTGTAATGTAAACTGTGTTGTGATTATACATTTATTGACTGCAATCAGCAACAGACAGGTATGACAAGCACAGTGAGTAATATAATACAATAAAAAGTGAGCCTATTCCAGGAAAACAGGTGATGTTTTACATATCTGCTTGGGCTTGAAAACTCCCTTCTTTGATTCTAACAGAAAGGAGGGTTATCTGAGTGATTTTTAAGTATATGAGCAACAGTCTATCAGTATGAACGTGACCAGAAACAGATTTTTAGGTGACTAAAATGGTAGAAAGGGATTTCAGGCCCAAGCTGAAACTCCACTATAGAAACTATGACTCATGCTACTGTGTAGAAAGAGTTTTTCACTGAATACAATGAATCACTTAAAAAAAGATTATGATAACACAAGTGTAATAATAAGTGAGTTGCAAAAAAAAAAGAGCTCTGCAGAAGTTTTCAAATGCACAATGCTTAGTTTTGGTTTTACAATCATGTCATCTTTAACTTAGAAAGAGAAATAAATTTTAAAAACAGTTGTTATGACAGTGGCATGAGAAGAGGAAGCCACACTTAATACCCACACATTTACTTCCTCGTAAAACACTTCCCATTTACACTAAAGTTACCTGTTTATAGTTTTCTGACATGATGGCAAACAGCAAACTTCCGGTTGCAACAACTTTGCAGAATACAGTTCAATCAACAGTGCAAATCTTCAGACTGCTCCTTAGATCTGACATCAGGAGTGAAATCTGAATGATTGTGAAATGAAAACTACAAAACTGATTATATTACAACACTTAAATGTCAAACAGTGATGTCAGTGTTTAATCCAAAATCAAAAGTGATGCTGTGAAACGCCATAAACTGCCACTTTTGACCTCAATTTTCAGCTAAAATTGATCATTATCAACCCATGTTTTACTCTTGTGACACTGTTCAAATGGTTGGTATAAGTTTTTGATAAATGTCAAAACACCCGTTGTATCTTTACTTTTACATTTTCTTTTCTACTTAACTACAAACCTTTTCGTTCCTACATTTGTATTTTTTCCGTCTTAGCCCTCTAAAGTTTCATGTTAAAACTACTTCAGTAATCATCATGGAGAATTATTGAATAAAGAGCAATACTGTGTGACTTTACTGAGCATGTCTTTCTAACACTAACAGATCATTCATGATATGTCTGTTAAGGTTTGGTTATAATTTGACCCATATCACATCATGTAATCTCAAACTACAATCTGTGTAGCACAACATTCCTACACAGACTTAAGCTATTTTTACAGGCTGTAATTAAGGAAAATTTACAAAGTTTCACCTCCGAGTGGATGGCACATTTCTGCCCCAGGCCAGAGAGGCTGACCTGTCAGGTGAAGCAAAAACACGTCCACGAAATGGCAGGTATCCCTTGGCAGAGTGAGGGATCCTGCAGGGGCTGGCAGACTGAGACCTCTGCAGCTTCTTTATCCGAGCTGTGATGTCTCCTCCTGAATGCACCGGGACACTCGCTTTTGTTGATGAAGAAAGTGATGGAGACCAGAAAGATGATCCCTTTGTGATGAAAGATGCACCTGATGAAAGGAATTATACTTTTTACAGCTCTTGCATCACAATATCGAGAAACATGTGCCACCACGGAGTGACATGACACAATACTTTGAAAGAAATGAGATTCCCCAAAAGGTCATTGAAAGTACATTAATGGTCCAAACCTGATGGCGTGTGAGTCACTGGGTCAGCAGACTGGCAGTCATTATCACTGATGTCTAAACTTCTGCTGTTCCTGACAGCCTGCAGGGAGCGGAGGCTGGTCCGCAAAGGTGACCTGGTCCGATCCGCTGATGCTCCTGCAAAACATGTGAGAGTCACAGCTGGCTCAAACATCTGTTTACCAACAAGGTTATGTGATTTCTTGCAAAGCTTGGAAACACACACTGCCTGGCCAAAATAAGTCACCACCTGGATTTAACTACGCAAATAGGTACAAGCCTCCTACTGGATAATTACTGCATGGGCGATTATCTTTCAGCTCCCAACAAGTTATTTAACCCCAGCTGATGTAATGGGTAACTTCTCATGTCTTCAACAATCAAGGAAAAAGAGGCATCCTGTGGTGGTGGAAAAGATGTTGGTCTGTTTAAGGAGGGTCAAATCATTGGCATGCATTAAGCAGATTTAGGAGATTCTGGATACTACTTCAATTGGGTTAAAAACTGTCCGACTCATTATTAAAAACTTGGAATATGGTGGGGAACCATCGTCTTCCAGGAAGAAGTGTGGTCAAAAAAAACCCCCAGATGATTGTGATCAAGAATTACTTTAACGTTTGGCCGAATCAAATCAAAGAAAAACAACTGTAGAACTCAGGAGTATGTTTAATAGTGAAAGTAAGAGCATTTTCACACATACACAACGTGAAGTGAACTCTGGAGATTGGAACTGAACAGCTGTGTAGCCTCTAAAAACCACTAGTCAGTAAGTCTAACGGGAAAAATGGGTTCAGTTTGCTAGGGAGCATAAAGACTGGACTCTGGAGGAATAGAAGAAGGTCATGTTGTCTGATGAGCCCAGATTTACCCTGTTCCAGAGTGATGGGCGCATCAGGTTAAGAAGAGAAGCAAGTGAAGTGATGCACCCATCATGCCTAGTGCCTACTGTACAAGCCTGTGGGGGCAGTGTTATGATCTGGAGTTGTTTATGTTGCACACTTGGACACAATACGAAATAATTGTCCAGGCATGCAGGGGGTGGGTTCTAACTCAAAGTTTAACCCAGCTCTTCTCAAAACACTGTAAATACAGAAATGGCATGGCACAGCATGGAGCTTAGCTTAGCTGTATCATGTAGCACATATCGGTCCACGTGTGCTGTCGTGCACCCCAAAGACCCCCAAGCTGCCCCCAAAATGCCTGTGTGAGCCCCACACACCTCAACCACCAACAACACACTAAAAACACTACACATGCTCCTGCACTTGAACACCTCACATTCAACCACTAAACAAGATCACATGCAAAACAACAAAAATCAAAGGGGAGGTCCATGTTCATACACACACCAAACATCACGGGTCCCACACTTATCTAAGCTTATCCAAACAACCCCATCAATGTGTACTGTAATCAAAACCAAAGTTAAACGGGATGTAAGAGTCTGTGACCTTTTCTTTGGGTGGCAACTTTTTTTTTTTTTCTTTTTTGCCATGCTGTGTATTTGGGGACAGTTTGATCTCTGTGAATGAGATTTAACTTTTAAAGAACAACATTTTCTTAAAAAGTATTTCATAAATCAACTATCCTCTCTCTGGTGGTGATTTTCTTTATCATAAAAATACTGAAACTTTCTGAGGCCTCTTGTGAACAAAATGTATTGATCATTTTGTTGTTAGAGTAGACAAAAGACAATATTTAAAGATTGTGAATTCTCAGTGCACCTTGGTTCTGAGCGAGCTTTAGCAGCTTAAACTGTGTGACTTGCTGCTGAAGTCTGGCCAGCCGTGGACTCTGGCAGCCCTGCTTTGCTTCTGGTGCTGGAGACTGACAAGAAGACGAGCTCTGTGCTGACACACCAGACTGCCAGCAAGAGGAAGAAGAAGCCTCAGTTTTACTTCCTGGAGTGAAGTCATCTCTGCTTTCAAAGGAGGCGTCAGAATGAGATGGAAACATCACTGCTGACTCATGGTCCCTCTTGGGTGAAGCAGTAGGTGGTGTGGAAACAAAGTCCTGCCTCAAACCTGAAAAATGAGGACCAAAATGATCTCAATCAGACCTTCACTGAGCTATAAATGCAAATAAGATCAAAATCTATGATCTACACTCACTCGCTTCCTGCAGACGAGCCATAGTGCGGACGTCAGTGATGTCATGCAGTCTGTAGCTTTTGGCTCTAAACTCCTCTGAGATGCTCAAGTTTTTGATTTCTATACAGATGAATGAAAACAAACAATCTGAGTGTATTTAATTAAAAGTAGCTCTGTTAGCTGCACAAATGGAATACTTTATGGAAGCCCCAGGTAGACATGCATCTGTAAATTGCATTTACTTTCTCTCAACTTATTTGTCTTGTCACCATCAGTGCGTTGTTTTTTGTCTAATTGCACAACCGCTTGGGGCCGCCATACATTTCTCAATGACTATTTCTTTAATAAGCTAAAAGCAATAAATCAAGGTATTTTTTAACTTGAAAATACATTCTTATCACTTTACCTAAAATGTCCGAGGAATATTGAGTTTTGCTGTCAGGGGTTTTATGTGGACCTGAAGTGGCATCAGTGAGATGTTGGAAAACTGCAGGGCGTCTGTAGGAGTGACCACCTGATCCTGAAAATACAGAGGAAATGCCGTGACACTAATAAATACCGTTACAGTGAATAAATAATTGAAGTTATTGAACAACTATTTTTTTGTGCTTGTCCAAACAGATCAATATATGAAATGAAAATGGGTCACTGTGAGCTGCCTGCTTACTGTCATCCAGTCGATGTATTAGGTGACGACATGCTGCCTCCACTTCAGGACTGGGGTTGTCCAGCACTTGTCTGCACCATGTCAGAGCTGATTCAGTTTTCTCTTCAAACGCACGCTTCTTTGGAGACTCATACAACCTGTGAAAATAGAAAGGTGTGCTCATTTTATTTACATCATCCTACACCAGCTCAGTCAAAAACAGACTGTCTGAAGAGGAAGTACCCTCTCTGATATGAGCTTTAAGAGCCCCCAGAACCTTGATGTGTATTTTGAATGAACATACTTTTCTAAACTCAACATTATAACCTTAATAGTACTCACCAGCTCTCTTCACTCTTTATATCCTGCTCTACATCGAGAAGCTCCACTAAATCCAAAGCTGACTCTTCTGCATCTAGCTCTTCTTTCTTCAAGAAGTCATTTTGATGATTTTTGCTCAACATCTCCTTCACAGAACCAAAAGGCTGTGATGATTTACCCCCCGCCTTTAAGTTCTCAAGTCGTATCCTCGCATCCATTACATATGAGTGATTACTACACGTCTTCATTTTAGCTTGATCAGGGTGAATCCTGATGCCAGAGAATGAATCTGAGTATCCTTCCTGCTCCCCAGAGCTGCTTTTCAACTCTTTGCAGAGAAGATTTGAGCTTGTGTTGAACTCCACAGGAATCTGGTGGCACACATACCGACTCCAATTGCTCTCAAACTGGCCTTGGTGAACTTCCATTTTCCCAATGAAGTCCTAAAATCGTATTACTTCTTCAAATTTTTGTCCAATTACATTCAAGTCCCCTGGTACAAAAGTGGCAAAACAAGATGCTGACAAAACAGCACAACACAAACATCCAAAAACACTTTAAAGATTCCAGATAAGCAGTATTTCCTTCACCCAGCAGTCACTGTTTAGCTCCTCTACACATCTTTGACCCACATTTGCTGGGAAGGGCTGTTAAGTATAGACACACAACAGATTGGATGGATTTAACATCATGGGTTTACCTGGATTAAAGTCAGTTGCTTCTAAGAAAGAAAAGGAGGCACTCAACATCACACTTACAGGGAGTTAAATATATATCCATACATATTTTTGATTTCTCAACTAAGTAATAGTTGTCATATATTTGTCCAGCGCTTGAACTTTAAATCTCTTCCAAGGGAGTTTCCATGTCTCCATTAGCAAATAAACATTTTCCCCCCTCATGAACATGTCGGTCAAAGTTTATTTTTGCTATCTGATTCTCACATGTTTAATGTGTGTGCGTGGTTGTTTTTGACAAAACTAAGCGATGATTATTACACCTGAGGAAGCCTGAGAAGTGTGTCAGTGTGCTCCTTTCTGATCCTCTCTCCTGCTAAGAGGCACACAACCAGATTAGCCAAAGCTTCCCTTACAGACATGTGACACCTCAAAATCTCTTTCTTTGTCACTCAAATGTCAGAGGTCAAAAGCTTCGTGTCCTTTGTGTGTGTCTGTCTTGCACTGATGTATCTTTCTCTGTTAGGTCACGCTAAATAATCTGCCATCTGATTTATGCTTTTTACTGACGCCCCAAGGTTGTCCCTGACAAACTTGATGGATTCTGTTTGTCGCTCTTGAGACTCACTATGTTTTTGGTCAGAGGTTTTGTTTTTGCTCCTGATACCTGGTCCACTTGAGTATGGCTCCAGAAGAACTGGAAGTCACATACACACTAAGCCAAAAAAGAAGACATTTTCAGAGCAGATATTAGCACAATTACAGCCTGGTACAGAAATTTGGGGGGGGAAATATTTTTTTTTCTATCTTGGTAATTAAAAAGTTATTTAGATTGAGAGCTTGCACATTTAAAGGCAAAGCTCAGATCACATGACTGATGGGCACCCAATAGCTGCGAGTTTGGGCACTCATCATCCATCCCATTTCCAATTTGGCCACATCAGCTGTTCTGCTTCAAAACTCTGCTTCAGAAACAGACAAGACATTGGGGGGCTATGTTTCATAACTTTGCTTATTTTTTCTTTTCTAAGCTTTTTTTTTGTGTTGTAGATTAGCACCGGTGCTAAGATACTCAAACAATGCATCTGGTTTGTCCAATGTTACTGTGATGTCTACAACAAATAAACAATGAAATAAATTTCACATAAGGAAAAAAAAAAAAAAGACAAAAAAACAAACAAACAAGCAAACAAAAAATGTTATTTCAAAGAAAAGTTCTAGATGGGCCTGGGACCCTTAGGCCCACCCAGATCACCGCCCCTGGAAGAGGATTTACCTGTTCAAAGATCCAGAATTACATTTTCTGCAGTGAAATTCATGCACTCCTTTTCACCATCTTTACATCGCAGACATGTTGTCCAATTAAGACTTCCAAATACCATGAGATGTGAAATTTTGTTAGGCTCCCTCTTTGTTTTTTTCTTTTCTTGTGATAAACAACACTACAACTACCTACTTGGTCAGGACATTTTAATCATGGTTAAGTAGCTGATGCAGGTAACTTCTTCCATTAACCACTCCCAAAACATCCTTGTGTCAACCCTGCCCTCATCTAACTCTGAACAAAGCCAGAGACAGGTGAGGAGGAGGGGGAGGTGTGCTTCCTCTTCCTCCGTATCATTTTTTTTTCCTGTACGCAGCCTCTCCGCCTCTACCTCACCGCCCACCGGCCTGCCTCCTCTCCGTCATCGCCGCCTCACGAACCGCGTTACACTTGTCTATGATCGCGAATGTCCACACTTCTGTAACTGTTTCAAAAACTGCAGAAACATGGTTTATCTTCAGGGCTACTTTCCTTTGTGAAATGTGGACGGTTGACAAATAAGCTGGTGACGCTTCACCTGTTCCGGGGGAAATGCAGGACCAAAGCGGCAAAGCAGCACCGGAGAGCCCCGCAAACATTACACAGGTAGGTTCAGACGACTATTAACCGACTTTACTACACGAAACATTTCACTCTGTGTGGGGTCTGAGACAGGTGAACATAGGAACCTCTTTACATGTGATAAACTTAACTCTTTCTATTTTTCCACTCCCGGAGGTGGATGAGGTAAAATGTCTTCAGATGAGGCAGTTGAACCTGTTCGTCCACATTATTGCTTCCTCTCTGCTCTGAGGCTCCAGCTCCAGCTGAACCAACAGATACAAACTGTGGACACAGCAGATAAAAGCTTGAACCCCGTGTTCTAACTCTGCAGATGTGTTTGCCCACAGTTTTCTCGTGTGTAGCATACAGGACATAATGTTATAGAGCTGCTGCAGTCTGCTGGTGTCTGCAGGTAAAAAAACTCACCATTACCAGAGTCATGACGTAAGCACTGTGATTTTAGGGTTACCATCAAGTGTAACTAAAAATCATGATGCTGGTTTAAAATATAGCTGCATTTTTACATTAAACTGTGGTCTTAATTTTCAGAAATTATCACATGAATGAGTACTCCATTAGCTGATAACATGCAAAGTGATAAACATTGATAATTTTAGTCATTTTTAAAAAATACTATCATCTTATCCCAACTTTTAAGATGTTGTTTTCTCTTTGTTGCCTATTCACTCTCAACTTTGTGCAATATTAGCCCTCCAATCTCCATTGATCTTGACTGTTAAAAATAGTGATGTAATGCCTCCTGTGCTGCTATTTACAAATGCTCTTATATAAGATGATTCTGGGAAATCTATTGTTGTATTGCAGCCTAATGAAGTTTATTAAATCTATTTAAGGAACTCTGGTTTACGCTGTTTGGCTATTGATATACCTTAACTACTTGTTTATTTATCTTGTCATGTGCTACCTCAACTTCCTGGATACCTATGTGTTGCCATATGTTCAGCTGTTCAGTCATTTTCACTCTTTTATGAAACACCGGATGTGAAGCTTTGGTATGAAATAATCAACACTCTTGCATGAGTGTAATTTTGATCAGTTGATGGCTGAGGTGGACAGTAACAGAATACATCTACTTGAGTACTGTACTTAAGTACATTTTTTGAGTATTTGTATTTTACTTGGACATTTGTTTTTTTGGAAACTTACACCTTTCACTGGACTACATTTCAAAGACAAATATTGTGATCTCAACTCCACTTCATTTCCAGGAGTTTGTGGTCACTTTTTCCTTTGAGGCTCGGCAGAGCTTTGTAGTCAGCTGTTGGTTTCTCTTTTTTCTAAAATGCAATCGGCCACATGTTGTGCTCCTCACAGAAGGGAACCAATCACAGTCACTGCTCACACTTGAGGTGGAATTTGAAATAAATCTACAAGACTAAATGTGCATCATCTTCTAGGGATTAACATCTCTGTCCATATACATGAAAATTCAGGGTAGATATTGTGTTTTTGGTTTACAGATTTTATTAAAGCATGTGTTGTATTGCCATGGAGCCAAGTGATTCAACAGGACGTTGAATTCTTGGTAGCAGAGCTGTACTGTTTTTTGAAGTAATGCACTGAACAGTAAACTTGAACCTTCCCCATTGTGAATGTATGGGGGGAACAAAAAGGGCCCTCCTCTTTTTTTGAGTGAGGATGTGTAAATGAAAGTTGAAACAACTAAAGGTATTCTTATTTTTTGATTGCATCTTTTTTTTTTTGCTTTTTTTTGCATGATGTAGCAGAGCGACTCTACATCAAGTCTACATCATTAGGTGGTTTCAGAGAGTTACAAGGCTCAGTGTACTGATATTAGCAGATGGACTTTATATTTTGAATACTTGGGTGTTTTTAAAAGTAAGCACTCTGATACTTTGAGTAAAATTTTGACCAAGAGATTTTAACTTGTTGTGGAGTAAGATTTGACCATAAGTATCTATACTTTGACTCAAGCACTGGAGTTGAGTACTTTTTCCACCACTGGTCCATGGTTACTTTATTTATATCATTGGAATAAGTGATAAGTGATTGTACATAACTAAAATGATAACAATGACAGCACAGACTATAAAGCAGAAGTTTTGCCATTTTCTTCATCAGACTTCCTCACTGTGACCTAACCTGGCCTGATAAAATAGTTCCTCTGTTGAAAAGCGATGGATAGCTTGTAGAGAGAAAGAGGAAGAAAGGTGTACTTGGTAGTTTTAACACCTCTTACATTACACACAGAAGCTGACAGTCAGACAGGGTCAACACAGCTTATGTTGAACATTTAAAAAAAGACATTTTTGTTTTCTCTGCACTGGAACAATTTGGTGCTTTGACTTTATTATGTGACTGATTATTTTTTGCTTTACTTTTTTCCAGAACTCATTACAATTGAATGGGCACACTGTCACTCAAAATGGACACAACCCAACAGCTCCAGCTGCACCACAACCAGGGTCTGATTCCCAAGCAGCCAGTTCTTCACCCACTGCCACCCCGATTATCCCGAGAGAGCAGTGGGGAGGGAAGTACGAGTTCCTTCTCTCCTGCATCGGGTACTGCGTGGGACTGGGGAATGTGTGGCGGTTCCCATACCTTTGTTACCGCAATGGAGGAGGTGAGAGGTCCACAACTTTCCTTGTTCCCTTCTCTTTGATGTCTCAGATGTTTTACATGCCAGGTTGTATGTAATGATTTGTTACACTCATCTGGGCAGGGCGCACTCTTTGCCCTGCCCTTGGGTGTGCACCATTCATCTAATCAGGTTGGCTTATTCTGCTCACTTAGGCTGCAGCTCTCCATACTGGAGGCTAAAACAACAAGCATTACCTAATCCTTTTATTACAGACAGCATTCTTTTTGGTTAAACACCAGACACGAGGCCTGCCATCCTAACCCAGTACATATGTTCACCTAAAATCAAACATGCCAGAGCCTGACTTACAGTAGAGCAGAATCCCATCTATTTTTGAGGCTGCCACCTACTCAGAGCTTATGACCTAACCTGCCTCAACAGGCCGTCTACTGTAGCTGCAAAAAATATATATTAATCTTTGTGCTAGATACCACTGTTCCTCAAACTAGTATTTTTCCATCTTTTTTACAGGTGTGTTTCTCATCCCTTACTTCATAATGCTCTTCTTCACCGGCGTCCCACTCTTCCTCATGGAGCTGAGTTTAGGCCAGTATGGAGCAGCTGGTCCTATCACTGTGTGGAAATGCTGCCCTCTGCTCAAAGGTAATGTACACCCACATAATAAGGCTTCTGCTATAATAACACAAGGACACAAGCTTCAAAATGTTTAAGGTCAGTGTCAAGTGGATTGATACTAACCTGTAATAAAGCCTGTCAGCTATAAATAGTGTCAAAAATCTGATGGCAGCTCTGTGTTATGGCTGCATTTATCTCAGGAATCCACTCTGAATCACACAATGTGATCTGAGTAAGCAGGATCTCAAGTTCACAACAAAATACCAGTGTCAGCAGTCATTCAGTATTTTTGTCCAGGAAAATAACGGGCTCATTCTTGTCAGATTCCCGAAACAGTGCTTCACATCATGTGGCTTACCTTAACGTTCCTGAGAGCTCTGCAACTCAAACGCTGAATATATGCAGCTGATGATGAAGCTTCCAGGAACAGTTTAAGAGCCAAAAATAGACCCAGAAAAGCAGGTTTACTCAAAAGCAAATTTATTTTAAGGTGGCTGAGTTACAAAAACTTGAAGAAGAAATTCCTTTGATTGTAACAGGGGAATGAGCTGCTGATGGTTATGAGAAATAGTGTTAAGGGCTTTGAATGCTGTCTGAAAGGTGGTATTGGCTACTTCAAAGCCTTTATTCTATAATTCAGTGTTTAAATACCTGATATCTGGTATGTTGAACTTATGCTCTAATTAAGGTGGCACATGTCTCTGGTTTAGTGTTAGTATATTTTTTGAGAACTGTTACATTACTGTCATCCCATGCCTTCTGCAACTCAAGTCAAACATTTCCTCTTAATGAACTCTAGAGTTTACTTCACAATTCACCTCACTGCTGGATTGGGGTTGAGGTCCAGCCCATCATTTTCATTGTTCCTTTTTTATAAGGAAAACAACTTAAATCTCCTTATGATGGCTGTAATCTATGGTACATAGAGCATTATAACATTGTGATCGCTTTATAGATATTTCATTGGTTTGACGAATTAAATGGCAAATACGACAAAACTAAGGGTTAAAACCTCCAAGCTATGCCAAGTGTTTCACTGTATTCACATTAGAGATAGTTTTGGAGTTGCTTCACTCTGCAGTTGGCAAAGAGGGAAGGAGCAGGACCTGGTCTGCACAAGGACTGTTGTGTCTCCAAGCAACACAGAGCTGCCCATGGATGCCTGTCTGTAAATAATGCTGGGGAAAGACATTGGCAAACTCACCCGCATATCAGCTGATGCTGATACAAGTGAAAAGCGCAAAAATCTACCTAATTTATCAGCCAGCTATCGGTCTATCTTTAATTCAGATGTACCACACCATATGATACTGACAATATGTCCTTGCACTACAATCTTTAATCCTTTTTATCTCTTTTAATTTACCCCTGCATCCTTTCTTTTAGGTATTGGCATTGGGATGCTCTGTGTGTCCACTCTGGTCTGTCTCTACTACAACGTCATCATCGCGTGGACGTTTTACTACCTGGGCAGCTCGTTTCAGAGCCCCCTCCCCTGGTCCTGTGATGCTATAGCTAATGCAGCTTTATGTGGCAATAACACAACTGGCAACAGCTCCGGCAGTAGATTGAGTCCCACTGAAATCTTTTGGAAGTAAGTGTATTTTTGCACATCAATTTACCCCCTTTAATGTACATGTTCTTTTTTAATAAAAGAATAAAATTAACAGTGTTTTAGTTTCCATGAGAATAGAAACAAGACTTTATAACACCTACATTTCATTATACTGTTTTTACAACACTTCAACTGCCCAATTTTGCATCATGGTGGTGCTTTTTATTCAATTCACTGATTTTATTAATCACATCGCTGGTCTTACGTTTCATAATAACAGGTTGTGTAGTGTTTTTGAAAGTTGCCATTTTGTGCCACAAAACCTGGATCATAGTCTTTGTCAGCTATAAGTGAAAAAATGAATTTATTGATGTACAGCAAACAAACCAAAGGCCTCAGAGGCAGGCTACAGCATGTAGGTCAGACTGTTGACCCGATCACTGAGCTTCTCTCCAAAGCGTCATTCAGAGGCACCGAGAGAGGCCGCTTCTCTATTGAACGGTGCTCCCGCCCCCTCATACTATCCCTCCATTCAGACATTCACTGTTTGATGACAATTTGTCACTAATTAATTTCTTTTCAACTCTTTTTATGTAGGGATGCACAAGATTGGATTTTTACAGATATTCAATATGCCAGTCTTTGAAAACTTATGCAGACTGCAACCAATGTAAACACTCCCTTTTCTTCATCATTAAGAGCACAATGTCTCTCCCATACTAGAATTTTCCTTTTGTCATAATTTGACAGTTTCAGAAACAATTTAAAAAAAAACAATTGTTTTTTTTATTATTATTTTTTTTAATCAAAAATAAGAGATGTATTCTTATTCAAATAAAGACATTCAGATACATACGTTTTCTGCTGTATTTCAAAGCTTTGTCAAATGACTGAAGTATGGGCTTCTGCCAGTAACATGGTTCTTTGGCTTCAAAACGGTAAAAGGCGGAGCCAGGCTGTCTATTCTATGTACAGTCTATGGTGTTTACCAACAACACATTTCTTCATGAGCTGCAGATTTTAAAACTTTCACACAGGCTTTATACATAAAGACAAGAGGCAATTACTTTTCATATTATATGTAACGTGTTACTGATGCATTTCTATCCATTTATTTATGTAGAACACATTGATAAATATGGGCTTCATGTGATAACACCAATGTTTTGTTTAAGGCTTTTCTTAGAGCACTTGTGTAGTAAAACAATAGAAATACAAATGTTGCAAATCCACTTCGACTTCATTGACTCATAGCTGCAAGGTAGGATATTCAAACACTGGACAAAAGCTTTCACAGTTAAACAAACACTTCAGCCCAGCCCAAAACTCAGTGAGTGTGGCAGTGTGTGTGGTGAGCATTGTACAGATTTACATGTGTTTATCTGACTTGTCTTGTTTTAGTGAGCGTGTGCTGGGTGTAGTACACAGCGAGGGTCTCCACAACCCAGGTCCTGTGCGCTGGCCCCTAGCTCTGTGCCTGCTGGCCGCCTGGATCGTCATCTTCCTGTGTATGCTCAAGGGCATCCGCAGCTCTGGCAAGGTGAGTCAACACAGGGGTGTTATTGTTAGCTCCCACGATACAGACACACAATATCCTGCTCTCTCTTTTTATATCTCTTTGACGTAATCAATGTGTCTGTGTTGTGTTTTGCTTTTAGGTGGTTTATGTAACAGCAACCTTCCCGTACTTTGTACTTATTGTTTTGATCATCAGAGGTGCGACACTTGAGGGATCTCTGCAGGGCGTAGCTTTCTACCTCACACCAGACTGGAGCAGATTAGCCAATGCACAGGTATGTATGATGGTAGATGGATTACATTTTGATGCACAAGGAAATTAAGTTATGACTTAACACATGAATAGATGAATCACTGAATTCGGAGGTTCCCCCTTTATGGTTTTTTAATCTCGTTGTCTATTCTGCAACAATCTTTTTTCTAGCCTTTTAAAAATGATCTGTATGAATTAATGATAGCTCTTCTCTCTGGTGAATGCACTGCAGCTTAATCAAAAAGGGATCCTCATCTTTGTCATTTTTCCAAGCATGTTGAGGAGAACATTTGATTGTTTGAAGCATATTTGGTCTGGTGTATTGCAGGTTTGGAACGATGCAGCCTCACAGATCTTCTACTCTTTAGGTATAGGAGTTGGTGGTCTGCTCTCGATGGCCTCTTATAACAAATTTGACAATAATGTCATCAGGTGAGTTTGGTTCCTACTGTCACACAAGCTCTGTTGTTGCAGCCATGATAGATGTAGTCTTTTGACCCTGGCTTTTTTTTGTTTCAGGGACACTTTGATCATCACCACAGGGAACTGCACCACCAGCTTCTTTGCTGGTTTTGCCATTTTCTCAATCCTGGGTCACATGGCATTTAGGAAGGGAGTGCCTGTGGGACAAGTGGCTGATACAGGTTATTTTGCTCAGCAATTCAATTCTCATTCTTAAATTGTTTTTTTAATTCTGCTTTGTTGAGCTTTGTGTTTTCTCTTCAGGTCCTGGGTTAGCCTTTGTTGCCTACCCAGAAGCCCTTGCTCTCCTTCCAGGCTCTGTTTTCTGGTCCATTATGTTCTTCCTTATGCTCTTTATGCTGGGTATTGACACACTGGTGAGGCCACACACCACACCAGCACATGTGCAGAAATAAAGATGTACCAGTCAATACGTTTCATGTGTTCTGGTTTGCGTCTCCACAGTTTGGCAACATGGAGGGAATCACTACAGCAGTACTGGACGAGTTTCCACAGCTCAGAGTGAACTCGCTGCACAAGTCGTTGTTTTTGGGCGCTTTGTGTTTTTGTTTCTACTTGATGGGTCTCCTGCTGGTGACTGATGTGAGTTTGTGTTTAAATGAGCTGCATCAGGTGACAAATTCTGCTGAAAATGCATCTTTTTCTCTGTGGTCATTCTCACACATCTCCCCCATCCTGTTCACAGGGTGGAATTTACTGGTTCACTCTCATTGACGCCTTCAGCACTAGTTTCGGCCTCATCATCATCGCCCTCTTCATGTGCATCGGCATCTCCTTCTTTTATGGTGAACCATTTCATAACCCCTAACCTGTACATCAAGCTCCTCTAACAACACCTCATTCTTCCTGTCATCCAGATCATGTGACGTTTGAATAACTTTTAAAAGTTGAGAAACTTGTCCAGCTATAAAGATTACTCATCAAAACCAGTTTCTGTTTTGGAAAAGGACTTGTATCAAAACGTTTTAGACAGTTGTAAACCATTTGTTGTCCTGTTTTCAGCATGTTTTGTATTCTTAGCGTATTGTCTATGTTATCTTTCTGATTTCCTGGTGATTCCTTATTTTATGATTAACATCTCATGTGCATTTCTCTCAGGCGTTAACCAGTTCTGTCAGGACATCGTTGATATGATCTGCCACTGCCCTCCCTGGTGCAGCAAAGTGCTGCTTTACTTCAAAGCATGCTGGGTTGTCTTCACTCCATTTCTGCTGCTGGTAATTTTACACTTGAATATTGATATAAATATTTACTGTTGGAAACATGCAGGTGAAGGTGAGCTGGCCAATAGCTAGGATGATGGCTGCTTTTCTTTGAAAATTTTTCAAAGAAAAAATCAAAATGCCCTGAGGTGTATAGGTTTAATGTAAGAATTTCAATGATTACAAAAGGATTCATGATAGTGTTCCTGCAGGTGTATTGATGTGACACACTGATATTTTAAAGTACCTTCAAGCTGATCTGTACTTGCTGGGCCAGAGTGGATTAAATATCTTCAAGGTGATTACATAGTCTATGCTACGTCACTTCCATTATGTGCTGCTCCTGTCACCTGAAGCAGAATTACCATTTTGGCTGATTTATATAGACACAGAAACTTGATGCTGCCTTTTATTATGTCTTTTACTCTGTCAAAGTGTAATTCGATGAGGGGCCCACTGTGTAGTTTCAGTGCCATATCAAATGACAGGATTACGTGAGGAAAAAAGTATCAACACTCACTTTCCAATTATTATTTAACTTTCCACTTGGGAACTAAACTAACATCCCAACTTTGAAGTGAAGCCAAATGTACTGAGATCTACTCAGCAGCTGTAATGAATAATTAAAAAGGAGAAACTGACATTCAATCTGAGTTAGCACTGTAAGCATTTCCGCTGTTGCCTCTGTGGTTTGTCTGCTCACTCTGCACCTTTCCCCTCATGGCTGTAGTTCATCCTGACCTACATCTTCATTGAGATGTACAACACATCACTCCACTACGGGTCTTATGTGTATCCACGATGGGGTAAGGCAATTGGCGTGTGCATAGGAACAACCTGCTGTATTCAGATCCTCATCTGGGCTATTGTGGCCATCAGCAGAGAAACTGGAACGCTAAAAGACGTAAGTGTCACTGTTACGTCATTCTGTACAGTTACACCTCAGCCCCACCAACAGTGCAGCTCAAACTGACAGAAACATTTCTGACCATAACGTTATGGCCTCCTCATGATAGTTAATAACCGTTATGATCTTATTTTCAGCGTTTCAAGAAATCAATTCGACCTCTGAATTCTTGGAGGGTGAACAACCTGAACAGTGCAGCAGGAGTGGAGGATCGCGTGGAGTCCGACAGGGTGGAGGCTCCATTCACTGTTACACTCACAGACATGGACTTTACTGCGATGAGGTGGGAGGTGGGAAGTCAGGCGTGACAGCACAGAGAACTACTGCAAATGAATTGTGATGAGCAAATTTTATCTTCAAGAAACATAAGGATTCATTTCTATGTATTCACCCCAGCAAGGCTCTGGTGGTGTGTGAGAACAGACTGTTTCCTGCAGCGCAGAGTGGATTCATTGCTTTATTTATATTGTGTAAAATTGAATTGTATTTTTTAAAGTTTTTTTACATGATGTAGAGAATAAGGTTCAAGTTCCTACAGTAGGACTCTACCCGGTTCACAGGATAATGGTGGTCCTGAAGTTCATCTACTGATCTTATTTATTATTTTATCTAAACATCATGAACCACCACTGACAGAGATCATCACCAAATGAGAGATCAGATTTTATTAATCATGTGTGAGCATGGGAAAAATAGGTATGATGTCTCACTGCTATATTCAACAGCCTCAAATGGACCTAGATAGGTGACCACAACTCTGCAGTCTTAACGTCTAAAAAGTAGTGAATGCACCATTTTTGATGATTTATTGCAGAAGTTGCCCAAATCAATTTATAAATTAAAAAAAGAAAATCACGCCAACTGTGCTTTACTTGGGTCCCTGTGGAAGTTGCTCTTCAGATATCTCTCCTGTGTAATTTCATAAAGTGGGTGAAATGTAGCCAGGTTTGTGCCAGCAAGGCATCACCAGTGTCATCTTAACAGCTGTATTGTACAGTATTTATGTATGTAGATGGGCTTTCAAAACTAATAGAAGTTTTTTTTTCTATCCTTTTCTTCATTTTTAGGGGTAAAAGACAATATGTGTCTATCGGTATTTTGTAGTTAATTCTGAAATATTTACTGTGACTACACAACTGTGTTTTTTAACTGTCTGCCATTTGATATATCCCCCCAACTCCCCCAACTTCTGTGCACAAAATTATCAAAAAGAAAGTGGAAATCTTTGGTTTTTAAAGTTTGAGGAACTCGTCTGTTAAATGCATTATTCAACCATAAACACCATGAATGTCATGGTATAAAACTTGGGCTTTTACAGAAAATTGATTGCTAAAGTTGTAATTATTGGAAAAGTCTTGAGACGACTGAAGTGAAATTATAAATATTTCTATACTCTGAAATCTCTGTGCTTTTTCTAGACCATGTGCTAGATGAACTCCCAGGTCACTATTAGGTCACTATCTTTTCATTTTATACAGTTCTTCTTTGCTATAGGACTATTTGCCTCCTTGGGAAAATTCTTTAATTTACTTTTTGGTTGCCTTTGTACAGCTCATTGCCCTGTCATATCTTTGGATTATGTATTAAATGTTCTTGTTTTTCATGTTCTGCATCCTCTTTGCTTTTTGTTTCTTCTATGTTTTATAGTTTCATTCGGATTTAAAACACCAATAATCAAAACGGCTGGATGTGAAAGTGAATATATGCTCAGGAATCTGGAAATTATTACAGACAACGACTGAGATGTGTTTTTAACCCTGTGGCGATTGTAATGTTATGAGTACAACTTTACCAGAAGAGGGCGTTAGTTTCAAATCATTCTTGCAGGGCGGGGACATTGTTTTTATTATAGGCGGCTCCTCGTTCTCTTTCATATTTTACCCTGTTTTATACAGTCTTGCTTTTTTTTTTTTTCTTCTGCTCGTTGGGATAAGTAAGACCTGATCAATATGAAAACTAAACTTGGTCTTTGTAGAGGAAATTATATTTTTTGTGTGATTAATTCAAAATTAGTTTTTAGTCATGAGTTTTAATGTACATGATTACACTTTTTCCCCACTGAAATTGGTGCAACGTTGTGATATCTAAGGATGACAAGTAAAAGTGTTCCATATGACCAATGACTATAAGTTAAAAAAAATAAACTAAAATAAATGGAATGAATGTGGGAAAAATGATATATCCACGTTTGTAGACACTGGTTCTAGGAGGATAAAGAAAAGAATATTCAATTTTCCCTCTTCTGGAAATTATTGACAAAGTAATTACATGTATATAAAGTCTTTATGACGAATGGTTCGTTTTCTGAAGAGCTTGAAAAGTGACCGGGCGATTGTTTGAAGTGGGCGACGACTTGTGCCAATGGTGTACAACTGTTGCACTTTTATGCCACAACTTGGTGCTAATTGTGATGAGAAAAAAGGATAAAAATCCGTGAAGTCTGTAAAAAGAATAGCACATATATATATAAAAAAAAAAAAAAAAAAACTATAAGGAAAATGCTCCTCGAGCACATTACATCATTGTAAGAACTGAACAGCTTGAATGATGTGGAGCTTTTATCTACCGCGCACAATGAAAACACTTCATCAGTCCTTTGTACCTGTCTTGTGGCGGGATAATCTGCAATGAACGGATGTTGCGTAGAAGCTTTCCCGCGTTTTCATCTCCAGACTTTGGGTTCGTTCGTTTTCGTTTCCTTACGTGATTCCTGAACACGGACACAGGGCCCGGCATGAAATCAGACGGAGCTTAAGCTTCAACTCAAAAACTGCTACAAGGCTGTCCATACCGGTTTTGAAACAACAGTGAGTTGTTAGAAAATACGTTGAATGTCTAACTTTACATGAGGTTGTGAGAGTCGACTCTTGAAGCGTTTAACGCCTCAGGCTCCGGCTGCAGTGCCCGCCTGCGGTGCACATCGGTGAGATAAACCCAACACCAACTTCACCACGGTTTCAGGAAGTCGGTCGGGGTTGTGGTATTGTTGACTCCACTCGTGAAGTGGGATTTAAATTTTATACGCCCAGTTTCTCATCTATTGATTATATCCGTTTTTCAAGTGTTTTATTTGGCCGTCGGGTGAGTAAATACCGTAATGCCACCAAAAAAGCGCAGCTCAGGTTCGGCACAGAACAAGGAGCTGAAGTCTGCAGCTGAAAGTGCTTCACCGGACAAGAAGGAGAGTCCAGAGCTGTCTCTGAAAAAGTAAGTTCACTCGTGTTTGCACATTCAGAGTTGAAACACCCTGGGAAACAGCACGTTACGCTATAAAAAACAGTTTACACTGTAATAAAGCCAGTGACAGTAACAGTGTTGTACTCTTGCTAGCTAGAAAATTTTGTCACCGCAGGGCTGTGCAGCCTTTACTCTTTAAAAGCCAGGCCTGTTTTCAGGGCTCATACCTCTGAATATTTACATCTGTATATCCTGAACAGGAGAGAACGTTGTTATTACACACTACTGCACTAAAAGTCAGGCACAGACCCTGCACAGAAAGTTTGTCATCGGTGCAGCATGTTTGATCCTTGTTTACTGAGTCTGTGTCGTTGTGTGTGTTGTCGTTGTTGTTCTGATAGTTCCTCTCTCTCTCTCTCTCTCTCTCTCTCTCTCTCTCTCTTGCAGACACAGAGACAAGGATGCTGAGTTTGTGAGCCTTTGTAAAGGTCTTCATGTGACAGACTCGGTGTGTGACCATTCATGGAAACTGTGGAAAGCTGTTCAAGACTCCATGGATGATAGTGCTGTATGTATTTACTGTGTATAACTTTGGTTGAATGTGATCCCATTTACTGTCATTTTGACTGAAAGGCCCTGTGTGGATGTAGACTGTATTACTATGATCGAACTTGGGCTGCACAATATATAGTTTTAGTATCACCATCTCAATATGTGCATTCTTAATATTCATGTTGCAAAGTATTCATTGCAACATTTTTGTACCTTTCAGTGAAGTTTACGTAGCCCATCTACACTGTCCAAATGAGCATCCATTGATTTATTTTAACACATTACATGCAACAACTCACAGTTGAGCACCTTCTCAGCGCTCTATCATTTCACCCGCCTCTCACCTATAGCCCTTCACACATTGCTATTACTAAACTCAGTATTCTAATTGAGTCTTTCATATCTTTGTCACCAGAAGCTTAACAATAGCAGATTAGCTCAAACAGACCTATTAGATTTTGTTTTCATTCATCCTGATAATTGTACATTTTACAGAAAATCCAGGATGTCCATGACGTAAAAATGTTACTGATTTCTGTAAAGCTTGTTAAAGTTGAAATGCTTCATTTCTTTACAGGACAGCCAGATAAAGCTGTGGGGGGCTTGTCTGTTTGTGTCAGTTACAGACATGAACATCCCCTGTTTCACCATAACTCAGCTTCTGAAAGCAGTCAGTCTGAAGTAAGTGTGAGCTCATGATGCATGCTATGTTTATTTGTAAGTTCTCCCAGGCAATCAGTGAAGTAATCAATCTGCGATTTATTTTTTGTTATTGCTCAAAGTGAAATCCTAATGAGTGCTTTTTTTGTTTCTGTGTTATGAAACTATAGCAGTGGAAGAGTGTATATAATGCTTGTCTATCTTACAGGTAGTTTTCCTCTTACCTTATTTTTTTTTTCTTTTCAGTGTGAAGCAGTTTGTGGCTCTGGTGCAGAAACTGGATGTGAACTTGGACACTATAAGCACCAAAGTGAATTCGGCTCTGACACGACTGGAGAACAAGTACAATGTGACGTTTGCCCTCTATCAGAGGTTTGAGAAGTAAGTGAACACAGAACAGGAGCTTATTTCATGCAGAAATAATGAGGAAAATGAGCAAATAATAAGAAAATAATGCTTTTTATTTTCAGGACATGCAAGAACATCTTTGCCTTAGTTTCAGATGAAAAGTAAGTTAAGACAAATCCGCCATAACAGCAAACATACAAAAATGGATTGAAATTTTCTAAGTGCGATGCAGCTGCATGATTAACGGTTCAATTTCTCTTTAAAGGCAGAGGGAGACTATGCGGAGCTGCTGGACAATGTTTCTCCTCGCCAAAGGTAATTCAGACTTTTCATTGGCAAACAAAAACAGGTAGGATCAACTGTGTTACTCACACACTGACCGATAAAGATCAGTGTAGCTGAACAGGACACTGCCTGCACACTTTCTGCACTTTGTGTCTGATATCCTACACCATGTGATACCGTCTCTGTGAGAATCTGTGAGTACATCTTCCTCTTTGTGGTACATTTATAAAACTGATATAAAAAGTGATGCACAGCTGGTTGTGTATCTCATTTTTGAAATGTTGTGAAATGTAATTTGAAAGCTTCATCCACTAATCACCTATGTATCAGCATACTAGACCGTGAACATCTAAAAACACAAGTTATGATTTCAGGCTTCATCATAAGATGTATTTTGTATAAACATTGTCTAAAGATCAGCCATAAAAATCATGTTTTTGTGTGTGTGTGTAAAGAGCAAGAAAGGTGACCAAATGGAAGCCTTTGTACACAACCTCAAATACATAATGGAGGAAATAACCTGACTTATAAATACTGACCTCATTAAAGATGTAACGCATTGTGTAAAAAGTATGATATCTTATTTTTATATCTACAACTGCCCCTCCACTGCCTCAGGTATCGCATCATTCTGTAGGAAATATTGCAAGTTAAGAACACACTTCAATATATATTTTCAATTTCTTTTCGTCGTCTTCCCTTCCATCCATGTGTTTGTCTTTTTAAGTTTAAATGAAAAAAATGAATGTCCTTAAATGGTAAAAGCTCTTGTTGTTTCCTAGTTTGCTGCTGAATTGTTGTTTTTTAACATCTTGCATCTCTCCGGTCTGCAGGAAGGGCTTTGCAGATGGAGGATGACCTGGTCATATCCTTTCAGCTGCTGCTTTGTACACTTGAGTTGTGCATCAAGCGCTGCCCTCCAAACATTCTGCAGCCTCTTTACAGTAAGTTTAGCTTTCATCTACTTCATCCTCCTCCATAAAAGGTTATTGCAGTTCATCTGTCAATCATATTTTCCAGCCACTATCCAAATGGAGTTTTTTAATCCCTTCCAAACATGTTTTCCCTCAGGATCAGCAATCAGCAAAGTCCAGAGCCCCCTGACACGAACATCACGTCGCAACCAGAGCAAAGTCAAATCCCGACCTGCAGAGCCAGAAGTGGATCTGCAGCTTCTCAAAACACTATGCAATGAGAATGATTGCAACACTGAAGAGGTCAGAGCCCCCTCCCAAGACATTTCTCTCAGTCATCATGGAGACATCTTTCTGAACCATCTGGTCATATTCTGTTTGGTGAATTGTAACTGTATTTACAGGTGAAGAATGTATATCAGACCAGTTTCTCAGCTTTCCTGGACACACTGGATTTGTCAAGATCTCCAGATTTCCCTCAGGTAGGATTTTTTTATTTTCCTAACTGCACCTGCTCTTCTGTTTGTCCTCTCTGTTAAGCCCCCATGAACTTTTTATATATGTTATCTCATCCAGCTGGTTGATGCCAGTTTTACATGTTTGAGTATCTGGCAGCTGTGGGATGTTCTGTTTGCTGGTCATACATGTTTGCTTTAACATACATGGTGTCAAAAAAATGTGTACTCAAACAGGGGACCCTCTCTGGATGTGTCAGATGGATATATTGCAGTGGGAGTATACTAACAAAAGAGACAGGATGCTCCTGTTTGCTTTCACTGCTGTACGTTCTCTGAAGAGGACACAGTACATATTTAATTTGCTGTTCCATTTTCCTGTCAAGTACTTGCATCTGTTTATTGTTCTGTTTACACTGAAAATTAAATATGGGTGACAGGTTGCGAGATGTCCAGTGGGTCTCGGTTCCTTGTGCAGCTGTAGAAAACCTGCATCTATGCCATTTACATTTCCTTTTCAATTTAGAAACAGATTCAGGCAATTCATGCTATCACCGCAACTTAAGGAAAACTTTTGTCAAGTTTCCCCACGTGTCAAATTTTGAAGATTTTACTTTTAGATTTCGATTATGCATCTAAGCAAAGTGAATTTTGTTTCAAGATTAGAGCACAGTCAAGCCAGCAGCATACAAAGTAGTTGGCATCACAAAAGCTTCAAGAAGGGATTTCACATTTTTTTGTTTTCCATCAGATATAGTTGTGGTAACACCATGAGTAAATTTAAGCTACCTTGAGTAACCTGAACTTTACATTTCCTCCACAGGTGTCTGACCTCGACCAACAATACGAAGAGCACTACCTCAAAAGCAAAGACTTGGATGGACGGCTGTTTTTTGATGCCGATGAGACTCTCCAAGTGCCGAAAGTAGAGATGTAATGCCTTCTCCTTTTCTCTTTTCAATGTTCTAATGTTGACTAAAATCAAAACAGAAGTATTAAATAATCGTCTTATGTCCAGATCACAGGTAGAAAGGACACCAAAAAAGAACTTCCCAGATGAAGAAACCACAATGATTCCTCCCCAAACTCCAATCAGGTGAGTGAAAGATTGCCCTTAGCTGAGTCTACAGCAGTAAATGAGTTTCTGAGATGTTTGATAATACAATAAAAGACTAATATGACCCAAATTACAAAATAACAAGTAAATTTGTGTCTTAAACCTGGCAGGCATATCTGCTTAACATTTCCTAGAGGTTGTCTTTTTTAAAAAGATTTATTTGGTCTTGGAAAAAGGGGAAGGGTAATGTACATGTACAATTGTTTAGTTTGCAGAGTGTTGACCTATCATGTACTAAGGGTAATGTCTTAAAAGGAGAAGCCAGTGTGTAGAAATGGGAACATTTAGCCTGGTGGTCAAAGATGGCGACCTCCATTGAAAGGAGCCCGGTCCTTGAGTAGATATAAGGGGCTTCTTCTGAGTTAACAAAAACAAAATTTTTCATATTCAGATGATTATGCACTCATTTAATCATACTTATGAATATTAAAAACTTAAATTCTACTAAGTCAGTCCTTTTGAATACTACTGATAACTTCGCACTCCACCCTGAAATGTTTTCATAACTCAAGGCTTATATTTATTCAATTTCTATACATTTTTCTGTTAAAACCAATTGCTTTTATGCTTTTATGCTTTTTCTAATTTTCCTTTCTCCTGTCAGGGCGGCTATGACTTCCATTCAACAGCTGAGAGGTGACCTCACCTCCAGTGGAGATCAACCATCCACCAACCTGGCTACGTATTTCAAAGTAGGTGAAGTCAACATTTAACTGTTTAAAATGCCTCCTGGAAAATCATCGTACAAACTGAGTTTAAATTTTCCTCTTGTGGACAGAATTGCACTGTAGACCCGACGCAGGACGTGCTGAAGCGTTTGGAGATGCTTGGTTTGACTTTCAGCCAGAGGTTTGGTCAGGCTGTTGGCCCGCAATTTGTCGTACTTGGCAAACAGGTATGTTATGATACTTACAAGTAAAAGCTACGATGACAGTCAAAATTCTTGGTTTGCCGAAAATATTCATTTGTCTTTCAGAGGTTTACCCTTGGTGTCAGGCTGTATTACAAAATCATGGAGGCAATGCTGAAATCGGTATATAAATTATATCATGCTCTCTTCCACAACATGTATCATTAGTGTCTTCTTTGTTTCTCTCACTTAGAGACTCAGTGTAAATAAATACCATGAGTAACGTGCATAAATGTATTTCATAAATCTTAAGTTGAATGTAAGTGTTCATATTAAGGACTATTTTTTGTGTTTGTACGTTTAAACCCTTTTTCAGGAAGAGAAACGACTGTCCGTGCAGAATTTCAGGTAAGCACATTATTTCTGCTTTCAATGAATTAGTGGAAACTTTGAACTTGTTAATAATTGTGGATTGTTATGACTTGTGCATTTGTTTAGTGGCCTTAAATTCCTGTGTTTTTGCCTTGAGCTAATTCAGATGATTTCCCTTTTCAGTAAACTCCTCAATGACTCCACGTTTCACACATCCCTTTTGGCCTGTGCTCTGGAGGTAGTGATGGCAACATATGGAGGTGTGTCCTCGCTCACATTGCTAAAACATGAAATAACAGTTGCTCTTTCATGCCAATGGTACAGTTAAATGTGTAGGCTTGTAGACCTAACATACCTGATGTTTTCTGCTTCATTAGAGAGCAGTTTTAAGACCGGTGGATATAACCATGGAGGAGGTGATGCAGCTGAAACAGATGTATGTTTCCCATGGATATTGAACGTGGTTGATCTCACTGCCTTTGACTTCTATAAAGTCATCGAGAGCTTCATCAAGGCTGACCCGACTCTGAGCAAAGATATCGTCAAACATCTGGAGACCTGTGAGAACCTTATCATGGAGAGGATTGCATGGAAGACGGTGAGTTTGCTCTCTTTTTGTTTCTGCTGTGTGTCAGTCACAGTCGCAACATTTTCATTGACTCAATACTTAAAGCACGCAGACAGAAAACACAGTCGCAATCATGTTTTTATTGGCCCATCACTGGTAATATGATCAGTTTTTTTCTTTCTTTGATTAATGACAGCCAAGAGCATTACAGTAACCGCTCCGAAGTGTCTGAACACACCAGTTTGATATTCACTACCCATTAGAAATAAATGCACATCAATAGTTCACAAATTAATTGATAAAACACATGTTGTTGCTGTTGGGGTTCTTCTGTCTGCTTCCAAAGGCTAAAAGTGAACTCAAAACCTAACATGTTGAACATCATGGCCTCCAAAACAATTCCCATGGGAACAGTAGTTAACAGACAATTTATCAAAGAGCAAATTACTTTGAATTTCTTTGAAGATCTTTTCAGTTGTGTTTTGGTTATGGCTGAATAATTTGTAAAAAATAATGTAATTGCTATTATTTTTCCCAATATTGCAATGCATTTTTTGCGATTATTATCAGGTTCCCCATCTCATGTTGTCAAACAAACACTAGCAATAAATAACTATTATTAAACAAGAGCAACATATCATATAGATAAAACTAGGAGTAAATAATTTTTTAAAAAAGCAGTTATTGTGATTTCACTTACTGGTCATTCTCATTTTAAATAAGAAAAAAACGTGAGGGGGAAAGAGGGATTAAAAAAGATTCACAAATAAAGCACAGCTTGCCTCCAAAGGTTGCTCTAAAAAATGGACTATAATGAAAAAGTTCAACAATTTCTGTCACTTATTTCAGAAACCAAAACCAATATATTTTATAGACCAATTATGCATTTAGTGAATTATTTCGAGTCTTTATTTTCCGAAATGGTGATGGCTGTGGCTTACAGATAATGAAAACTCAAAATTTAGTGCCTCAGAAAATTACATTATTACATGAGATCAACATGAGAGGGATATTTTACACAAAAATTCAATTTTCCAAAAAGTATATATATTTCTCGGTTCTATTTTTGCTACACTGACTGCTTTTTGCCCATTTTTGTCACTTTCACTGATTTTTTTTTTTTGTCAGTTGTAGACTATTTTTTAGCTTTTTTCTACCCTGACTAATTGCAATTTTTCAACCATTTTTTCTGCTTTTTGACAAATTTTTCTCCGTAAACTTATTTTAAGTGCTACTTCTTGCCATTTTTACCACTTTTCACCACTTCGATGGTTGCCCGTGTAAACGTCGTTTCCTATGATTTGGTTTAGCAGGGTTGAGTAACACTGGTGTAGAGCATGAAACATCTACTGCAAAAATATTTTGTCTGGTATTTTGACACATTTCAGATTAAAGGAATATTGCACTGTCTTCCATTAGCACATTGCAGCTGGCCATGTGACGACTTAATCTAATTTGCAATTAATTGCCCGGCCCTTGTTGTGGTGAACTGGTGTCAGTAGCTGCTGCTGCCTCCACCACCAGCTGCCTCTCTGTGCACCAGGCTACTGGAGAAATAATAGATGAAAGGGTTGAGGCAACAGTTAAAGCTTGCTAATGACAGCACCACAGGGTGCACAGCTCTGGTTACTTTAGCCAGCCCACAGTGGGGCAGCAGCCCCACATGTGTGAGTGTGTATCCTAGGAGGTTGATGTGATAGGGGACAAAGCACAACAGAAACACAGCCAGCACCCAGTAAATAACTCTGAGCGTGTGCTGGCGGCTGCGACGTTTACCGTGGGAGCGATGCCTCGGCTGATGCAGCACACTCAGCACTCTGCAGTAGCTGTAGAGGAGAATCACAGTGGGCAGAAGAAATGACCCTAAAACTAAGCCAAGAGCTACCAAGATTATGGTGCGGTGGCGGTGAGAGGACGGGTCCAGCAGGCAGGGCTGATGTGGGCGAGCAGCTGCAGACCGCAGAAGAGGGAGACCCACACTGAGTCCGAGCACCAAGCACCAGATTCCCCCACTCAGCAGCTGTGCAGCACGCTTTCTACGGAGAGCCGAGGCCAGCGGGTGCACGACAGCCAAATAGCGATCCACAGCAATGCACACTAAGAAGAAGATCCCTCCATACAGGCTGATGTATTTGAGGATGAAAGTGAGGTGACAGTACGTCGCCCCAGGAGTCCAGCTGGGAAGAGCTTTGGCCTTCTGATGATAGTAGTAGACCCTCAGGGGCAGAGAGATGACAAAAAACATGTCAGCAGCTGACAGGCTGATCATGTAAATAGCAGTGCTGTTCAGTGTACAGGGAGACCGACACAGTCTGTGCAGAGCCAAGCTGTTGGTAACTAACCCCAGCAGGAAGATGACGCTGTAGGACACTTGATAGAAGGTGAAGCGGTAGCTGGTGTCCACTGTGCAGTTAAAGGGGAGTGAAAATGCTCTTTGCGGCTCCTCGGTTGTGTTTAACAGCTCCATGATTCACAGGATTCTCCACCTTAGTGCTGTAAATCACCGCGTTGCTCTCCTTTTTAGACCCTCTGTTGAATTTTATTTTAAAGATGCAATAAAAGGGCACATATGGCAGTTTTTGTGGTGCAGTTAAACCTGTAACAAGTAAAAATTTAATAAGCATCAAATGTCTGCTGTTTTATTGAAAGTAAATATGCTGAGGTGACATCAATATATTACATAAGCCAACAAAGCTAAATTAATATTTGATATTCAAGACGGCAGTCAGACACATTTTGACAATAAAGTTTAACTGCCGATTCCTGCTCTCATAAAAACGGCAAACATTTCAGTTCATTGTGAGTTAGGAAAAACAAAGATCTTGCTGAATTACAAAAGCCCCATGATAAGTACACAATCAGCAAAGCTAGTGATCCTTCATGAAGGTTTATAATATATATATATGTACTTTTAATCCGTTAGTAAATATCTGGTAATGCATCTTTCAGTCAGATTTTGAACTTCTTATGGGAAGCAGTCATTACTCTTAATCTCACTTATACTGGGTTTAGTACATATCACCAGAATGTAAAAGACTTTTCCAATTTTTTTCCCCCTCTTTGTCATGATCTCTACACCAAAAATTTAGGCAGCTGAAGACATTAACAACCCAGACTAACATTGATTTTCTTTTTTCAACTAATATCACAGTCATGGAAATAACACAAGAGCACTCACTAGGATGTCTCTGTGATGAACATACATTACAAAATTACACATTTTTTCATCCCCGTTATATAGTCTTTAGTCAAGTTTTTTTAAATAATCTCAGAAGTCATTTGATACATTTACTAAGTCAACTTTTTCTGCAGTAAAAGTTTTTGAACATGTTATAAATGAGTCTTAAGATCAACTTTTGATCTAATCTCATAAATCACAAAGTTTTAACAAACTCTGAAACTTAGAGGTATTACACAATCATGATAAATAAAACATATTATTTGCAGTTACATAGTGTATGTTAACACAGTGAGTAAAATTGAGGAACGTATTGAAAGAGACACTCACCAGGATCAGGATATTGGCGATGCAGAGGCGGTTTGATGAAGCCGTTTATCCAGTCGGCTGATGTCCAGCAGCAGCAGCAGAATCAGGTGTAAGGATGCTGTAACAGTGTACACCTACACTCACGCACAGGTCAACATCTCTCTCCCTTTCTTCTCTTTCCCTCTCTCCGCTTTCACTCAAACCTTTCCCCCCTATCCAAATTGAAGCGTACGAAGTTATAGTTTCTTTTAAGAAAATGGTACCCAGTTAATATTACAGAAAGGCATCTTATCATCTTTAAAAAATTCACTGGACTGTGTTGTGTCACCAACTTTGGATTTAAGTCACTTGTAGTTTGATTACCATTTCCTCCCACTGGGAGGGCGCCATGGTTATAGCATGGTTATAAACCTTCAAGTGATTGGGGTTAATAGTTAACTCTGTTTGTCAGCCAACCGGTAGAGGAACACCAACAATGCCAAGTAAAGACAGGTTGTAATCAGACATCTGTGTATGTTGTGTATCCTTCTATCCAGCCTTTGGAACAGTGTTCAGTCAGAATTACAGTCCAAGTTTTGTAGTGAAGCAAGGGATTTAATTGCAAATAAGATCAAACCGCATTATGGCCTGCTGCAATATTCAATAATCGTAGACCTATGAAATTTTTGCAGTAGATGTTTTGTTTTATGCTCTACAATCCTGAGCTTTACTCTGCTCAACTAAAGAGCCAAGTTGTTGAAAATTCCCTTTGCAAGAGAAACAAGCTAAGTTGTGAAAAGCAGCAAAACGGCAAGAAGGCGCGATGAAAGTAGGCTCTGGGTAGCAAAAATAGTGAATAGGGAAAGAGGGGGAAAATCGGGAGAGAACTTGGAAAATGGTCAGAAAGTCTCAGAAGTCTGCCATTAAAAAATAAAAAAACTTATCCCTTTTTTATTGATCTTAGATAAGATTGGGAACCTAAAATTAATGGTACGATAAATCGCAAAGTAGTGAAAAATAATTACATTTAGATTGTTTTTGTGAATCATTCAGTCTTATTTGTTGCCTGACACGCTCTTAGTGACAAGTGTCTTTCTTCATTAAACCTGATACCAAAGGAACAAGTTTTCTGACAGCAATGGGACTTTTTGAAATGCTTGTTTTTGCAGCAAAGTAGGCAGGAGTACCTCTTTAATTCACATTCGTTTTTATTTTTGTTCACACTCCAGACAGAGAGCTGAGCCCAAGCAGCCTTGAACAAACCTCAGTTCTGGATATTAATTGAGTAATTATTAGGTAATCATGACTCATATTATGACGGGTACATGCCACTTTGTCCTTGTTGTACGATTTGATTAAAATAGGACTAGTGAAATAAACAGCATAAAAACATCAAATCATGGGTTCAAGCTGTTGGTTTTACTCACACACATTTTACAGAGCATCCCATAAAATACAAGATGAGTGAACTTTTTTAGATTAGGGAAATATCTGTAAATAGCTGCTCACTGGATAAAATCCTGTGACATCTTCCAAACAAGTTCAAAGAGTTCAAACAAATCTTTTCTGTCGTTTTTTAATCAGTCTTTAGGTTTTATTTTGCACAATGCTCTAGGTTTTCCCTCTATGCCGTCACCACCGCTGCTCTGTTCAGTGTGAATGTACTTTCCCCTCCTGAAGCATGTTGTTGCCTGCTCTGGTTTCACAATCCTTCCATCAGTGTAGCATTAGTATGAGTCTGCCCATGTCAGTGCAGACCCTCAGGCAAAGCCTCTCAACAGGAATGCAGTAGTGCTCTGTCTTGCAGCACTCAGCTTTAACAAGGAGTAGCAAATATTTCAAATTCATTGCACCACATTCATTTTGCTCATGTTTTCTTGTTGTTCCACAGCTGGAATCTGCAACTTTCAATATATTGAGTCAACCACAGCAGCAAAGGGGTCTGGCTCCTGTGAGACTTATGAGGTAGTCGAAGGATTTGGTTGCTCCTATTGACTAAACTAATGGTATTCTGTTAATGTGAAATATTCACAACACTCCACTTTATCAAACAAGAACTTTTATTAGCTTTCAGAGTAACGATTAAATGCTCTTATAGAGCAGACTGCCCTACAAAGTGCTTGTTTCAATAAGTACACAGTTAGAAACTGTACGGTTCTAAACATAATGAGAGTTTAATACTGGGTGAGCTATAACACAGTAAAATTTTTCAGACAGTGAATCTGCTCTGAAGAATAAAGCTACACAAAGATTTCAGAACATACTCATTTTCAGCACCATGACAAAGGCGTCTTTATCATTGTTGTACAGTCTAAACCATCTCCTTACACAACAGAGTACTAAGAGTCTGTGTCATTGTACCCATCATTTTTAAAACACGGTTTTCTTTAAATGTTTCCTCTTTGGTTCCACTTTTATTGACAGAGGGATCAGCTTCTAAAGTCTTTGTGGTGTCCAGTCCAGTAGATCAAAGAGTGACTCCCTAGTAACCAGTGTGTTTATGTTTTGTTGAGATCCTTAAGGCCGCCCTGCTTGCACCTTCATCCTCTGACAATAAACAGGTTTTACTCGCAATGGACTCGGAATTATGAGTCTCATTACATAATTAAGTGTGTGTCAGACTGTAGATTCACTGTCAAACACTTTGGTTCTCAGAGTCCTCAGGGTCAGGCTTTTGGGTGTTGAGTTTGGACTGCTCTGTGAGCTGTCCATCTGTAGCCTGTCGAATAGCCGGGCACCGTTGTGCCACACAGTGGATTTGCGTTTAATGGAGCTCTGAATGGACTCTGAGGTGAAGTAGTAAATGACTGGATCAAAACAGCAGTTGGTCACTGCTATGCATAAAGCAATGGGGTAGATTGTTCTGACTACGTACTCGGCGTCGCATCCCTTTAATATGTTGGAGCGGACCATGGCGTAAAACACAAGATTCACATTGTAGGGGATGAAACAGAAGCAGAAGATGAGCAAATGCACTATGATCATCCTCAAGATTTTTTTCTTGTTGAGGTTCCCTCCTCGGCTGATGACTTGGGGTTTCTTAAGTGTCCGTAGCACCATAACTGAGCAGAAGACATTGAGCATCAGTGGGATTAGGAAGCCAACCGTCTCAATAAACACCACCACTTTGGACAGCTCTGCTTTCCACTGCTTCCTGGAGTAATTTTCAAAGCAGTAGTGAGCAGAAGAGGAGTTCACATTTTTCAGTGAACTGGTTTCTAAAAGAAACCCTGTGGGTATACTTCCAGACAGAACCATTACCCACACTGCACAGCAGGCCAGTTTGGCATTCCTCTTTGTACGAATAGTCTGAGACTTGAACGGGTACACAATGGCCAGGAAACGATCAACACTGATGCAGGTGAGAAAGAGGATGCTCCCATACATGTTGGTGTAGAAAAGTGCCACAGATATCTTGCAGAGCACGCTTCCAAACCCCCATTCACGTTTTACAAAATAAGCAATCCGGAAAGGCAGGCTGAGAACGAATAGAGAGTCTGAAACCACAAGGTTCATCATGTAGGTTGTTGTCTCATTACGCAGCTTCAGTGTGCATGCAAAAATATAAACAGCCACCATGTTGAAGAGAAGTCCAACCACAAACACCACACTGAAAACTGAGCTGTATAGAGGGTACTTGAAGTCATCACTCTTGTTACAAACTACATGATTTTGATTTATCCCCATAACACCCATTGATAGAGTGCTATTATACATGTTTGGACCCAGCTGAAAAGTTTCAAACATCTAAAGAGTTGGAAAAAAAAATCCTCAGTTGTGTAGTAGTGTCACTCAGTAGATCCAAGTTCACATTGTTAGACCAGCCATGTGCATCTGGAAGAGAACATTTACATTTCCCCTGGGTTGAAAAACAGCCCAAAACTCAAGGAAAATGAACTTGAATACAAAATCCTGAGGTAAAAGTCAGCTCCATTAAAATACCTGTAACTGTGTCCAAACTCCCAGTTTTCAGTGTTTAGAAGCCGTCCTGTACATCCACAGATAATGATCCACAGTCAGGGAGCTTTTCAGTCTCTTTCTTCTTTCTCTTACTGCTAAAACACTCAGTGTCCCTTCTCTTGAACAAAAGTCCAGTGGGTCTTTGACTCTCTAGTTCTCCCGTTTGGTCTTGAAGCAGCCTTTGGGAAGGGGGGGGCACCGCTTTCCTGGCTCTTAACCTTGTCACAAGAAGAAAGTCAGAGGCTCTCCCATAAAGAACTCTCTGGACTGTTGAAACAGGAGGGTGGAGCCTCTGTCAGAGTCCTCCCATTGCTTCCTTTGTTTTTGCATTTACCTGTTGTTTGAATGATCAGACCTTGTCAGAAACAGATGAAGCTTCCTAGTTTTAATTTCCTTGTAATTTATAAACTTTAACTTAGAGATTACTTCCTCTTAACAGCTATTGGTGTGTTTGAATCATCTTCCACAGCAGGAAAGAAATGTGTTTATTCAGCAGGAGTCTGGTTTTTCTGCCTTCTTGCTTATATCACAGCTTCCTCAGGTCCAAAAAAACACTCCCATTTTCTTATCTTATCTAATTTATACATCAATGCAAGTTTGTGTCATCAAATCTCAAGTGTGCTTGATAAACGTGTGTTAGACGGGTGTGGCGTGCATGTCAGGGAGAATGTTTTCATAGCAAGTCCGTACCTGCTGCAACTGTGTAAATCACAGAGTAGTAAACCACTCCCATTTCCCTGTATGATCTCATAGTTGACTTCTGTCTACTTGTGTGTACGTTGGAAGTCATGTGCACTTGTCTGCATATCTTTTTGATCGTAGACTTGAATAATGTTTGACAAGTGCAAGGGGGGTATTTATCTGCAGAGTGGATTATTGCTGTGCTGGTATCATGATGCTTTATATTGTATATGATTATCTAGTCCCATCTAGAGGAGACTTTTTTTTTATACTGTGTCTAATGTGTTTTTTCAGTGACTATTGGACAGGGTGTGTTCTCTGAGCACCATAAAACAAAGAACAGATGTGCTATCAGACTGTGGTTACAAATTAACCACCAGGTTATTGTAAGTAAAGTGAGCGTATCCAATCTAATTATAAATGTTGTTTATGATAGCTTTTAACCCTGGTGCTTATTTGTTCAATTAGAACAGAATGAAAAGGCTTCATTGAAATAAATCAGGACAATGACATTAGCAACACCACACCTGGTTGGTGTTTAGGCATGTTAGCATGTTGTATTAAGACATTAATGGAGACGCTGTACAAAAAACACATGGAGGTAAAAACAAAGAACCATCCACATCATACAAATAACAAACGACAATATAAATTCAGAGAGCTGAGTCACCAGATTACACAGAAAATAAGAATTTTGAATTGTTATTGCTAGAGAAGTGTGTGTGCATGTCTGATATAGTCGTTAATTCTAATTAAATGTGTAGTAAGTGAGGTGTAGGGCTTGGTGGTGCAGTGATAAGCACTGTTACCTCTCAGAAATAATTGAACTAGTTTGGCTCCAAGTCTTTCTGTGAGTTTGCAAACATGAGCTCTCTCCAGTTACTCTGGCTTCCTCTCACAGTCCAAAACATGCTGATCAGGTTGATTGGTTGCTCTAAATGCCTGCAGATGTGAGCGTGTGTTGGAATGGTTGTCTGCCTGTACGTGTTTGCCCAAGGCTACCGACCTGTTCAGGGTGTACCCAAACTCCCACCCAATGACAGACGGGGTAGGCTCCACCCTATCTTCAACAGGGGTTGAGATACTAAAAGGTTAGGTGTAAGGTACACTGCAGTGCAAACACAATAACTACAGCAGGTTTCCTCTCATGACATTCTTGCATTTTCCTTATGTGCGTAAGACTGCAGAGGTTGTGTAATGGGTGAACCACAGTACCCCAGTGGGTGTCAGGATTGACGTGTCTCCATGCTAAATGTCGTAACACTAATCACCGCATTGTGTCAAGTAAAAAAGTCCTCAATTCAACAGAAAATTTAAACTCTTTAACTCTCATGTTTAATTTTTAAAAAGGTTTTGATCAGCTTTTGGATTTCTGAAAGAGTTGAAAGTGTCTGTGCTTTTCAGTTGGAAGAGTGGCAGGTTTATGACTGAGTTAAGAAAAAGGTTTGTGTGTCCACAGGGTTCCCCACTGTTTGAGCTGCTGAAACAGGAACATGAGGGTGGCGTGGCAGAGCAAGTGGAGGCGCCAGCAAACTTCAGCCAACCACTCCAGCACAACCACACCGCGGCAGACCTGTAAGTGTGCAGTCACAGTCACCGGTGTAAGAAACCTTCCACTAAAATCCGTTATGACTCACTGTTGTTTTGCGCAACAGCGCCAAGTGTAAGGCCCTGAATCACGTTTTTTAAGAATAGGTTTCTGTAAAGTTCCATGACTTGTTCTCACTTTGAGCCTTTATGTTTGTAGCTTTGCTCCTCCCTTTCATGAGAAACTTCTTTTTCACGTTGTAGTGATACTATAATTGTTCTGCAGGTATCTGTCACCTATGCGCCCAGGCCTTCGTGTCCTACCCCCAGAGTCCCCAGCTGCACCCACCTCTCAGCCTCCGACCCAGCCTATCAGCCAAACTCCACGACATCCAAAATCCAACTCTCTTAGTCTCTTCTACAAAAAATGTAAGCTGTTCTTTAAGCTCTCACACATCCTTGGTATCATTATAGAAGAGTTAGAAATCATCTTTTTTTTTTTACTTAGTTAGTCTAAATATTTTCATGCTATTTACTTTTGTATTGTGTTTTATTAATCTCTTAATCTGTGTCTTGTTTCCTCCTGCAGTGTACCGCCTGGCCTATTTAAGGCTGAAGATGCTCTGTTCCTACCTGCTGTCCTCCCATCCTGAACTAGAGCCCATCATATGGACTCTGTTCCAGCACACCCTGCAGCACGAGTACGAGCTGATGAGAGACCGTCACCTCGACCAGGTAGCAAAACAAAACAGCTTTTTATCCATTTTGTTGTCTTCATTTGCTTTCAGTCTTTTCGATAATGTCCTCTAACTGCCTCCTCTGTTTCTTTTAGCTGATGATGTCTGCCATGTACGCCATTTGTAAAGTAAAGAGTGTTGATCTGCGCTTCAAGACAATCGTCACAGCATACAAAAACATGCCAAACACCAGCCAGGAGGTGATGCATATTATTTTTCTGTTGCTTTCATAACTAATTCACGTGTTGTATTATGACATGAAATGATTTCACCTTTGTTTGTGTCTCACTTTGTTTTGCAGACTTTTAAACATGTGCTAATCTCTGAGGGCCACTATGACTCCATCATCGTCTTCTACAACCAAGTGTTCATGCAGAAGCTGAAAACCAACATCTTGCAGTACGCGTCCCCTCGGGTGAGCCTCTTAGGCACATTTCCCTATCACATGAAGTGTACACATTTCTGCTTTTCTTTCTGATTGTTTGTTCATTTTCCAGCCGCCCACCCTTTCTCCTATCCCACAAATACCACGCAGCCCCTACAAGTTCCCTAACTCACCCCTACGTGTGCCTGGAAGCAACAACGTGTACATCTCCCCCTTGAAAAGCTCCCGTATGTCTCCTGGTATTATGACTCCTCGTTCCAGGTGAGTTCTGCATCCACATGGAGATTATTGTTGTTCTTCTGTTGCACATGACTTTGTGATCAGCGCTCATTTGTCTCTGTCTTTACAGAATGCTGGTCTCCATCGGTGAATCTTTTGGGGTAAAAGCCTGTCTCTTTGCATTGAGGAATATCAAAGTAACACAGGAGGTTTCTTTTTTTCATGCTCACTCAGCTTTTCTGTTACCATCTGCAGTTCTCCAACCGCTTCCAGAAGATCAACCAGATGGTAAACAGCAGCGATCGCTCCTTTAAGAGGACTCTGGATCCCGGCTCCACCCCAAAACCTTTGAAGAGGTTACGATTCGACGTTGACGGACAAGATGAGGCCGATGGCAGGTAAGTGATGTGGACACTCAGGATTTCTGAGACACTTATTACACTGGAGTGGATAATCTTTTTATTGAGTTAAAACTGATTTAATGTTTCTTCATCAACAGCAAATCTGGAGGAGATTCTACGCTGATACAGAAGCTTGCAGAGATGAGTGAGTAGAAAACATTTCCTTTATTCAATTCCTTTTTCACTCAAACTCCTGTTCCTCGGTTTTAACCCCGCAACTCTTTTGTGCAGGCTCCACACGCAATCGCATGCAGGAACAGAAGATGAAGGAGGACGCAGAATTGAGGAAAGAGTAACTCTAGAAGCTACTGAGCCGACCTGCACTGTTTGTCACAAAGTGAAACACAAGTTTCTCTGTACATTTAGAGTCAGATTTTAGTTTGTATTTAACTTTGTCTTTAAGGAATAATATGTGAATAAAGAGGGCCTTCCCCTCTTTTTTTGTTGATGCTTTAATCGAGTGTTTTACCTGAATAATGAGTGTTGGTGGATTTTAATTTGAAGGTTTCTCTTTGGTTTTAAGAGTGGTATTAACTTTGTGAGTGTTAGGAAAAATATGTTCAAGTGTGAAATCTCTCAATAGTCAGGACTGTTGTCATGTAACATGGCTGGTTGTCTTTGTTCTGTCTTTGCATCACCTGGAGCTTCATGTAAGGGCTTTCATTTTTTTTTATTACAGGCTTTTCACATTTCAAAGGTTTCAATTATGAGGCAACATTCAGAGTGTTAAATCATGATAACTTTCCTTTTAAAGGATTAGCCATCATCCTCTGAGGGGAATCACAGTCTTCATTTTGAAATTTAACCTCTTAGAGAAACGTTTTGGAGGAAGACTTAAAAAATGACCTTAAGGAACTTTGTACTGTGCCATGAAGATGGAGCCATGAAAGAATCAAACAAAATTTTGAAGGACATCTGCTAAATTTACAACCTATTGAGATTCATTTGTTTGAAGAGGATTTCTTTATAGGTCAGACTTTTCTTTAGCGTATTTTTTAATAGTAGATTCAGGGGTTACAAAAAAGTGTAATAGACACATTTTTCAACTAAAGAACATGTTTGTGTATCAGTATATTTTTCTGCCTATTGTTTGTTAAAGTTTTAAGAGGATTTTGGAGAATGTGAAGAAAACTGGGGAAATATACAGCAGTTACAACACTATACAAAACAAATTCATGTGGTCACACTCCAGGAAAAAAATGCCAATATGTAGAAAAATCACTCTAGAAATGTCAATTCTCAGAGTTTTGAAACTAATGTTTTTATATCTTTCTTTTTTTAAGTAGCTTTTTGAAAGTGTGGGGAATATTTTTTTTAAACTTTCATTGTGTTCTGGTACTTCTTTAATTTCACTACTTGGAGATATACTGCTATATGCTTTCTCATCATCAAAGACTCCCTTACCTTTGTGGCCAACAGTATTTAGTACTAAACAAGCAGATAGACTGAATTATATAGCTCTAGTTTGAGGGATTATACTTTTTATTTACTTTCAGAGAAGACTGTTTTAGGTTGTTTCATTTTATGCAGGTTCTCACGTTTGCTTTCTCCACATACACTTTGCAGATGTTCTTGGGATGCTGATGGGTGAAAAATGCTACTGTGTAGTGTTGGGTGTGAAAATGAAACATAAAGCACAAAGTTATGTTCCTCTTTCTCAGGTATCACGTGCTTCCTCTAACGAATCCACTTCTTCTTGGAGCTGCATTTCCCAGAGACATCAATGCTGAGAGTATTTCAAAATACCTGAAAGGGAAATAATGACTATTGGATGCAGATTCTTGTTGTAATATTTCAGCAGTCACCATAAACCAATAAAAGCAAAGCTGGGGGCAAAGAAAATATAATCTTTAAATCTGTGTCTTTTTTTTTTTTTTTTTTTTTTTTTGAGTCCTCAATGTAATTCTGCAGTCACTTCAGTGGTTATTTTCCTCCCTTGGTCTGCTGTGCATGAGTTTACTCACAGTCTTACAGACCTACTTTTCACAAGATACATTCAAGCAAAATAACTTATTGATGGACATGAACTATTACTGCCACTGGGACTTATAATACTGTCAATAGTAATAACATCAATAATAATGATAAAGGCAAAAAGCTTGTTTGGAATATTTTTAATTTCTCCCATTTAACTTGAGAATTGTTTGGGCAAAAAAACAAAACAAAATATGTACAGTAGAAGTAGTTGTACTTGTTTTATACTATACTTTTTTAACTTGAGAAATGGCACAACTTCACAGCCTCAAGAGATGACACTTTCACACAGCTTTGAATTTCAACACTTCAATTTCCTCAAAAGAAATTGCCAATAAAGATGTTACTAGCAAAAATGTGCAGATTTAGTCAGTTGTGTAAGTGAGTGTGGGCATAAATCTTCCACAGTAAAGTCACGGTCTAAATCAAGCCTTTCAGTGAATATGACATTTTATGGATTAACAGTGTATGACAACAAAGGGTCAACCTTCATTTTGTCCAATATTTTACATCAGTTCTACATCAGTGTTTTGCCGTTCCCCCAGAGGGTCCCAACCTGTATTTGAATCAGTGCATTGGCAGAACAAAGTGGTGTGATTGAAATTCAACTGCCTTAAACCTGTAATATAGTTATTGTCTAAATTGATACTAAGACACAATCCATCACTTCATAAAGAGGCAAGACCCGAGTGAGAGAGAACATTTAATGGAAACTTTTAAATGGTCAACTATCAGTAACTGAATGTCAAAAAAATTATCAATGTATCCATGTTCCCACTCCTTGTTTTTTTCCCCTTTGCTGTGAACTCGTTCCAGGCCCTCTGGGAGAAATGACAGCTGCTGCCTGTTCAGTAATAGCTCTTTAATTGTACCTAGGCAGTGTTTCCAATGGGGAGGCCGGACGCAGAAACAGTTTAGTTCAGGACCGGCCAAGCGTGAAACACTTTGAACCGGTTACGTTTTAATTGGCCTTGGCCCCCTGGGGGACTGCAGTGTGTTATTGAGTTTGTGGGCACTGATTCCGTGCAGTCAGCCGGTAGCACATGATCATAGGACACCAAAGTGCTCAGTTCTCCTCTTATTGGCGCTACTAATGCAAAGATATCTCAGTCCCATCTCTGGAGTTCAAAATAGCTGGATCTACTAAATACTCTGGGGAATATGTTTTCACTTTAGGATTGCTGATCAAAAAGTTTTTGTCTTCCATACAAGATGGAGAACCTCACGGTAAGATGAGTTTTATTCACATATAGTTTGCAATATGTGTTTATCTATAGATTGGGGCCTACAAGGGAGTTTAACACTTGAGTAGGCTTTAGATAAAGCTATTGGACGCCTTGGTTTGACAACACCATATCTGAGTTTACTTGTTTTTGGCTAATCCTGGGGAAATGTATCTTCTGTACTGACACATTTTCGTCAAATGTTTCATATTTCTTAACACTTTTGTAGCTCTTAAAAGTTTCATCTGTTTTTCCTTTACTAATTTTCTTCATGCTTTTTGCTTCCTTGCTTCCTTTAAAATCTGGGATTGGAAATTTGATTATGCTGCCTGTATTTCCCCATCCTTCAGCCAGAGCAATGGCGAGAGATCATGAACAGAAAGATGCAGTTCCCTCCAGAGCTCATCAGCACCATTCAGGAGGGGAAAATAAAGCAACTGAGTCGTTTGTTGAGGACTGGCGATGGCATCATCCGCCAGCTGGATGAGTCTGAGGATCGCCAGTGGAGGGAAGCCCTCAACCTGTCTATCCGACTGGGCAATGAAGATATTATGGACGCCCTCCTTCAGGGGGTCAAATTTGACTTCCGACAGATTCACGAGGCCCTGCTTGTCGCGGTGGACACCAATCAGCCCAGAGTGGTCAAGCGTCTGCTGGACCGACTGGATCAGGAGAAAGGCAACAAAATGGATGTGCGCTCCTTCTCCCAGGCCATATTTGACCACTCCATTGATAACTCCCAGTTTGCCCCTGGGGTGACTCCTTTGACTTTAGCATGCCAGAAAGACTTGTATGATATAGTCACCATGCTCACCCAAAAAGGTCACGTCATCCCATGGCCTCATAAGATATCCTGCGCCTGTCTGGAGTGTCGTAATGGCCGGCAATATGACCTGCTTAAGTTCTCCTTGTCTCGTATCAACACCTACCGTGGCATTGCCAGCCGAGCCTACCTGTCCATCACCTCTGATGACGCCATGCTCAGTGCGTTTAGTCTCAGTAGAGAGCTGCGCAAGCTCTCACAAAAGGAGCCAGAGTTCAAGGTTTGATGATATTCCTACGTATTTCTTAACACCTTCAGTAAATACTCTGAAAATACTTGATCTGCTTGATACCTCTCTTCCACAGCCTCAGTACCTGGCTCTGGAGCAGCTCTGTCAAGAGTTTGCTGTTGAGTTGTTGGGCATGTGTCGCAACCAATGTGAGGTAACCACGATCCTCAACAGCTGCGGAGACCAAAGCCAAGATACTCTGGATGAGCAGGCTTTTGAGAAGGGCATCCCCAACCTGTCACGTCTGCGGCTTGCTGTAAACTATAACCAGAAGCAGGTAGGTAGATTCAGAAACTAGGATCAAATCAAAGGATGAGAGCAAAATTACACTTTCTGTCGCATAAAACCTTTCTGTGATCTATCTTTCAGTTCGTGGCCCACCCAATCTGCCAGCAGGTGCTATCATCTATCTGGTGTGGGAACCTGGCAGGTTGGAGAGGCAGCAGGACGGCTTGGAAGCTGCTTGTTTCAGTGGGGATCTTTCTCACCATGCCTCTTCTCAGCCTTGTCTACTGGGTTGCTCCAAAGTCAAAGGTAGTATCTAACAAAATCAGGGATCATGGGTTTTCAGTTAATGAAATGTGACTGAAACCTTGAACAAATGTGTCTCCCGGTCTTCCTGTTCTGTGGTTGCACAGGTAGGAAAGATACTCAAGATTCCTGTGATCAAGTTTCTCCTACACTCAGCCTCCTATCTGTGGTTTCTAATCACTTTACTTGGAGAATCAATAACAATGGAGATGTATCGGGACAAGTTTGCTTCTCGACAGCAGAACATCCTGCACAGCTCCTTCCACATGGTGTGGGTTGTTGGTATGTTCACTCTTTCTTTTTTTATAAAACCTACATTGTTTGCCAGAGAATAGTTTGAATCAGGTCTACACATCACCATTTCTTGCAGGATTCTTCTGGTATGAGTGTAAGGAAGTGTGGATTGAAGGACTTCGAAGTTACTTCCTGGACTGGTGGAACTGTTTGGACGTGATGGTGCTGAGCATGTACCTGGCGTCCTTTGCATTACGTGTGTTGATCATGCTCAAAGGATACTTCCTCTGCAATGACCTAAATGGCACAGAAGAATGTGTCTACTTCACTCAAACAGGTGAGCTAATGATATTAAGTGAATAAATATTGTAGGTTTAGAAAGTCCAAAAATAAAGGACCGAGTAATTATTAGTTGTGTGAAACCATCCTGCAGTGCGTGATGATTGGCATCAGGAAGACCCTCAGCTGATTGCAGAGGTGCTGTTTGCAGTGACCAGCATGTTGAGCTTCACACGTTTGGCGTACATCCTGCCAGCACATGAGTCTCTGGGAACTCTTCAAATTTCCATTGGGAAGATGATTGATGACATGATGCGGTAGCAGCACTTTCTTTGTATCAGCAGCATATATACTGACCACTGCCTGAAGGGAAATGGAGATGTGTGAAAAGTTGTTTTCTTGTTTTAAAGGTTCATGTTTATTTTGATGATCATTGGAACAGCTTTTCTCTGTGGGATCAACAACATCTATGTACCTTATGTCGTCTCTCCACATCTTGGCAAGTACGTTTTGGAAACAAAACACCTTTAAGGCTGACAAAGTATGGAAAGGGAATGGAAAATGTCGCTACAGTTTTGTTTTGTTTCGTTAAATCTGACTTTTAAGTCACAAAAAAGTCTTAATTGAGCTCAGTCCTCTGGGAAGCAAGTCAGGATTTAGAGGTTAAATAATAAGAAGAAGAAGAATGATAATAATAATTGTAATTATAATAATAATATTAATACCAATGATCATTGTAATAATAATCATGATAATAATAACAATAATAGTAATAAAAATAATTTCAGGACACCCAAGGTGGCTATACAAAGGATAAAAACGGAATAATAAAAAGCAAATACGATTGAAAAAAAACAATCAGTATTTGTGACCCTGATCACCAAAATCTAATAAAACAACAACTCAGAAATCCTGCTTTGAATATGGAAATGATAAAAAAGGACATCTCAAAATGGCACTTTTTGTTGGCCTGGCCTTGTTTTTTCTTGAGCTAGCCAAATCCTTTTGCATGGGTTAAGTGTATGGTATATGTGGATGACCTTGCAATGGTATAACTTAGCTGAGAATGTGACTTAGCCTTGTGTACAGACACAGACAGTTAATATGTTCATGATGAAAAGTACATTTGTAACTAGCTTTGTGTTGTCCATGCAAACCATGAAAAGGAAACTCAAACATTTTAATGATTTTTCAAGGAACAGACACTCTATAAATACTTCTTGGTAGGTTGCTAGGACTTTTGGGGAACTTTTTCTTACATGTTGATCAAGATGCCAGCAGAGACAATAAGTCCCTGGTGTAGGTCTTTTTACTCCAAGCCTGCCTTTAAAAAAGAATATCTAATATAAACATTTGTTAGGGAAAGAGTTACAGAAGTTTCATTGTTCTAACTCACTTCTCTTCAATGCTGCAGATTCAATGAGACATTCCACTTCTTATTCTGGACCATGTTTGGTGTTGCAAATCAGGACTACGTGGACATGCCACAGTTTGTGTTGGCAGAGTTTGTTGGCAGGATCCTATACGGCATCTTCACACTCGTCATCGTCATTGTCCTGCTTAACATGCTCATTGCTATGATCACCAACTCCTTCCAGAAAATTGAGGTGATTAGACTTCAGTGGTCATTAGTATTTTAAAAAAAAAAAAAAAAAAAAGAAGATGACTGTGACATCTAAATGTGTTGATTTTTCAGGATGATGCTGATGTTGAGTGGAAGTTTGCCAGGTCAAAGTTGTACCTCAGTTACTTTAGAGAAGGCCTCACCATGCCTGTGCCCTTCAACATCATCCCCTCACCCAAAGCTGTCTTCTACATCTTAAGGTGTGCTCTGAAATCAAAACCCCAGCAGACATAGACCAGCAAACATACTCAAGTTTCAAATTTGTATTTTGATTTACTTATTTCAAATGATGTTGCAGGGGTGTCTTCAGGCGAATCTGCTGCTGCACGTGTAATTCTGAAGAAAAGTACCCCCCTATAGCCTCTATGGTAAGTGAGTAGTAAATGCTTGGATTGGGGGTCTGTGCTGAAAACATCAACAAGAACTAATTTTGTGTGTTTTAGGGCAATGATAAGGGATCTGACCACAGCAAGATCCCCTACAGACAGCAGGTGATTGGAGCACTGGTGCAGCGCTACATTGAGTCAGCTCGCAAGGAGTTTGAGGAGGCAAAGAGGAAAGGTAACCAGGACACAAATATGTCACTTTACTGTCAACCACTCATGCTAATAATCTCATCACAAAAATAGGCTTTAATGTGTCTGTCTCTCCTTTTGTTCAATGACATGAGTTCAATGCCTGAGTTATCTGAACTATTTATGAAAAATGTTCGGTATCCAATACAAACAAGGAAATGGAGAAATATAACTTGACGCAATTTTATGTGGGAAGCCTGAAAATAAACCAAAAACTTGTTGGATAAATTGTTATTTCTAGGATCAGTTTACTGGCAACTGGACTCTGGTTTATACAAGCATATTTGTTTGGTTGAAATAAATAAGTAGAAGTCGGCCGTCATCAGATTTCATGCATTATTCAAGTCATCGTGAGTCACCCCACATCAGTTTGTACACAGTTTATAATCTGAACTAAACTGCTCAAGCTTTGACTTCATTACATGTGCCTTCAAGTAAAGATCATGGGTGAGCAGCACAAGCTGATAAAGCTGGGTATATTTCCTACAATTACTTCTTTATGAACTTCACTCTATGTTTTCACTTTCCTGGGAAAAATGTTACATTTAAAACAAGCTTAAACTTTGATCAAACTAGCTAACACTTATTATGAACACAGATTCTTCACTAAACAAAAACAAACAAAAAACTGGCACTTCTGGCATTACATGGAAGCACCTGCAGCCAACCCAACTTGTATCAGTTTGTCACTCTTGCTAAGGTTTTTTCCCAAAGTCTAAATTAATGCTTGGTTTGTATGTGGCTGTAGACAAAAGCATCTGCTAAATGAAATTGGACAGATTATAAAATTTTACTTTCATTAACCCAGCTTACAGTTAGCTAGATTGAAAAATAAGCGCACCGCACATGTTCGGCCCACTCAGGCACCCAAATCTGATGAGAGGAGATTCAGTTTTTAGCTTTAGATTTGGATTTAAGTCTATTTTTGTGTTATTTTATTATTTCTAGCAGCAGAAGGTTTCTTGTTGAACAATCACTTTGTTGTTGTTGTAGTTGTTGTTGATGAAGCTAATGGGCGGAGTGGAGTAGAGAGTGGAGTAGAGGGTGGGGTGAGGGAAAAAAGCAGGACTCGTGACTCGCTTGGAGGATTATGCAACAAAGATGGTGATGAAATAAGTTACATTTGAAAATTTAAAAGGCCATAATGAACCAAAAAAACTTAAACATCAGAAAGTAATTGAAATCTTCTGCAGTCATTACTTTCGTTATTATCATTTAGATATTTGCACTTTTTGAGAGAGATTTCAAAGTAAGAGGAAATTACCTCAAACTAGCACTGACGGCTCCAAGTGAAGTTTCCCACAGTAGGTTTCAGTTCTTTCACTTACTGAAGTTTATTATGTGATCACTCTGAGGAACCTAAATATCCCTCCTTGAGGATTCAAACAATATTGATTTAAAAAGAAGTCAGCCAAAAGTGTGTTTGAAATAAGGGAGGAAATTAACTGAAGTTGACTGTACAGAAAAGCAATGTAGCACATCTACTTTTAGCAGTGTGACCCTACCATTCGTTTTTTAATTAGACATATTTTCTAGAAGCTACATTTCTGTAACAAAAGAAAAATATTTTCCAAAAACCACGTTTGTGATTGGACGATTTTTTTCCCTCCTCAGATATTGGCAACCGGATCACAGAGTTGAGTAAAGCAGTCTCCAGGATGCACAGTGATATGAAAGTTATACAGCAGCTTATCATCGACGATGGACACACCCCTGCAGAGGTGCCGAGCAAGGAGGGCTCCTCCATACTGGGGAAGTACATCATTGGTGCAAAGAACAACTTCATAGGTTTTAACAGCAGACAGGATGAGAAAACTGCATCTCTTAAAGTGACTGTGCACCATGGAGAGGAGGGCATGGAAAAGGAAAAAGAAAAGTCTGAAACAGATACAAAACCGGAGTCAGACGTTCTACAGAATTATGTGAGCGAAAGTGGAGCAGAGGAGTCAAAGCCTGTAGCAGACTGTGATGTGGTGAAAATGGAGGAAGGGAGAGCTGAAGAAGAGCAAAGCAATGTAAAGGAAATTGAGAAAAACAAGCAGGTAGCATCAGATACAGATGAAAATAATGAAAATGGAGTACAAGAGGAGGTGGTAGTAAGGACAAGCTTGAATAATGTAGAGGAAAAAGTAAATGAGGCCACACAGGATCTGACAGGGAAAGCAAAGGAAGAAGAGATACTCACAGAGGCAAAGGCGGGTGAGAAAAACAACAAGATGACCCCCAAACAACCGAAAAGCATCAAAGTCGACATTGAAAACACAGAAACACAGAAAGTGATAACTAAGTTCAAAGAGATGGAGCTACAAGAAAGAAAGGTGGAAACAAAAAGGATTGGCAGAAAGTTTGAATATAATGTACCAGAGATGTCTGGTATTCGGGAGAACAAAGATAAATCTGGAGCACAGAAAACCATCCCCTCACCCACAGGCAGCAGCAGCTCTCAAGACACAGGCTTTGGTTCTCAGGAAGGAGAGGGATCAATCGATGGGATACTAGTTAGTCCGTAACTTTAGCAATGGCTCAAATACAGAACCCCACAGTTTTTCTCAGAGTTTGGTTCAGGTCATCTTATCCATTATTCTTTTAAATTCAAGCAATCACGTATTGGATAGGAGTGGAGACAGAATGTGAACTTTGCTCCAAAGCTTTATAAAAGCTACTAACCAAATTACCAAAAATGTGTCACAGGCAATCAAGTCCCAACTTACTAAAGGTGACCATATTTGGAAAACCTTAAAAGAGGACTCCCGACCCAGCCTCCTAGAGGTACTGTAAAAATACCCAAAGACTCTCAAAGACAACAAAGTAGCTCTATAACCCATTGATTTATTTAAAACACTCGTTTTGTTTTTGCAGTGAAAATGTTCTATAATGTAGACATAAACAATGTATAGAGGCAAATTTCCATCAAATAAAGATATAAAAATGAAAAGCTGGCTTTGTTAAGTTCTGTTTTTTTCCCCCTTTTAAATCAAAACTTTGAGAACAGAAAAAGTCAAATTGGTGAGATGAGAAGTCAAAATTTCTGATTATCTCACAATTTCGACTTTATCTCTGACTTTTTTCCCCTCATACTGACTATAAAAACTCAAAATCTTGACACTTTATCTCAACATTTTTACTTCTTAAACATCTACTTTTTATCTTAAAAAAATTGACTTTTTATCGCATTACTTCAACTTTTTATATCATATCTGACTTTTTATCTCATGATTTTGACTGTGAGGTTGGTGCATCAGAACAATGACAGGAGCCCAGTGCAGCAACTTATTATGAATATCTGTATAATATATAGATATATTATAAAGATCTGTAGAAAAAGCTGAGAAAAAGCTGGACATTTTGGGGAATTTTATAAAATCTCCCCGGTCAAAAAGGAGGACATGAGCAAAAGAGCTTGTCTGGTTTTCCAACTTTAGTTCAGCATTCAGAAATTATTGTTGCCACATCACTTAAAGCAGTACACCTGGAAAATATCTTGACAGTTTAATGATGTTAGAAATGCTATAAACTGGGTGGAAAATCAGTTATTGAACAACAAAAGATAATAACAAGGTGGGGTTCATTGGTCAGTCACAGGCATAGGTCACAGGTTGCTTTGTGTTGTTCTTCTCACTCTCAGGAATCAAAGAGCCTTTTTTGACATTTTGGTTTGTGCTATTGTTCAAATAGCTACAAAAAAAGTGTTGTATTTAGTCCAACTGTCATGCGGTACAATTTCTTTGTCACACAATTATCATATATTCAGAAAAAAACATTTCTCTCACCATTTTAATGTTTCGTGTGCTCACAGGACCATTACATGTTGCTTGGATGTTTCTTTTCTGTTTGCAGCGAAGCCACTGTGCTTCAGTGTGACAGTGCAGGTCTCAGCTTGCTTAACATGTACTGCTCCCATGAGGCTGCTATGAACACAGCAATTCATTAATTTACCACCTGCAGCATCACCTGTCTCAAGACACAACACTCCCAGACTCCTTCAGTAGAAAAATAACACATCAGCATGTAGCTGTTTGTTAGTGTTGAGGCTGCACTGTCACAAAAGGCTCTCAGATTATTCACCCAAAAAATGAATTTCTTATCACCATCCTGTCAGAGCAGCAGAGGAAAAGATTATTCTGCTATCCTTTTTGGCTCATTTCCTCTTCATTTAAGTACAAGACCTTTTAGCTTAGTGTAAGAAAATACTGTTCCTGTCTTAACAAATGTGTTTTTATGTGTTAGCAAAATTACTGAACGACTATGCTTTGAGTTTGAATATAATTTAAAGAATCACATAAATGTTTAAATCTGTTTATTATTCCATTGCATTTCCAAACAAAGTCCATTTATGTGACCCACAAATTACAAAAATGCTAGTAAAAAGGGGCAAATTATCACCCATTGTACGTTATAAATTCTACATAGATAAATGCAAGCACCTTTCATGATAAAATTACAGGAAATAACATTCAAACTGCAAAGATTTGTGAGCTGCAGACAGTGGCATTTAAAAAAAAAACCCGTATTACAAAATCCTATACAATAAAAAACAACTGTTTACAAAAATACAAATGTTACAGGGAAGCTTGAAGATAAGTGGAAGTGTGTCCGCTTGAGTTAATCACTTCATTCAGGAACCACACATCAGGCACTCGTCTTTGTTTGCCAAGGAACAGACCATGGCAGCGGTGTTACGCTCTTTAGTTTCCTCTTGCTCACTTTTGGCTGTCTGAGTGTCTTTTAATTTCTCTTTATTCAGGGTGAACTGGATGGGGTTGGCAGCGGGCTTTGTCCGCAGGTAGTACATACCAGTTTTTAGGCCCTGCAGAGAAAAGAACACAGGCAATGAGACATTTTTATGGTATTGTAATACAACATGTATCAAGCAGCATATGTTCCTTCAGGCATGACTTACAAGCTTCCAGCCATAGAAGTGCATGCTGGTCAGTTTTCCATAGTTTGGTTCAGCAATATGGATGTTCAGAGACTGGCTCTGGTCAATATAAGCGCCACGATCTGCTGCCATCTTCAGGACAGTCTTTTGAGAGATTTCCCACACTGTTTTGTACAGCTTCTTCAGATCATCAGGGATCTCTGCTATTTCCTGTGGGCAGACAGATGAGTTTCAAGAACTACTGTAACATCAAAACTTGTGTTTATTCTTTTGCATGTTTATAACAAATAGGCCTGTTACCTGTATGGAACCATTCTGAGCAATCAGCTGATTCTTCATCTCATCACTCCACAGAGCTCTTTCTGTGAGGTCCTTTAGGAGGTGAGGGTTCACAATCTGTGAGAAAGAAAAGACGGTTTTTATCTTGTTTTTTTGACCCCTTAGATTTGAAGAAACAGGGAATCTATCTAAGTGCTAACCTGAAACTCTCCTGAGAGAACCCTGCGGGTGTAGATGTTGCTGGTGTAGGCCTCAATGGACTCGTTGTTGCCAAGGATCTGGGCCGTGGAAGCTGTGGGCATGGGGGCCAGGAGCAGACTGTTTCTCACACCGTGCCTGGGGACAAAGAGAGGAGGGAGCCCATTAACACTGTTACTACAGTCTTTACATGCAATTTATTACAAATAAGTAAAATTAACTACAAGGAAAACTTTCAGAAGACTTACCTGGCAATTTTCTCCTTCAGTGCTTTCCAGTCCCACAAGTCTGTTGGAGTCTTATTCCACATGTCGTACTGAAGAATCTATAAAACAAAACAAGTTAGCATCTGGAGCATTACCTACCTCAATACAGTATACATGAGTACATAACCATGATGGATTGATGACGTTTTCAAGACCACTCACTCCCTTGCTAACTGGAGAGCCAGGGTATGTTTCATAGGGGCCGAGCTCAGCTGCCAGCTCACAACTGGCCTCCAGGGCAGCGTAGTAGATGGTCTCAAAGATTTGAATATTGAGCAGCTGGGCTTCTGGGCTTTCGAATGGGAAACGCATAAGGATGAAGGCATCAGCAAGACCCTGCACACCAATTCCAATCGGTCTGTGTCGCTTGTTTGACCTTTCAGCCTAGATCATCACAAAAGAAGAGGGTTTTTTTTAAACACAGCATGCTTTAATGAGAGATTGCATGTTCAATAGAAACAACACTACAAGAGAACACACCTCTGGGACTGGGTAGTAGTTGATGTCTATGATCTTGTTGAGGTTTTTGACGATGACTTTGGTTACTGTGGCGAGCTTTTTAAAATCAAAGGTCTTCTCTGGAGTGACATACATGTTGAGGGCAATCGATGCCAGGTTACACACTGCAACCTGGTGGGAAAAAATAATTAAAAAAAAGCTTCATTTAATGGTTCAAACATTTTACAGCAAGCTCGTCAGCTATCAACTAAATATATGCTATTCCTTACCTCATCTTTGCTTGTGTACTCAACGATCTCTGTGCATAGGTTACTGGATTTGATGGTGCCCAGATTCTGCTGGTTACTCTTCCCATTGCAGGCGTCCTTGTAGAGCATATACGGTGTACCAGTTTCTGTCTGAGACTCAATAATGGCGTACCACAGCTGCTGAGCCGTCACCACACGCTTAGCTCTGCCCTCTTTCTCATATCTGTGGGTCAAACAGAGATGTGAGACAGGAGCTACAATTAATGAGCTGTCATCATTTTGTACTGAGTTAGGTCCGGATGTCATACCGAGTGTAGAGCTCCTCAAACTCTTCTCCCCAGCAATCCTCCAACCCTGGGCACTCATTTGGACACATCAGTGACCAGTTCTTCAAGAACAAGAAAGGCACAATGAGTATATGCAAAAAACTGTTGAACTTACTGAACATTGGATGCATATGAACACTGCTTGATTGCTTGAAGACATTCTTCTGAGTATTTACCTGATTGCTCTCCACTCGCTTCATAAAGAGGTCTGGGATCCACATGGCAAAGAACAAGTCCCTAGCCCTCTGCTCCTCTTTTCCCGTGTTCTTCTTTAACTCCAAGAAGTCAAAAACATCGAAATGCCACGGCTCCAGGTACACAGCAAACGCTCCTGGTCTCTGTAAAGCGGGTAGAGAATAAAGGTGACTCACTGCCAAAGCCAGTTCACCAAGTACAATGTGAAAATCCATTAAAGTACGTCTTGTAAATGTAATAGTCTCTACCTTGTTGCCTCCTTGGTCAACATAACGTGCTGTGTTGTTGAACACACGAAGCATAGGAACCAGCCCGTTGGAACAGCCATTAGTCTGAATGATAAGAACCAATGTGAGTTATTCAAAAAGTGCATGGTGGAAAACTGATACCTGTCTTCATCCGCTTGATTCTCATCCCTGTGGCTCTACTTTTTCTCTCACCCCAGCAATATAGCTGCCTGTTGACCTGATGCAGCTAACCGCCAGTCCAATACCTCCAGCTGATTTGGAGATGAGGGCACACTGCTTCAGTGTGTCGTATATACCATCAATGCTGTCCTCCTTCATGGACAGCAAGAAACAACTGCAAAAAATCAAAACTTAACTGAATTAATAAAAAGTGTTTAACAGAGGCATCTCTGCTTCAAAGCTTTTTAGGAGTTTGAGGTCCCTACCTGGACAGCTGTGGCTTGTTTGTGCCAGCATTGAACAGAGTGGGTGAAGCATGGGTGAACCACTTCTCTGACAGCAAGTTGTAGGTCTCAATGGCAGCATCAATGTCTCTTTCATGAATTCCAACTGCAACTCTCATCAGCATGTGCTGGGGTCTTTCGGCAACTATGGAGAAAAAGCGTCATTTATATTTAAAAAATTAAAATGAGCCAGTTACTTCAGTGAGTATCCCCAGTCAACACCAAGAAAAAAAAAACTACTCTCACCTTTTCCATCAATCTTCAACAAATAAGACCGCTCCAGAGTCTGCAAGGTTAATGTCACAGATTAGTTATTATTCCAAACAACTGCCAGATATATTAAAATTGAAAGTTGTCCAAAAATAACCTTGAAGCCGAAGAAGTTGTAAGAGAAGTCTCGGTCATAGATGATTGCTGAGTTGAGGCGCTGCAGAAGCAGATATGAATATTTAATTAGAAATGCTTGTCCATTTACTCAATATGTAAGTATGAACAAAATTTAGAATTGAAATTAACTTACAGCCTTGTTTTCAAGAACAATGTTAAGCAATTCCTTAGAGATCATGGGAGAGTGGCGTTTGTTTAGTGGGTTCACATAGTTGTACAGGTCTTCCATCACATCTAGAAAAGCAAGCACCAAAAAAATAAAAATTTTAACAATAGCTGAATCTGTTTAGTGATGTACAGTTATTAATTGCAAGTGTTCTGTTAACAACTGTGTCCACCAATTTATAAATTACTATTTTGTGATATTCAACATGTCATTGTCTCCATATGTCATTGTCCTGTTTGACATTATCTATCTGGGTCTTCAGTTTGAAAACTCAGGCAAACAATGGGCCACAGAAACAATCTCACTCTGGAGAATGATCCAACAGGAACTAAAGGTACCTTACACTTTGTCATTCTGCAGGCAGCAGGGGAATCCAGAATGAAATTTTGTTTGCATAGGCTTTTGGCTATCAACGGTATGCAGATACAGAGCAAATACAAGGAAAATACTTAAGGTGCAAAGGGTGCAAAAGAGAACATTGCAGAAAAAACAGGAATAGTGTGTACAGGGCATTCACTGGGTTGTTTAGTACATACTGCTGTACAGCAGCAGTGATTGTAATATCAGTGGTATAGTTATCAGAGGAAATGTTATACAGTAACTGAGGTAAACAGATACTAACCAGGAGCAAAGGCAGTGGAAATTAAGATGGTAAATAAATTAATATGTAATTATGCAGCTGTAGATAAGTTTCTGGACCTTCTGGTCAAATGGACCTTTAAGGATGTCATTTTCTGTTTGTTTGTTTGTTTGCTTGCTATAAGCTGTTTGCTGCCTGTTTGATTTTGACTGTGCAAGCAGCTCTTGGGTTCCCAAGTTATATTTTCATTATTTTTTTCTCTCTGTTATTATTGTCAGTGAAATCACTGTGAGCTTACCTTTTATGAAATGTGCTTTGTAGATAATGCTATTGCTTTGAGGTTTAGAACTGTACAATATCTATATAGGTGCCCTAAGTTGTAATATAATGACTTATTACAATTCAAAAAATGTATTCTTGATGTTTAAATCTTTCTTTGTAGTACATTAATTACATTTACTATAGAAAATTGAGCTTGTTTAAGAAATTACTATATATATTGTTGTTTCATAACACAAACTTACCAGTAAATACTTTCTTTGTCTCCTTGTGCAGGTTAGACACAGCGATTCGTGCAGCCAGGATTGCATAGTCAGGATGTTTGGTGGTCAGAGTAGCAGCAGTTTCTGCAGCCAAAGTGTCCAACTCCACAGTGGTGACTCCACTGTACAGACCCTGAATCACCTTCATAGTGATCTGAGTCTGTAAAAACAAACACAATTCATAGGTGAGACAGAGTAGGTCATAACACAGCATAAAAAGTACAAACATTATTATTTGGAGTGGTTTAAACTCACAGGGTCTACAAAGTCATTGTTGAGTCCATAACAAAGCTTTTGGATGCGAGATGTGATTTTGTCAAAAGTGACAGCTTCCTGGCGTCCGTCTTGAAAAAAGAAGACAAGTAAACACCTCGCAATGAAAATGACAAGTAATAATCAATTCACAGGTTTCCTTCTCATAATCAATTAACCCGCGCGCTGAACACCTGCCTAACCGGCTCCTGTGATGACAAAAGAGGGTGCACCATCACTGTTCGCGCCCTAAGTGCAGAGGTAATTGTCCCAAACCTCTTATTACACATTAATTCGTAATGTTAGTGGGCCCCTTCTTACTTATCTACAACTTGTTCCCGGTAAAGTTAATATTTTAGAGCAAACCAGGTGCAAATGACTGGAAACAAACCTTACTTGTGTTTTGACTAGTATTCAAATCAAGCCACAAATGGGTTTTAAAGAGCATTCAAAATGAAGATAAACCAGGCATCTATCGAATAAGAGAGATAAAGCGTCTGCTTTTGTTCTAAGTCAGGTCATTGTTTGAGGTCTCAATGTAAACACTCTACGTAAAATGTTTCATTAAACCTCGTCACAGACTGTTAAAACTGCAGTAAGACACTTCTTGATATTTTAAATCAAGCACAATATGTTAATCAAGAATTTCCCCAAATTCTTGCTCTATCATCCCACAGTTGTTACGTTATTATGCAGCAAGATTATTAAAGTCAGCTACTTTACCTCGCTTGATCACGTGCATTTTGGCAACGAAGCAGTCAGTTTCCTCAAGAAAGAAGTAGTTGGTGTTATCCTCTCAGTTGGACACTTTTGAGGTGTAAAACGATTGTTAAATAAAGCTGTAATTACAGACTACAACATCTACAGGCAAAGTTGAATCTCAAACTGAGGGCGCCAACAAGCCGCAAGCCAGTTACACTGCATTGTACCAGCGTCTCAGCCAATCACAGACGTTTGTGACAGACCTGTCGTCCAATCACAATCGAGCATTACAGCAGTTCGTCGCAGTTTCCGGGCGGATCAGGCGGGATATTTAAAACAACAGGTTTGATAAGATGTAATTATATCTGGTTCACACTGTTTATCACTGACTGAGAGTATTTACCTCCAGGAGGAGTAATAGTAAACGTTTAGTGTAACACCTGTAAGTTAATCAGTGATATGACATTTACTGACAGTTGTTGTGCACCAAAGGGCATTTACAGCAGCAACAATCATCCATCTATGTCCAAGTGTATTTTCAGAATAAGACATGTATGACAAATGAACACTAGTGTGGGAGAAAATACAATCAGATTGAAAAGCAAAGATTAATAATCTAGTTTCTGATCTTTTCTAATGTCTTAGCTGTTAATTGTCTATACTTTGGCATCAAAAAGCTTAACTTACCAATAACTGATTGTAGAGTGCATGATAGTGACAACTAAAAAAAAATTGAAAAGTGAAATAAATCATACATCAGATCAGAAATGAGTAAGAAGTTCAAAGACAGACACTAAATCGAAAATGAAAAGGCCTTGCCGGTTTCAATCAAACATGTTGACAGTTTAGTTTTGATATTTATGCAGTTAGTAAGCCTATTCAGTCTTTTAGATTTATCTTTCCGATGCATTACAGCTTTTCAATAGGCTAAGGGATATCTTATGATGATAATATCACAAGCAAGTGATATCTTTTGTCCAAAGTTCAAACTGCATGTTGTAAAAGAATAAATCTTTTTTTTTTTTTTTTTACCTGGAGCTCAGTCAGTCACGTGCAAATTTCCAGGAATGGTTCGTGGTGTCACATGAATCTTTTTGTTATTAAATTTGTGTTTTCATATATATTTCTGTTTGACTTCCAGCATTTCTGAGGTTTTTGGTTTGTTTGATTGATTTTTAATAATGAAACACATACAATCGTTTATACAAACATTTACAACATCTGTGCTAATACATCTTACACACTCTTTTGATACATACATAGACATCTACACATTCACACATGGGGCATCTAAAAGTTAATGGAACATATATTCCAGAGTCTTATTCAGGAAAAAATATTTACTTTTGACTTCACTGTTTTTGTACAGTGTTCTGCTGTCTTGGTAATTTTTGTACTTTTGTACTTTTCGTATTGTACCCTTGCTCCAATACAAAGTATAGCTTCTGTGCAGTTTATTTTACTGGTACTTAATTGTTACACAACTGATGTATTTTTAATACATTCTCCATACACTCTATACACTTCTTTATTTATGATTACAAATGAAACTTTAAGTTTTTTGCAAAGATGGCTCAAGGAGAAATGCACAAAAAAATCCACTGTACCTGTACTGCCCTATACCTGTCCTCCCTTACCCTGCAAATGGCAGTAAACACCTGTTCTATTATATTGTCTCCCATTCTTTAAAGTGTTATCATGTAGCATTCTGTTTCCATTTTAAATTGTTGTGTCTTTAGTATTTTTAGGACTCCACTGAAACTTATGAATATAGTAATTCCCATACAGTATTAAGTAAGTAAGTAATCAAGTAGCACATGGTTGCAAATTTTTTGTTACAAAAACACAGTTTTTTTCCACAACACCAAACCTTGAAAGTCGTGTTGTGTAGGTTGTGAACACAGACTGATGGTCTATGATCAGTCCATGGTTGTGAATGAAGTGGGCGGATGTGACGTTGCGCAGCTGCTCGTAGCCGCTGATGGTCCCGGAAAGGTAAAGGCAGCACTCCGAAGATGGCCGGGGTGTTTGATGTGGAGGTTGATGGTGTAGATCACGACCATGGGCTGGAGCATCATGATGAACCGCAGCAGGTGAGAGTTAACCAACACATTTAATTTCTGACAGGTTAAACAGACGGGAATGAATTAAATGTCAGGCGTAAACCACCTGCTCCAAAAGTCTGCTTCTGTATTAGCTACAACTCATGAGTTAGCTCAACGTAAGCAACTTGTCCAATTTTAACCATCTGTATTCAAACAGAAAAGAGGGAATGGGATCAAACCAAAGTAAATCAACCTAACTTTCTACACTCTATGGTTTTATTTATCACTGCCGGTTAGTAAAGCCCTGATAGCATAGCAGCAATGCTACTCTTGCTAACGTTAGCCAACCGGGTAATGTGCAAATCATGTAGGAGCTTTAGATAATTACAGAAGCTCAGGTGTTTTTATTTTCATCATCTATTCAAGTACTCCAAACAACACAACTGGGCATACTGCGGGTCTGCCTTCCTTCATGTTAAAATGTGTATCATTAATTCTACATAGACTGTTGCAGGTGATGTGGCTGATGGGGTCAAAGGTCAGGTACAGTAATATCTGTGAAAGGGCTCAGGAGCAGTGAAGCTGTCAGTGAACAGTTCAGGTCATACAGTCAGGAAAGGAAGCAGCTCAACTACTTTCTATGCTCTTTCAAACTTAGGGTCTTAGTGTGTAAGGTGTTGACGGGCCAGGAGTCACAACTTCAGTAATGTTAAAACAGTGACAGGACTCCAGAACATGTTGGTAATTTGTTCATTGATTAATTTGCTGGTTGCTTCTTAGCTTTTGTTGACCAAGTATTAAGCCTGTAATTGTAAGTAAGCTCCATTAAAAGGTCAGTAGCCAGAGTGGGGTCTTCAGATTGCTTCTTTTGTAGTCGTAAATTTAAAACCCTTGTGAAATGACTCAGTCATTACAAATAAGACGCTGGATCAACTTTTACCCAGAAATATTAAGACATGATTGCCATCAACAGGTTTGGAAATAGTTTTGAATTCATTTGATGCTGCTTTATTTTGTGGAAAAATATCACCCCATTTTTGAAATAAGACCAGGAAGAATTTAAATTAAATAAATCCTTATCCATTTTAACAAAAGTACCAAAAATGGGTACCATCAAGCACTGATAAATATGCAGAGGCACCAAGAATTGGTACTGTGTCCGTTCAAATGTGAAAGGTACCTAACCCTAATGGTAGGTTAGTTAAACAAGCCAAACAACTTGGGAGGGACTGTAATTGCTGAACATACTTTCTTTGATGTAAAATGTCTCAATCCTTGTCAAAGGCACATTTTAGTGGATATTGTCTCCATAGTGTCATGTTTCAGCACAGCTGAAGTCAAGGATTTCAATTAAATTCATGAATTATACAGTCATGTAAGTCATGTCACTGTAAGATGAAGGAATTGAATGCCTGCTTTGGGTGAGGTCATGTAACAAGCCAACACAAAGTATCTTGGTTGGTCGGAAAAATGTCACTATATTCTCAGTGTTAAATTAGGTTTATGGTGTCTCTCTATTAGGAAACTCTTTGCACTACTATGAGAGTTTTACCGGTTTTGATGATCCTCTGAGTGATTGAAGAGATTGTATATTAATATTTTGTCATTTCCTTTTTTTTAGTTGGATGTGTCGAAGCTCTCACCAGAAGAAAAATGGAGGTCAGTATTTGTACAACACTTGCAGTAGATCATACAATCAGTCTTGCAACAAAGATCACTGTTGTGATTTTTAAGTGAACTCTCTGTCTGTTCTGTGTTTGTTTGCCATAAAGGTCACATTTTTACCTGGTTTCTCAGTCCCAGTGTACACTATAATCATTCAACATTTACAGGGAACTGAGGTTCAGCAAGCCTCTGTCTGCACGTCCATCCTTCTGTTTAAAACTTATCAAGTGTGTTCCTGTTTCTTTCCACAGGGTGGAGCATGCGAGAATGCATGCCAAACACAAAGGCCACGAGGCCATGCACGCAGAAATGGTGCTCATCCTCATAGTCACCCTTGTCGTCGCACAACTTGTTCTTGTGCAATGGAAACAGAGACATCCAAAGTCATACAATGTAAGACACATCAGAGAATTATCTGTCAAAGCCACCATGTATAAACACGTAATTACAGGATTAACTTTGTTTCAACTGTGAGCTAGGTGTGTATATCTATGGGATTGTGCAGTCATGGAAAAGGGAGGGATAGGAACCTGCACAGCCACAGACTACCTATATAGAAACACATTATTAACAAGTTTATTATTAATTATATTATTAATAAGAATTCAGATAGGATCCTTGTATTTCCCAAATTTTTTCTTTCTCTTTTCACAAAATGTGCAAAACCTCTTCTGTCTTTAACTGGTATGTTCTGCTGTCTTGTAGCTGGTGACTCTGTTCCAGATGTGGGTAGTTCCTCTCTACTTTACTACCAAACTCCACTGGTGGAGATTTCTGAGCACGTGGTTTATCTTCTCTGTCATCACAGCATATGTCTCCTACCGCGCCACACGCAAGCCGCTGGCCTGCACCACACCCAGGTATAACCACTGTCTGTAATACACAGTTTCCTAAAGAATTACATGTAAAACTTTATGTTGACTGATTCATATATGTTGACATGCACTCACACTTCGGTTGGCTTCTTTAGGTTGGTGTATAAGTGGTTCCTCCTCCTCTACAAGATCAGCTATGCCACAGGAATAGTCGGCTACACTGTCGTCATGTTTACACTTTTTGGTATTAACTTAATATTCAGGTAAGCATTGTTAAATTTATGGGCCCACTGTTAACAACATTCTCTGTACTGTTTGACTTGTACGACTGCCAATGAGTTCTTTGTGTATTACATTACAGAACAGCAGAGTCTTCTTTATCAGGTTGCATAAAGGCAGAAGTGTCTGTTTAGTGAGATGCAAAAAAGTTGATTCCCACTCAGTACCCTTTGTTTACAGGATAAAGCCAGAGGACGCAATGGACTTTGGTGTTTCACTCCTTTTCTATGGACTGTATTACGGGGTTCTGGGGAGAGACTTTGCAGAGATGTGCGCAGACTTCATGGCTTCAACTATTGGGGTATGATGATGGACATTGTTCGTGTTTTTGTGCTGTAGGAGATAATCGCTGAGACTGAAATTTAGTGTTGCCTACTGTCTTTTCTCTCAGTATTACAGTGCATCTGGCATGCCAACCAAGCACCTCTCTGACAACATCTGTGCTGTGTGCGGTCAGGCCATCCTCGTAGATGTCAGTGAAGAGGGGATTATTGAAAACACGTACAGATTGTCGTGCAATCATGTGTATCCTTCTTTTTGGGGCTGAAAGAGAAGTTTGGTTTCACAGGTGCCTACATGGTGTAATCTTTCATGTCTATAAAAGGCAAAGAGGAATTGGTGCTGCTCACTTAACCTTTGAGTCAAACCGTTGATGTTGTGTTGACTTGTTCATATGAACCGACTGTACTTCCACCATGAACATGCAATTCAGATAATTACCAGATATGTTTTGGGCTTAGTTCAGTCTCCTGGTTTTGTTGGGCCATGTTAGAGTGAGTGTTGTCATTTGAGCATTTGGCCTGACACAAAATGTCACGCAATTAAGAGAGACCCATGCAAATAATCATTGTTTTTCTGTCAGGATAGAGAATAATAGATATTCTTTTAGCTTATTGTTTTAAGAGCTACTTGTGTTTCTATCATGATATCGAACAGTTAAAGAGGTACATAATGTGGCGTGTGGAGTCAGATTTGTAACAAAGACCCAAGTGTATTAAAAACTGGTCGATAACGTAACTTAAGCGCTAAAGAGCCTGAAATGCAATAAAAAAACCCAAGATGTACTAACAAAGACAGAGCAAACAGTTTTTACGTTTTTCTGTGTTATTACATTCTTTATTAAATTTCAGGTTCCAATTTTTTTCTTTTATATCATCGACCACTTATTACATTTCAGGTTGATGATTTCAGGCTCTAACAGATCAGATATTAGCACAACTCATTCATATTGATATTACCTATTTTGTAGCATGGAGTGTTAGAAAAAGCTTGATCTAGTGATATTATCCAATCAGAGAGCAGTAGTCAGCAACAGTACATATGAGAAAAACTGGCCCATTTATTATTTACCAATGGGTGACATAAATTTAACCTCAAATAGTCGAGTATGCTGCAATTAGCTAAAATGCACAAAAAATGAATTTAAAACCCTGAAAAATAACCTCAATAAATCCAATAAAAACAAATTACACTTTTGAAGTGCAAAATAACAAGTTATTTCCTGATGTCAATGTATGGTGGAAACAACTGAGGACAGGGACAAAAAAAAACCCACAATATTGTCTATTGTCCAACTGCTCAAAGTCAGGCGTCCACAGCTCCAATTTCAAAATAAACATGTCACTAATATGTCACTTATGTCACAAGTTGAACATGCTGCCACATTGGTCGCATAAGCTGATCATAATGCAAAGATACATTTCCGCATTTTATTTGTCTTGTCAATGCAGTTGCATTTGAGCCGGTGAGGTTTTACACTCCTGATGAAATACTGCTGTGCAGAGCCTTAACTCTTTTCCTAGGTTCCATGAGTTCTGCATAAGAGGCTGGTGCATCGTGGGAAAGAAGCAGATGTGCCCGTACTGCAAAGAGAAGGTGGATCTGAAGAGGATGTTCAGTAACCCGTATCCTTTTTTATACTCTCATCCTCACACATGTGAGCACTGCCTTTTTTTTGTACTAGATGGTTTTAATTGAACTGTTCTTATATCAGGGAATGTCCCCATGATATGGGAAATAAGTGGTGTGATAACCGGGAACAAGAGTGGCCTTAGCATGCCAGGGCTGCACTTTTATAAATCCGGTGTTTTCACCAGTGACCTCAAGTCATCATCCAGGAAGCCGAGTCATGCCAAGTTACTGGAGTAATACGTTTTTCTTGTAACAGAGGGGAAGTTTCAGCTATAAATTTTAGGTGACTTTTTTTCAAAGCCATTTGAAAGATATTCAGGTTGAATACCAAGTTCCAGTTCCTGTTTGTGGTTTGCTGTCTGATGTTTACACATCACTGCATTATATAATTACCTTCACTGAAACTGAAAGCAGTTTTTACTTCCTCCTAGTTATTAAACAGTTTGTCATGAAGGTTTTTCATTAGAATTCTTTCAGCCCTTATTTTTTTGAGCAATGATTGCTTCTTTGACCCTTATATTTCAAGCTGGGAGAGGCCACATGTCATGTATGGACAACTCTTGGACTGGCTTCGCTACCTGGTGGCCTGGCAGCCCGTTATTATTGGATTTGTTCAAGGTATCAACTACGTCCTGGGTCTTGAGTGACCTACACCTGGAAACGATGGACTGGACATTAACGCCATATTGAGAAGATATGCACTGGCTCAAAAGACTGAGAGCCTAACATTGAACTACAACACAAATAAAAAGTGTCTATACTTTTTTGTATATATTTATAGGCGCATACTATCTGTATTTACAGTTCATTTGACTTTTATTGGTAATTTGGATGTCAGTGTCATTTCCCAGGATTTGCTTCACAAGGTTACATCTTATTAATCAGTTTGTGCATTTTCTGGTCTAGTAAAACGGTTGTCAAAATCATTAGAGAGGTGCTTTTTACTAATTTATGTCTTAAATGTTGTTGATTCTTAGTTGAACGATCTTGTTGGAGTTTCTGATCCTCATGTCTGATGGTTATCAAACATGAGAAATAAATATTGAATGAAACATTAATAATTCCCTCCAAGCTCCCTGTACCTCCGAAGCAGGAGTCATTTGTCACTGCGTCATCCTAAATGATCCCTCGTATAACAGCGGTGACCCACGTAATATTACTTCCACATCCTGAACTCTGGTGACAGAATTGAGGGTTTCCTCGGTGCTCACAGTGATGCGTCATGTGACTGGCAGCTTCCTCATCATTTGGAAAAAGTGCTCTTTTTAGATCAGAGGATCCCTCATTCAGGACACGTTATGGTGGAACTTTGAGTGTTGCTGGACGTCAAAATGACTTCATAGTTACTCACCCTAGAGGCTGTGACCCTTGGCCCTGATGCTTTATCATTGATCTAAACTAGAGAAATCTTGTTTTCTGCTGAACAAGGTCTCTTGAGTTTGCCTAGCTTTTTAATATCAGGGTCATCTCTCCCAATTTACAGCAATAACAAAAATTTCTCCTTCAGTTGTGAAAGACTGGGGAGAGTGAACATACTTCCATCCATTATTGTGATAAAATGACTTTGGTTAATTTCTTGAGATAAAGCTTAAGCTCTGAGTATCTGCAGTTTGGGAAGTTGGCATCCAACCTGTCAAAGTGACCAATTTACAGTTATATTTTCTTGATCCCCAAAACAGGAGACGATGTCAACAAATCAATGTTTGCCTTGAGCTTCTGCAATTAAGGCTCCACCAGGCGGCTTTTTAAATTCACCTCTGCTGCATTATGATGACTTTGGAAGAACGCTAGCATCCTTGGACCTGAAGGTTTATTCTGGCTCCAAAGCTATAATTCAAACCTTTTTTTCCATGATTCTGACTTAAACCCACAAATTCTGACTTCAATCTTGTTGATTCGAGGAAAACTGTCTGAACTGTGACTTTGAAGGCAGAATTGAAAAAGTCAGAGTCACAACTTCAACCACAGGATTGTTAGTAAAGAAGCATAAAATTTCAGAGAACAAAAATTGAAGAGAGAAAAAATGTATAATCCTGAGATGAAAGTCAAATTTCTGGCTCTAATATTGGATTCCTGCCTTTGTTTTCAAAAAATTTCAAAATGGGAAAAGGTAAAAAGCTGTGTACCTGAAACACCTGACTTTTTTCCTTTGATGTCTGATTTTAAAAAATTCTACCCTGGAGAACTTTGCATCAATTCTCAGTTCTAACTTTACCCAAAACAATTTTAAGCAGAGAGACATACTTAAACAGTGTCTTTTAGCTTGATACTTCTAGAAATTTAAAAAGACTTTCTCCTAGCTTTTATGATCAGTTACAAAGCACAAACTACATTAAGCATAGAATCTAAGATTTCATTGTGTGACCTATTGAAAACCACTAGTTTTAAATAAAAATTGAACTGAAGGAGGAGAATGAGGTGAAACTCAGTGAGAGTGTGCATGAAAGCCTTATTTTGTCATCCCTCTAATTCAACATTACTAATTTATCTTTTTTTGTTTGTTTGATGATTTGCTTGAAGCTGGTTGGTTATATTCGCTGCCCCTGCTCATAAAACCTGCCTCATAATACCAGCTGTCATTTAACTGAACTTCACAGTAAACAGGGGACACTGTACAACAAGGCAGGTTAAGAACATTTTGTTTTGTTGTCACTGTTTTGATCATAATCAGTTAATAAATGTCACATGGTTCAGATATTGTGTAGGTGTTTCATCCATGCTAAGTCATAGTTCAACCATCACTGGATTACATTGTTTTGACATGTTTTGAATCCCTGGATTAGTCAGCATGTTTCATCTTTGTAACTATGAAGAACATAATCACTCAACTTCCAATATTGATAAGTTGTGAAGGAAATCCCCAGCGCACACTTCTGAGTGGGTGTGCATTAGAGGAAGTGCATAATGTTTGAGAGTATCTATATATAATCCAAAACCTCAGTCAAAGGCACAAAGCGCTCACTGGAGGAGTCAACATGCAGCTGTCATCTGTCGTCAAAGGTAACAATTCTTGCTCGCACCAACAGGCTTTTAAACTCTATCATGGCATTGCTCGTGATTGTGCTGTTTCTCTGCAACAGCTTTGGTTTCTCTGTGTCTGCTGCTTGCAGATGGATTTCCAGGTACAGTGTGTTTTGTGGAGGAAAATGTCTTGTTTTTATTGTATGTGACAACATTTTTCGTTCTAATGTTTTTATTTTCTTTCAGCTTCCAAAGATGAATCTCCAGAGATCATCGGCCCTGACAGTGTCCAGATAAGAGCTCATCCAGGTAACAGAAAAATACAAAACTACTTTTGTGATATCTACAGCTTTTACAGCATATCATAACAGATCAGGTGTGAGTGGTCATATTGTGAGTCCTTTAAAGGATTTCTATGCACACAATCAAAACATAAATAGCCTCCACAGGGTGTGAATGATTTTTTTTCTGTAACAGGTAAGCAGCTGCTTCTTCACTGTGAAGCGTTTGCAAACTGCGATGTTGACTTGGTCGTCATCTACTGGCTGGTGAATGGCTCTTTTCCTGAAGACACATTGGACAGTGACAGAATAGTGGAATCAGAGGAGTGAGTAACAAACTTTTTACTTCAATCTACAGATATTTAAAATAGAAATTTCTCTTAAAAAAGCAGGATTTTTTTCAACTGATTGAACATCCTAAAGCCAACATGAAGATAAGATGTTTCAACTTTGTTCCAGATCAACATTAGAGGACGGTGCAATCCTGCACAGGAGTTTGCTTTTGAAGAATGTCACATCAGAGGATTTTAAATCCACCTTCACCTGTGTCGTATCCAGTGCTGCCGGGACTGTCTTCAAAAACGTAACACTGTCAACCAAAAAGAACGCATGCAATGCTGGAAAACACAGAAGACACTGAATGATTCCGCAAACTGGAAATATCTGAGCCATGTCTTTCTGGTAAATTGACTCCTATGAGTCAACATAATCTGTGAATGTATTATCACTAAATGCTGTGCTATGGAGATGTAGGAAGGAAGCAATGTTGCATTTATTTGCATATCATCATATGATGCTCCTTGGATGGTTACTTTCAGTTAGAACACTAATATGTATAAATCTAATACTAACTAACAAACTCAAAGACCAGAAACCACTGTAGATTCACACTGAAATGTTTTTTTTTTTTGTGTGTAGGACCTGTTTTTTAAATTAAACATATTGAGGGAGTCTTATTTTCTCTTGAACAATTTTCAATTATTTAAATTAATCTCAAAACTTGTAGAGCTTCTCTGATTTTATAGCTGAATGTTAATGTAGAGAGGACTGGGTAATTGCCTTACTTGTTGTCTACATTTGTATCACTGCAGTGTCTGTGTTTGAAGTTCATCATAAAAGATAAACTCATTCTAATGTCTTAAAATTGAATTAATGCATTCACAAGAGTCTGGAGCTGATTGAGTTGAGGAGGACCTCATTTGTGTTTTTAAGCCCATGAGTTCAAACACACGTTTTCATACATCAGTATGTAAGACATTAACTACTTAGAGCACAGCTGCTCCAAAATATGTATTGTAAAACTGTTACTCCTCATCTTACAGTTGCTTAAGATGTATTTAAAACTTGATTCAAGCCAAAAACTAGTCAGCACGAAAATTTTATTTTATGTGTACATAACATGTTACAAATTATGAAAAACAGCAAGAAACTGGTAGCACTTGGTCAATTTGCATTCAAAAAATTGTTTCAAGGAACTGTAAGACTTGAGTTAAATCAAACAAATAGTAAAACAAGTAGGAAATAAAGCTTTCAATGAGCTCTCACAAAAAAATCAACGAATTGCAACCATATACTGAGTATAGGATGGACAGGGTTGCTCCACCTTTTATTTTGCACAGTTTTGAAGCCAAAAGAGCCTTGTCACAGGAGCCACCATTGTGCAGCCAGAGTGTGCAGAAGAGACCATAGAAAATCTGAGTGGGACCAGCTCACAAAAAAGCAAAATGTGTACTTTTTTAGAATTTCGAAATTCAAATCTTTTCTTGGCTCTCTTACCCGAGGTTTCTTACAAGTCCTGAAAAAACTACACAAGAACAGCTGCTGTCAGTTGTCGTAAATTGCGACTTTACACCCAGTTTTTACGATTGAAAGACGAACTACTCAGATAAAAAGAGCGAAAGAACATAATGCAGCCAAATGATATCTTCATGTGAGAAACATTTTTATGAGGTTCCTTTATTTTTTTAAAGTTTTACCACATCCCATCTGTAATGAATGAGGTGACCTAGTTTTGACCTTAACTGCAGCCAGTCACAAGGGGGGGGGCAGTTTTTGTGGGGACCTTACTTTGAGCCGAGCATCCATGGATTTTACAGAGTATGATTGCAACTACTGTAAAAGTCAAATAAAGGCTTCTGTGTAGGACTCAACTTATCAGCACCCCCAATGAACAGAGTAGTGCAATTACATGCTGTACATCACATCCTGTCCAATGCCTGATGTGAGGGTTGTCACAGTCAGACACCAACCCTGCCGCAGTGCTTTAAGGCATCAAGACTTACATCAACAAGATCTCTTGCTGATGGTTTTATTTACTTTTCTCGGTGATTAAAATACACTAGTTTGAGTTTCACTCTGATTTCTTACATACCAAGCATAAAAACCTGAACAGAAGCTTTTGAAGACATATCTCAGCTTTTGATGATGTTTTAGCTGTTTTCATAGCAAAATGAACACATTTTAAATGTGAAATGTAAAAAGAACATGACAACATCACTTAGAAATACATGAAAAATTATGCATAGTAAATTGCAGTCTCACTTTTGAAACAGTAATAAAAAATATCATTTAATCTTTTTGGTTATGAAAACAGTCTAGTGAGCATGAATTCACAAAATTATGACATTATATATGGACACATTTACACTGTTTCCTTCAAACACTCTTAACAAATTATACCTCGCTGAAGAAGGGATGTTTTGCTTTAAGGCTTCATTAGAGCATATGTTGCTCGAGTCAGACTATTCCACATAAAGACAAGCAATTTTTTTTGAGAATAGTTGACATAACAGAAAATCGCTTGAGTACGAGCGGAATCAACAAGACGCTGCATCCAAGACTGACAACCCCAACTCCTCCAAGCAGCGCTGCAAGTTGTTTGTTCTGCTGGGATAATGATTTTCACTGATCTTCTTTTTAATAAGGGCTGCAGCATCTTGGATGATTGTTGGCCATTTAACAGTGGCGGTGCAGAACGGGTGGAGAAGCTCCAGGTTGGTTTTGGTTGTCATTCCAAACAGGAAGCACAAGAAAATGTCCAGCTTTCCATCTTCACACTGCAGGCTTCTGTCCACCGCGCTCTTGTACATCTCCATCACCTTGTGCCCCTTCAACATGCCTTTAACCCTGTGCTTCAGCTGTTGCTCTAAAACATTCTTCCCCTGATTTCTAAAGGAGAGAAACACATAAAGAGCAGCCAGATACTCCTGCACGGTGGGGTGAATGAAACTGAGGACTTTTTCTTGAAACAGAACAAATGGTTTTGTGACAAACTGCATGCAAAGACCACTGTTAACCACTGCCTCTTGGTCGCTGATTCCAAACTCCTTCCAGTCAGATCTGGCAATCTTGAACTGACCTTGTTCCAGCATGGTGAAGGCCAACTTCCCCAGTTTCATCAGAAAGTCTCTCTCATGTTCTGGCTCAAGTTCAGGAGCCCTGAGCATGCGATGCTGACGTGTGAGTACAAGCAGCAGCTTTGTGTACATGTAGGTGATGCTGTGGGGCAGCTCTGCCTGCGGCCCTTGCTCAGTAAAAATGCGCTGGCACTCATCAGCCACCAGCGTGCAGAATAGAGGCAGATGGCACATGATGCGAAATGTTCTTAGAGAGTTGACGTACTCAATAACTCGAGCTGCTTGAGCTGGATCTTTAAATCTCTGCTTGAAGTATTTGTCTTTGTTAGGGTCAAGAAACCCACGGACTTCTATCTCATCGTAATGCGCATCCCAAGGGATGCAGCGCTTCACTTGTGGGCGTGTAGTGACGATGAAGAGGCCGCGGTAAAGCAGCCTGCTTCTGAGGAGGTTGACCACGATGATGTTCAGTGTGCTGGGATCTGTGTGGTCACAGAGAAGCTCAATGTTCTGAAAGTCTAGGTTACCGTTGTACTCATCAAGCCCATCAAAAACGAACATCATTTTACAGTCATCAGATCTGTAATCCTCCTCTCTCAGTTTCTTTGTCTCTGGGTAAACTCTTTGTATGATCTCCAACAGGGATACCTTTTGACCCTCAAACATTTTGAGTTCCCTAAAAGGCAATGGAAACAGGAAAGACACACGTTGGTGTGATTGCTCTTCTATCCAATCTAGGATTAATCTCTTTATCGCCATCGACTTCCCTGACCCTGCTACTCCAGTGACCAACAGAAACCTCAAGTTTGATTGTTCCATCCTTTCAAAGCTCAAAATATCCTTTGTAGAAAGTGGTGTCCCTTCTTCTCTGTTGCTGTCTAACTTTTCAATGGTCAAGACCTCGTGTTCAATATTTGGGCCGTTGTCGGATGTTGTGGTGATGTGGAGATCAGCAAAGATTTCATCTAAGGGCCTTTTTGGTCCCTGCATGGTACAGTCCTCATGCACTTCGCTGTATTTTCTCTTCAGAGTTTCACATAGGTCGTGACGTACTTCATCTGGAAGAAGAAAAACATACATGTCGATCGCATTTATTTTCTTCTAATTCTTACTGTAAGAGTTCAGTTACATATATTGCTTTGAATCAGTTTTCATTTTCAAAACAAGAAATTTATACAGAAATACTGAGATAGACTTTTTGAAATATACACTTGATCTCATGGGTGCACTGCAAAAACTGACATCTAAGCAAGTGTTTTTGTCTCATTTTTAGTGAAAATTGCCTTATTTCACTTGATATGAGCCACATTCAACTGGGAAATCCGGAAGTATGTCATATATCAAGATATTAAAGACAAAAATGAAGTCTGAATTGATTGTAACAAGTCAAAAAAAATCTGCCAATGGGGAAATCAGCTTTCTAAGTTTCTTGAAATAATAGAATATCTTAATACTTAACTTTTTTTTCTAACCCCATTGACAATTTTTTTTTTACTTTCTACAAGCAGTCCAGACATAATTTTTCTCTTAAAGTAACTTGAAATAAAAAATTCTTCTGGACTAGTTTAGTAACTGTGGCTCATATCAAGTCAAAAAAGTTTTTTCCCCCTAAAAATAAGACACAATGAATTGCTTACATTTCAGTTTTGCACTTTGGTGCTAGATTGGCCTTTATGAGGCAACTGGCATTGAATACATGAGCAGTGAAACCTTGTGCTTTTTTAAAACAGTGATAGTCTATGTGTTTAGACCTGTTTCCTTGGTCTGTCTGATTCCTTTGGCCTACACTTGAAATGACAGGTTTTGAAATTTTGAAGAATACAGAGTTTGACGTACTTCTGATGCGCAAGGTCTGCAGATAATCGACCAACTTCTTCAGCTCCATTTTCTCCAGAAGGGTTTTGGTGATCTGGAGAGACACCTCCAGGCTGTAACACTCAAGCAGCCGGTCCACAAGGTCTATGATGTCCATGCCTTGTGGGGGGGTACTGAAAGACCTCGGGTAACGTTTCCAGAGCATCGTCTTGAATTTCTGGAGGTCCTCTGCAGAGAGCTTCCCCAGAATAAAACTAATAGCCTGATTAGAAAACAAACAACCTAGAGATCAGTTACCATCAGTCCAGACAAGAGGAAATGTCCTGTTTTCTGTGTGTATTTATTCACAGAACAAAATGCGTGAAACAAACTGACCTCAAAAGTGAACTTCACTGTCAGAGAAGGATGCCTGATCTCATTTGGATCTGTCATCAACTCAGGTGTGTCAGAGAGCTCCAGGATGGCATCATCTTTGTTTTTATCCCTGGGAATGCCACAGTGCAGAGTTTTAACATTTACCAACACACACAAAAGCAGAGAAAAAAAAGTGCGTTTCTTACTTGGGCGTTTTCTTCTCACAATCATCACTATCAAAAGAGTAACTGCTTGAGTATGAGTCCGATCTATTCAGCTGGACCCTGAAACAAGGAAGACAACCAGGTTCAGTGACACTTGATTTATCCACACAACAAAAATAGAGTTTTAGTGAGTACAATACAAGTCACAGGAAGAGCAAAACACATTTATTTTTAGCTGTTCCAGTTATATATCTTTTTTTTCTGTTTAACCTTGTGGAGCATCCTTCATCGTCCTCATCCTCCATGTCATCCAACTTCTCCTCACTTGCCATCGAGCTGTAGCTCAGAGGTGGAGGCGGAGCATGCTCCACCTGGGGCCTGAGGGAGAAAGAATGGAGAATGATGCTATTTTTAATTCTCAGGGGTCTCTAAACAAGACAACAGTAGCATATGCTAGATAAGAAGCTCATTTTAATCTTAAAGCTCTTTCTCAAGCAGCATCAAGCCTTATGTATAGGAACAAAGGATGACAAGGACAAATGAAGGTTGATAAACAGGGAGAGAGGCTTTCATTTTCAACTTTGTGTTTCTACTGAGTCAATCATTTTGCCTTTCCTTGGCTTTGAGCGACCCCGTTGAGTTGATTTTATAAAAGTCACAGTATAATTTCTGGTAAAAACTTTGATCCAAAAGTGTAAAAATAAACCAACGGACACAAATGAACACATGTATTAGACCTCAATGGAGTTAACAAAAAAGTCATTATATAACAGCACAGGGAAATTCAATACTAAAAACAGACTGAGAGAAAATAAAACAGGTGTAAGTTCTTCATTCAGTCCTCTAGGGGGAATTGCTGAGCTGTCATTTCCACACTGCTTTCATTTAATTTCAAGTGATGTTAATTTTTTTTGTTGGCTCCAGATATTTTGTTACTTGCAATATAAGTACTTCTCTGCAGTTTCATGGTCAAGTATGTTTTAAAAAAGGTCTCATACCAGTTGCCAATGTCCATTGGACTCTCCCCCAGGTCCAGAGACGGTCTTCTCTCTGGGATGTAATACATATCTTCATCTTCATCTCCACCATCATAGTTCTCGTTTTGTCCTCGACCAGACACTGCTTCTCCAATCGAGGAGCTGCCCGACATGGAGGCTGCTTCAGCGTCTTCCATAATGTTGCTCAGAGTGTCAGCCGATGACTAACGTGACAAAAACGAACATAGTTCACGTCTTGAATGCTGGTCTCACAGAGCAGCAACTTGTCCGTACCTGCAGAAGACCAAAAGTGACTGAAGTCAAATTAATCAGCTCTTAAATTCTCAAAAGTTGTTCGAGGAACTTGAAGCCAAAGCAGAATTTCAGGTTTCTTCTGTTTGACTGTTGCTTGATTGACCTTTGCTCTACGTTATAATACTGAACCGCTGATAAACTTCCCCAATATTTTTCGCTTTAAGGGCATTATTTTGAAATTTTTCCTTCTCTTCTTCTTTGTGTAACTGTAATCTTGATAAACTTGTATTTGTATTTGCATTACGCAGATTTGATCACCCAAATGAAAATATTCCATGTACTTCTAATCCCCAAATTAGTCGTCAAAATCACTTTAGAGTAAGGTTTCAAAGACACTGAGGCCAGGGAAACCTTTCACCGGTGAAGGTCGGTGCACATATCAAAAAACATATCACTGCCTGCTACTTGCTCTTGATCATGTCAAAGTGTCCTTGAGCAAGACACTGAACCTAAAATTGTTCCCACTGTTGTTCAGTGGGTAATGGATGTAGCTTCAACTGATGGCTCTTACAATAGCAGTCCCTCTGCCATCACAGTGTGAATGCGGTGTGGATGGGTAAAAAAGATTAGAAGTGCAAAGCGCTTTTAGTGGTCAGAAAGACTAGAAAAGTAAAATACTGGTCTATTTACCAATTAACTTGAAAGGGCATTTCCGGTCGTACAATATGAAGGGCGGGTAAGTTTTGATTACTGTCTTTTTACATTTTATTTCTCTTTTTCTGGGGACAGGAAACGAAAATCAACCAGTTTGTGAAGGTGTTTCGTAACCTCGATAAAGAAAATGCATTAGATTTCAAATTTCAGTTTTGAATTTCAAAGTGAAACTCAAATAGCTTCTCGTTTTTTGTTTTTCCTTATAGTTTTCTAAACGATAAATCCGAACACCAAAACAGACACTGGCCCGTGTCGAAACCTGGAGCTGCTATAAAAGGAGATAAAAAAGTAAACTTGCAAATGTATAACCAGCTTATCGTGTGGTATTTAGTCACTGACAGTCTGCGTTGACTTGAGCTCACTGTTATGGTATCCTTGTTTCTAAACTACTAATTATGTCATCTACACTTTTCATAGTTACCAGGTAACTGTGAAAGAGTGTTTCATTGTCACACAACTCACCAAACATGACCTCCATACAGTGATAAGATGAAGGTATCCCCGTGATTATTGACAAAGTAAATTATGTAGCATTAGCGCTTAGCTTCATAACAACGTCACAACACAAGAAGGAGTTTTCAACTACGACACCGACAATACGACGGATGATTTCTACTCAGAATCGTGTCTTTAGACGAAACATGTCTTAACATGTCGAAACATGAGCTTTTATTCGTTTTCAGATGAGCAATAAGTTGACGTTAACTTGCCTTAGTTTGACGACGGTTAGTGCTCTTCTTCTTCTCTACAGTTTGTGTGTGTCGTAGGAAAAACGGAGAGTCTGCCCCCTGCAGGTCAGGAGGGACAGGAATTTCAGCCTACAAATGAAAGGAATAGCCTAATCTGAGGCACTTTTTTCAGTTGACACAATATTATCTTTTGTGATGTGTTTGGAAACTTGAGACAGCAGGTAAGAAAATGTGATCAAACATGAACACAGCTTAAACCAATAGTGAATAGTATCCCAAATTACTTGAAACATCAAAAGTAAATACCTTATTTATTAACATACATAAACATTTTTTGTTTATTTTGTTAGAAATATTATTCATAGTAGTATGTAATTTTTGTCTACAATACATTGTGTTTTTAAAATGTGTGTAATTCTATTAAAATCAGGACAAAGCAATTGGCCATTTGTCTTACCTTGTTTATTTTTTAAGTCTGCTTACAGTTTGATGCAGGCCACACCCAATTTTCTCATGATTGTGGTCAAGATCTCATGAAAACATGAAATGCTTTTGATTTTTTTTTCCTTTACCAAAGAAGACACTCTGGGCTGATTCCTTAAGCTGCCTAAATTAACCTGATATGTAAAAGTGCCTAAAATTTTAAGAAAAACATAAAATTGAGCATCTGATGACAAATAAAAATCGTGAAACCAACTTTAAAACTAGCAGTATTGAAATTTGTTGTCATTTGGAGCCAATTTGAACTACTTCAAATGATGCTTGGAGGTTGAATCAAAAACAGGAAAGCATCTTTTGCAGGTTGATGCATCTATTTTTAAAATTCTTTTTATTGAGGTTCTCAGTTCTGAAATAGACCACAGTAGATTAAATTAGAACCCTATTTTTTCTTCTTTTTTTTCCACAACTGAACAGATATGAACTTACAAAAGGTATCAAAGAGTAAATAAATGAATGAATGAATGAATTAAAAGAAAGAAAGAAAGAAAATCGCAAAAAAAACACAAAATAAACTCCCCCTCAACACTACCAGAGTGTAATTGTTGTGGGGTTTTTTTCTTTTTCTTGTTTGTAAATTTACTGGGATACAGTTGACTTATTAGAAGAGGGTCCAGACTGGAACGTGTTGCAAATGTCCACATCGTCCAGATTCTTTGTATTTTGAGATTTCAATTTTTTTTTTACGTATCTCAGCACAGGCTTTGTTTATAATCTTCACAGCATTATCAAAGAGATATGGTATTATGAGTATGTTCTTTCAGGTTATTTACTGCACCTGGATCGCATCTATTGGAAAGATGCCATGATTTATACCACTGCTTTTAAACAAGGCTGATACCGTTTGTCATTTTTGTTTATGTGCACAGCCAGTACAACACTGGTTTCTCCACCTGACAGCAAAAAAATAAATCACAAAGGCTAAAAAAATCATTGCAGCTGGTTTGTTTGTTCCTGTTTCATTATTGTATATACTGTGTTCACTAACATCTAAGGGATGAAATCCAGGCACATCATCAAGCCTGACTAAAGAAGCGCTGGTGCTTGTGTTGATGTATAATTATTGACCATGTTGAATGTCAGAGCTGGCACTGTTGGGGTTTATGCTTTTTGATTCCTACCACCTGCTTGTTTTATTTGATTTGCTAGTTTATAAAAAATGTCAATTAATTACCAAGGGAATTTATTTTTCTATTTAATTCCTTTTTGTCACATTCTGCACTGTACTTCATCTTTGATAGTTTTAGTTACTAATTTGAAATTAAAGAAACTAGCAGGTGCTTTTTTCATGATTTGTCTTTCATGCTCTGAAAGACAAATCATACAAATCTCAATACTTAATATGAGGGTCACTGGAGCTTTTCAAGAAAGACTCAGTAAGGCCATGCTTTAATTCAGGATGAAAACATGTGCCGGTCCCTGGGGATAACATACAGAACAAAAGACAATGCTTTAAGTTACTTCACCTTTGGATTTGATATGCAGTTTGAAATTAGTATTTTGTTGTCCACAAATATGGCTTGTCACCCTGAAGCTGTTTACCAATAGGCTTGGCTGCAAGTTAGGAGCGAGGCGCTCAGAGCATCCTTGTCTCGTTAGTGACCGCTACACTGAGCTTTGTGTGATGGAGGCGTGAGCAACGACAAAGACGGCAGGAGAAAACACTGTATGGGGGAGGATTAGTGCCAAAAGGATTGGTGGTTGGGCCAAGGGACCATTTACAGGCAGACTAATGTGTGAGTGTGGATGTGCAGTTTCATCCTACTCAGCCTCTGGGAAATGCTGCAAAAATACTCAAGGATTTTCAAAAACAGCAATGCAGCTTAAAAAGTACAGTACTGGAAACATTCCTTTTCTTTTTGAAGTGGCAAATTTTCACTAAAGTAAACATAAATAATACCCTACAAAATGCCTGTAGCTGATTGCTCGAAAGAGTACTTCTCTTGAGCTGAAATACAAATAATCCCTCAAAATCATAGTTCAACACAATAAATAAATAAAGGTGAATTTGAGTAGGTTTTTTCTTTTGTAAACAAAATTAAAGAGAGGTAATCAATTCTTGTTTTAACTAGGCTGACATAAAAATAAAAATGGCTCAAACTGAAAAAAAGAGAGGTAGCATATTAACCTTTCTTTTTTTCCTTCAGTCTTTTTTTTTTTTTTTTTCAAAAATCCTGTCGGACATTACTTAATGACCAAAAAGTTGTATTTATCATTGCTCATTTATCAGCACTGTTGTTTAAAACATGACAAAAAATTAACTTTATGAGTTTGCACTGTAGTAGCTGGCTGCATTTAGTGATACTTGCAGCTTGGTGCTCTGAAACCGACCAGTACCATTAGTGAATCTTGATTATATCCTACCAGTGCTCATCTACCAAGAAGAGCAAACATAACCTGGGTCTTCATTTTACTGATAGACTCTCAGGGTTGAACAGACCACTGCAGTGAAACTGATGCATGTGGGTTGTAATGAACATTAGCATGGACTGCTTAGCCCAAGTTTTAGCCTTCAGCCTGTGCTCAGTCACTCTCCTGACCTTTTTCTGTCAGACAGTCCAGCTCCTGTTTCTGCTATCACTTTCTAAATTTAAAAATTGATTAGAGCAGAGAGAAATACAGATCTTGCTTCTCAACCAGCATAGTGTTGTTGCTGTAAGTCAATCCAGTCCAGTCTGACCCATACCATACCAAAAAGGAAGCTAAGAATCAGCAGAAACTAATTTAGAATTAACCCATTTAAGCGCTGATAATCTCATTTTAAATTGGGGATAATCTAGAGGAGTCATATATCTATAGATGCAACTTTTTCAAGGTTTCTTACAAATTCCTCACAGTCTCTTTAAATGTTTTTTTCAAATCTTTTCAATGGAAAAGATCACTACCACTGGAAAGAATAGATGAACATGAACAGATGTACGTCAATATTTTTTTCAGTTATTTTAGTGACCTGTTCCTAGTTTTCAGGCTGCAACTGCTGCCTGTTTGTGGCATGAACCACCCCCCATACAAACACACACTCACTTCTCACGGTGAGGGCTGTGACTCCATGTCTGTGTATGAGGGAGGATGCTCAGAGCAAACCCAACCTTCCCAGACAGCAGAATGAAGTGACAGTCCGTGCGTTGTTCTCTCTGCTCTGGATGCTCTCTGGGATGTATTTTGGAGAGGGGGGTCGGGCAGTAGCGGCCCACCAGCATCAGCGCCACTGAGCCTGACATGAATGACAAGTAAAAGAGCTCTTTCAAGCGAGCAAACAGCACAGGAATGTGCTCAACTCTGCTGGGCTGCACTCAGGCTCCTCAAAGCGACATTTTGGACCTACCTCGGTTTGTTTGTAAACACCCAGCAGAGAAGACTCAACCAAGATTAGATTTTTGAATTTTATTTATTTTCTTTTTTTCTTTCTTTCTTTTTAAATTTTGGAAGAGGGAGTGACGATTGTTGGGAGTGTTTTTTTTTTCTTTTGTGAAACGTGAACAAGACAAACTTCTACCATGGCACTGGTTATGGAGCCTGTAAGCAAGTGGAGCTCCAGTCAAGTGGTGGACTGGATGAAAGGTAAGAGAGGATTCACCATTAAAACATTTTGCGATGATTTTAATTGGAGTGGAAATGCGTCTGAACCCGGATCCACTCGAGATGCCAAAAGGGAACAAAAACACCTGCTGAGCCTCGAGGTTCTGCCTCATCGGCGCGAGGCTTTAAGGGGCTTTTAATTACAACACAAAATCAATACATCGATTTCCTTCAGCTCCTTACGATGTACAGCCGACTTGTCCTCCCATATCGTTTTGTTTGCACACATCCTTACGTCCCTAAACACCACCAAATGGCTCAAAAGCTCTCCATTGTGCCCTACGGTTATTGTTAATACGGGGATCCCTACCCTGAAGCTGGGGAACAGAGCGGAGATTCAGCAATTACACGCAGAAAACCAGCCCTCACTGTGGATCTGGGGTCAGAATACGTGTTTGGAAAACGGTATCAAATTAAAGAGATGTTTTTTTTTTTTTTTTTTAATGCGCAGTATGTAAAATAAAAGCTACCAAGGCTCTGATAACAGAGCTTGTGCAGCCATCTGTGCCATATGTCCAACCACATATGCCCCAAGTCATTAAAAAGTCACAGCTGACTTGGAGGAGCATCGTCAAACTCTGGATTACGCAGTTTCAAAAACTCAGGGTGAAATGAAAAAACAAGGCGGTGCTTCTCTAGGAATACTGGAAAACTCACGAACACTCAAATGAATCAACATCTGATCAAATTTACAAAAACAAAAACCTTGCAAATGCTCATGCCTGATCTACACTGTTAGATGTATCTAGTGGTTTCAAAGAAAAAATATGATGTACAGGGCTGCCTTAATATTTTAATTTTAAGTCAAAACATTATTTTTTTGTTCCAACACCAACAGAAGTTATCTGGATTAAACTTAACTCTTGTTTTTGTTTATGTAGATTATTGTTTGTTGGTAAACTTAACTTCTTCAGGTAGTTGTTTGAAATAATTATTCCTTTTCATTTCAATTGAACTCTTCAGTTTTGTAAACTGTGGAGTTTGCCCAGCCAGACTGTCTATTTGTCTGTGCCACCAAACAACTTTTCAATGTACAGCAGGGTCTCATATCCACTGTGTTTCCTCCTCACTCATGATATAACTATTAGGTTACAATTCACAAAGGCATTCTGGGTACAAATTCAAAGCTGTAGTTTTACTTAACAGCTGGGAGAGGCCAAGGTGAATGTCAAGTTGACATGCGTTACTCTTTATTTCGAAATAGAATTGCAAGTTGAAATATATTTTGTAGTTGAGACGATGCCAACTTATAATAAAGTGTTATCACAACAACTCCAGCAACCCTTTGTCATGCTGACACAGAGTAATATGCTAGAATAACAAATGTGCAAAATCCCATTTGCGATAAAAAGAAGGATGGACTCTAATGATGAATGCAGTCATTTAAAGAAGAAACTGGTATGTGCAAGGTCTTTGAAACTGGTAGAAGTGAAATTAAGTTGTCAAGATTAATTAATCATTCATCCGATTTGGCTTTGTTGGATGAGAAGTTCCTCTGAGGAGAACTGTCTGCTCATTCAGTCTCCTCAGACCTTTAAATATCCCACACAAGCCTATCAGGAGACTTTCAGGCAAAAGACAACTCATTATTTTGTCTGTTTGCATTGCAAAGTCATTACCAGCAGCAGTCTGCTGATATCAAAAATGTACAAACTGTAAGAGGATGTGTTTGGCTCGTTTGGAGGATGCTCCCAGTCCACTGTTTTGTAGTTCTGTAGTTGTTTAGTGTGTTGTTTTGCAGAGCCACGTGCTCACGTGTCAGGCCAAAGCCCTTCAGAGACGCTCCGGATGAAACATGCATCTTTACTGCCTCAACACACAACACACACACCCACATCCTCACTCATAACTCTGAGCCTGAAGGCCTTTTTCGACTGGCTGAGACATATTACGATGGAAAAGATCAGAACTCTCTCAGTTTCAGTCGTGTGCCACAAATTTCACCTTGTTCTTGGAAAAGCTGGTTGTGTTTGAAATGAAAAGAAAGTGACCTGCTTTGTAGAGGATTTATAAACATGAGGGAGACACGGGGTTGGCTGAATGTGACGAAGGGTGAACACAGAACGACCACAACAGTTCACAAGAGATCTGAGACGTAAATAAGCTGAGAATAGAGTGAGAAACACAGGAGTGGAGATTGGATATGAGAGAGAGAGGGCTCTTCAGCGTCCCACATCTGACAAGTGGAGCAGAGACGATTCTGTGCCCAGAGCCTGGCAATGGTAATTTAAAGTGAGGGACAGAGTGGCACTGGGAGACGAAGGAGAGGAAAGAGGGAGGGAGAAAGGGAGGAAGAGGGGGGCTTCATTCTTGTTTTACATCAACTGTGACTCCAAGGACTGGCAGCGTTTTGTCGTTTGCATTCACAGGTCCCATTATTAGTGTTACCGCTCTCTGATGTCACTGGAGGCCAAATAGGGGCACCCTGTGACCTACCCACAATCCCACTCTCCAACCCCCCTCCTTCCCATTTGTTTTTTTGTTTGAGCAAGACGCCCCATTCCCAGCTGTGACAAAGCCGCTTTAAAGAGAAGATTGTCCACACAAAGGAAAAAGAATCCCAGCTCTGGCGTAAAATTAGTTCAAGCGAACACATGATCAGTGCATTTTTGGTATTGTTTTATAAATTGGATGTGTGTTTTGAAGCACAGACCAAATGCCTAGGCTTAGTATAATCTCTTTTCTCCTTCTGACTGTGTGCATTATCATAATTCATGCATTTTTTTTAAGTGTATCAGTTTTATCCTTGGTGCTCTTTCTTGCACACTCACTTTCCTTGTCACACACTGACAGTGATCAATGACAAGTCAGATTAGCCTAAATCCATTCTTACAATGCTAACAGTCTTAAACGCCTCTCTCACCTCATATTACCAGTGGATTATCTTGCATGGAGATCAGGATGTGTCAGTGCTGTGCTTTTAATTTCTCCTCAGCCTGTGTGATAATCTGACCCGAGCATGAAATGGACAGCAAAATTGATGCAGCAGAGATTACTTTGTGCAACCACTGAAATAGACACCATCTTAAGGCTTTCTGTGACTTGATGCTTTGTAATCAGATGGGGCATCTTATTTTCAAAGCATTTTAACAAAGCATGTTAGTCTGCAAGATGTCTTTTTCTTTGATGCAAGTCTTAAGCGTTCATTTTCGATTCTTTAACCTAAACTTACACGGCACCCTTTTAAAATAGAGCTGTGATGCGCAATGTGAAATGGTGTGGGAGGTTTTGAATCCATAAAATCAGCAGACACCACAACAGACACTTTGTGGAAGGCATCATGTCCTCTCTTTACTTATTTCTTTATTTGCTCTGGTCAGAGAGAGTCCCTGCCAAAACCCTGGCTTCATGGTTTCTATAGCAACAAGGGGAATACTTCATTGACATAATGAGTCTCAATTAGCGAAGTAAAGAGGCCGATTAGTTAAGCTTTAAAGTTTTATGCAAAACCACTAAATTCCCTATGTTTCCTCACCGCTGTGTCGCTGCCAGCTGAACCCACTCTGAATGCCTGATCAGGTTTGGACACAGCACTGAGGCACATGTACATGATTGGTCCACAGCGATGAAAAGAAGAGATGAGCAAAGAGTTGTATGTGTGTGCTACTGTTTGTCTGTGTGTGTTTGTGTGTGTGTGTGTGTGTCCTCTCCAGCTGAGAAGATGGAAACAGACCGAGTGTATAGAAAACCCCTCACAAAGGCTCTGTCTCCAATGGTAAAAGGACGGCTGGTTAGCATTCAGGACACTGTCAAATGACACAGTTATAATTTAAAAGAGCTGGAGGTGAATTATTTTCACTTTATTCTCAAAAAAGAAAACCAATTGTTGACACTGCAAAGACTTAAACCTCGGTAAAACTTTAGTCTGATCCGTCTTACAAACATCTCGTTACACTCACTGAAAGCCACACTGGCCTGACAAGTTTAAAGATGATAAAATAAATGAAATATTTCCCATTGAAGAAAGCTAAACATTGATAAGTTTCTTAAAATGAGGTCTCGTACTTTCATCAAAATCAAGAGCTTTCTTAATACTTTGCTGGTGAGTTTACTCATTAGGAGCCATTCACCTTTATTTTTGTCGACATATATCTTCAAGAAAAAAATCAGTCTGACCACTCATAGGCTAACCTCGTGGGTTGAACATAAATCTTCTGTATTCTTTTTCCATTTTGGCATTGAAAAATGTGCTAGAAATGTGCAAAATTACATTTTTAAGTGCAGTCGTTCAACACTACAAAGCAGATTCCTCCAGCTATAAGAAATGAAGCTGATGTAGAAGTGCCTGAACCTGCAGTTCATTGAGTGCTTGCTTGAGGTTCACTGCAGTTGCAGCAGAAACCACTCAGACACGTTGTTAAAGTAGAAGTGAAATCATTCACAGCTTGCTGCTTTCCAGGGACAAATATGACACAATGTGCATGATCAGGTTGCACCCAGTGTTGCTTTTGCCCTGAGAAGTTAAATTAAAGCCGAGTATTTAACATTGCTTAGCAAGAGAGCCCAGTGATACAAAAGGTACGATTCTTTAAGCAGAAATTGGGCAATATGCAGTAGCAATGAAGAGAAGCGATCAAGTGAATATATTTTCCACAAATATACCCCCTAATACAGCACGTATAAAGTCTTTTCCAGTTGAAGCTCATGGCGCTTTTTGGATTGTTTTTTGATGCTGTTGTTGAGGAATTCCTAATATTTTTTTCTGCTTTATCATTTGAGTTTATCTGCAGATAATTTTGCATATTATCTTTCGTCATATGATGAAAAAGTGCCGAAAGATTCATCCACTTGAAGCATACATTTAGGTCTAGTTGTCGTTTCAAAATGTAGGGTATACTGTTCAAACCGCAGGCTCTGATCGGAGGAGCAGAATCAGTCAGTTTGTTTTCCTCTGCTGCTCTCCATCAAATGCTTCACTGAGCGACTTCACACCTGCTGCTGCAGTGAGAGATGTAAAACAAGCTGAGCACAGACACACAACATCCCTTTTAGTTCAAGTCCACCTCAGGACTGATGAGGAGGGGGACCTGTCAGTTTTCCTCTGTAACACGGACTGTTTCACACTTTGGAACATAACAAAATACAACCTGTGCTCACACCTCAGAGATTTACAGCACAGATTCTGGCCGAGGAAATTCAGCCTGATTCGAACACATTATGCAAATTTAAAAGATCCCATGGAGCCAGGGAACAAAACTTTCACCTTGTTGTGGTGCTGCACTGAAAGTTTTCCTGTCATGCTGTGTGGGGTCCTCAGGGCTGGACGACTGTCTGCAGCAGTACATCAAGACCTTTGAGAGGGAGAAGGTAGGGGGGGACCAGCTGCTGCGGATCACTCACCAGGAGCTGGAGGATCTGGGGGTGTCCAGGATTGGCCACCAGGAGCTCATACTGGAGGCTGTGGATTTACTGTGCGCTCTGGTGAGTCCAAACTTCCTTCCCCATCTTCTCACTTCACTGCACAGTCACTCCAAAATGTCCCAGACAACAGCTGTTGAATAAAGTATTGGTCACACAGTTTGTGCCTTCCTGCTTTATCAAATTCTTCTGGAGTTTACCAGCAAGTGTCATCAAATAAGTTACTTTTTGGAGTCATACTAATAAACATGAGACTTCAGGTGATACAGCTGATATCTCAGATGCTTGTTTTCATTCATCTGTGATGACATCTGTTTATCAGGCCACATTGTAAACTCTTTGATGAATTTATGTGTATGTGTAGAGTTTCATCAAGTGAATCCTGTGTTTCTACAGATATCAAAGAGTTTAAACTTCACAACAGGGAAGCTGATTTAATTTCACTCAATTTTCCAACATCACAGCAAATCTATCAGAGCTAATAATCTGGCTGAGATTACCTCTACGGGCGATCCGTCTAGCTGTCATCAGTGCTAACATGGATTACAGACTCCTCTGCAATTCATTTCTGCTTTTGGTCTCACAAACACAAATTTGAGTTTTGTGTGTGTCAGCTGCTTTGCTAATTTGGATTGAAAAAAAGAAACAATCAAAGGCTAAAATTAATACAGCTGATCACAAATCTGCTTCCTCAAAACAGTGGCACAATGTGATTCTGGTCCGCTGGGTCAGGGCTGAGTGACAGGAACCATTGTGTCGTAACACTTAACTCAGAGACTATTTTTTCCCCTAGGAGAGAGAGCAGAGTAAACCCTGATACTTAGTCCCATTTCACACAGAAATAAGGGATGAACATATAAAAGCCCATTTCCGTCAGCCATGAAAATAAAAAAACCCACTGGCTTTGTTGAGTTTTTCTGGGGGTTTTTTGCCCATCTTAAGTCGAAATTTTGAGACAAAAGGTCGAAATTTTGAGATAAGAACTTTAAATTGCAAGAAAAAGGTCATCTTTTTTTTCACATGAAAGTCAAAATTCTGAAGTAACACAGTTGAAAATTTGAGATCAAAGGTCAAAATTATGAGATTCAATGTGCATTGTAGTTCCCACACCCCCCTCTCTCCAGCTTCTTCTTAAAAAAACCTTCCAAGGATGCATTTGCTCAGCACTATCCTGTGTGAATTCACTAGCAAACATAATATTGCATTTGTGTTATATCCACTTACAAACTATGCGTCAATGTTCTCACAATCCATTTCTCTAGGATATTAAAGAGCAGCGAGTGCTCATTTCAAAGTAAAGCTATTGCTAAGGAAGGTTTTTCTTCCAACTATCTCATGATTTTTACTCTTTACCTCAATATTTTGGCTTTTTATCTCAAAATTTCAACATAACATGGGCAAAAAAAACCCCCAAAACAAACAAAGCCAGATTTCATTTTTATTTTTTCATCTAGAGGACATGGGCTTTTATACATAACCTCAACAAAGTCTTAACAGTAAAGTTGCTCCAGAAAGTTAAGCTAATTCCTGTCTTTGAGTTTTATTCAAGGTACCTTTAAATTTTGAATTTGCAAAAGTCAAATATTAACCCCATTTAAAATGTCAAAATTTATTCTACAGAATCTTGTGATTCTGTAAAATAAATTTAATAAAAATAATGAATAAGTATGTTCTGAATACGGAGGAAAGCGGAGAATCTGTCTCAGAAAAGCTAAAACTAGGCAGTTTGTGGAATTTTTGCCTAAAAAATCACTGAAAAATATAATTAAGTGTACATCTAAGATGATGTAAAAGTGATTACTGACACTGTGTACAAAAACACTGAGAGGATATGAAGTGTTGAATGAGAAGTGAACATGAGGAAGAGAGTGTGGAATAATGATGGAGATGCGTGAGACAGCAGAGAAACATAGACAGAGTGGATGAAGCTTTAGTGGGCCGAGGTCACAGATGCAATCTGAATCTAAAGTCTCCTCATCCCACATCACTGCACGGGGGGATGGGGGTTGAGGGGGGGCTTGCTTCAGCCCCAAAGCTTCTTATGTAACTGGGATTTAGTTTAAAGTCTCTCCGGCGCTGCTGTATTAAATATGATTAGTGGCGCTCCTGCTGCGCTCTCCCCTCCTAAGAAACTGTGACGTGATGACGCCCACAGGCCTCCACGTGCAGCTCTGTGTTCAGGATAATGAGTGTTGTGCTTTCTCTACACATGCAAAATAACAGCTGGAGGGGAGCGGGGCCGGATGGATGGGTCACTGGTTTCCATCCTCACATGTTCCTCATACAAGCAGCATCCTCTGTGGTGACACAAGGTGGGCTCTCTTGTCAGAGCTCTTTTATTCACAGAGCAGCGTCACACTGCTGAAATTCTTGGAAGGCATTGTAGCTACAACAAACAGAGACAAACTGGTCAAACAAAGTGAATTTGCTCTCCTCTCTATTTTCCCTGCAGAATTACGGGCTGGAGACCGAGAATCTGAAAACTCTCTCCCACAAGCTCAATGCATCGGCCAAGAACCTGCAGAACTTCATCACGGGAAGGAGGCGCAGTGGACATTACGATGGCCGAGCCACTCGCAAGTTGCCCAATGACTTTTTAACGTCTGTGGTGGATCTGATCGCTGCAGCCAAAAGCCTTTTAGCCTGGCTAGACAGGTGAGAATTGCAAAAAGCTGCACAAGCGTTAACGTTAAACGAGTTAAAAAACTATGTGTGACACATTTGGACATAAAGTCATAGATGGATTTCAGGCGGTTACGTATCCTTAAATATATAATAAAAAGAAGCATTTAGAACATTGGTGCAAACATGAAAGGGGCAGAATAATTTAACACACCTCTATGTAGGTATACAAGAATGTGTCCAGACTTTTTAAATATGATTCATAAAAAAAAATTCTTCTCTGGAAATCTCATGTCTACTTAATATATGCATGCAGTAGCACGGATGATGATATGTTTATGAGTGACGTATGAAAACAAATTTCCCAGGCATAATTCCTGAAAAATATTTCAAAAAACCATGGCATTTGAGCCAGTTGAATATAAAACATGGTTTCACGCAACTCAGTTGATTTTTCTGTAATTCTGTCGTCAGTCGTTGGTTTAGGTTGGTTAAGGGATTTCATGACGGTTACGTGTTTTATGCTATGTCTTTGCCAAATAAGCTGACAAGAAAAGATGAGCAAAGGCCTTATATAAGAAGACTTTGACAGGGTGGCCAAAAAGGCACCAAGGAAGTCTATTTATATGTCTCTTTATCCCTCCCCTCTCTGTAGGATTCTGCCAATGTGTTTGCGTCTGCGAGTGTGTGTTTGCGTGTGTGTGTGTGTGTTTGATGAAATCGGAAGTTCAAAGCAGACAGCATTCGACAGAAATAACTAAGTGAATCACTCTTTCTTTTCCCATCAAATCTGCATCTACATAATCTAATGCACCAAGGCTAATTGAAATTCAATATCAAATGTTTTATTTCCTTGTTTGAAGGCATCATTGTTGGCAAAATTACACTTTGTAGTCCAAATATGAGACTAAAGGCAGAGATCATGTGCTTCAGAGACTGACAGAGAATGTGGAGATAAAAAAATTGAGCATGAAATTCAGATGTTCATATTAAGGTTGTGCAACAAACCATGGTGTTGTCTTCAGTCTGTGTAATAGCTGATGTTTACCTGATATTTTTGTTGTAATTAAGAGTGTTCCTTAAAATGAGACTTAGCAAACTAACACACAACTGTAGATAGAGATAGAAATTGTGTATGTTGAACTGTCTCAAAAGAAGAATGGTCTAATGGTTCATTCCAGGTGCTCTTTCTTTTTCAGGTCCCCGTTTGCAGCAGTTGCAGATTACTCTGTGACCAGAAACAATGTGATCCAGTTGTGTCTTGAACTCACCACTATTGTCCAACAGGTACGTAAAGTACCATGTACAACTTCATTATTCAGGCAACATCTTGAACAATTCAAACTCTACAAAGAGAGAAAGAGACAAAGAGTAGTAAAGTGGTGGTGCAGTTAAACATGAAGATTGTAGAACGTTTTCGCTGCAAAGTGTTTGGGTAGCAGTTTTGGGAGCACTGGGCAGAAAAATGCTTTCATTCTGTTTGAAACAGTAAAAACATTTGCCGTATATTAGTACATTACTTGTGAATGTTTCCAACTGAGAGCCTTCAAAATCCTGAAGAAGCTTCAACCAGAATAATACTGCACAGCTTCTGCCTGAAACTTTTGTTCTGTTCTCCCTGTAGACAAAGAGATACTCTTATCTCATTGCTAATCTTGTTCTGTATAATTGTATGCTTACCTTTTTTTTTCAACAGTTGCGTATACACTTCACAGTAATACTTCAGAAAAAGTAAAAAAGGGTGTTTCTTTGCCATAAATAATGTTGTGTGACTCCTACCTGCTGAATGGTTACTTACTTAAAAGGAACATCAAAAGAAATTGTCATAGTTGTTGCTAAAGGTGTTAATTAATTAATTTATTTGTAGCTCTTAAAGAGAGAACACAGTTGAATCTATTAGGTTTTGTAGCGAGTTAGAAATTCCTCATAGGAGCTTAAAAAATATATATATATATATATGTGTGTGTGTGTGTGTGTGTGTGTGTGTGTGTGTGTGTGTGTGTGTAAAACACTTAAAGGTTTCAAGTCGTATACAGATACTCTAGTTGGGCTAAACACTAAGACATAACTCAGGAAGCCTCTGTCTTCATTTTATGCAACGCTCTCGTTTAAGTATGGAAACTTTACTTTTTTAAAAGCAGTGCAAGTAAGTGAATCAGACCTCATGGTTTGTTTCTCACCTGACGGGCTTTATCTTTTTTCTACAAGCCTGTGAATAGTGACAATCATAGCTAACTCTCTGTATGACCCTGGAAGACCAGAAAACAACGACAGCACTGATGCTTCACTTGTTTTTAGGACAGTCCCTGCAGAGGAAAATGTTTATGTGGAGTTGAGAGAAAAAATGTAAGTGGGAAAAATTGAAGGTGGGAGTGAAAGAAGGCGATCAGGAGAGCGAAGAAGGCAGAGAGAGCGAGAGAGAAGGCAGAGAGAGAGAAAGGAGAGAGAGACGTGCCTCCGCAGTGGTGATTCATTTGTTTTGTGTTTGTGCATGGCTGTGTGGGAGTGTTGGGGGTTATAGGTGCCAAGCTGCCCGTTTTTTTTTTTTTTTTTTGCTTATATCCACCTACAGCAGAAATGCCAATAATAACTCCATTTTGACACATTCTCTTGAGGTAACAGTGCTCTCTTCTGAATGTTCCTCAGGACTGCTCTGTGTATGAAACGGAAAACAAAATCCTAAATGTGGTGAGTTCATGACTTCATAACCTTCATCACCTATATTGAAAAAGAAACAATGTGATAACTCTAGGATCATAATCACTCCCAATTTGTCCTCTTCAGTGTAAAACTCTGTCTGGAGTCTGTGACCATATCATCTCCTTGTCGTCTGATCCAATGGTGTCCCAGGCTGCACATCTGGAGGTTGTGCAGCTGGCTAACATCAAATCCACTGAGGGACTGGTAAGACTAACTCTCAGTCAGACTTAAAGAAAGAAACACTCTGTCTTACCAGATGCTTTTTCCTACTGTCCACCAAAACACAGAAGTGGTGGGCTATACCTTGTAATAGTAATTGCCATAAAGTGTTGATTTAGACCTGATTTTAAAGTAGAAGCTGTTTCTATTGTCACTAGTGCCACTTGTGGTCCAAATTAGTCTGTAAACAACAGGACGTGCCCTCAGCAGCATGGCTGTGTTGGGGAAGGTCAGGGCCCAGTTGCTCCTCAGGATGCTCTCACATCAGAGCCTTGTAACTCTCATTATTTCCAGACCCTCAGGACCAGCCTGAGCCTTAGGCTCATGTTTTTACCATGATGTCACCAGGCAGAGGTGAAATGTGCCAGACCCATTTCTGTGGATTGAATTTTAATGAGCTGGGTGTTCAGGTTATCAATGGTGCTGCTTTTGTTGGTGAGATTTAATCACCACTTATATGGGGTTCTGGCCAATCAGAGTTCAGGTATCTAACACCAAGCCTGGTTATGCATCTCTATAGTGAGACAGGTATTTCGACAGGTAATATGATCGTCTCGTCAGATTCTGTGTAGCTTCTGTGAACCAAACACCTAAAATGTTGGCGCAGGCTTTCTTTACTCAGCAGCATCACTCTGCACAAACCCTCCTCCCTGGTAAACAGAGAAATCTGTGAGAAGCACACAAACTTAACAACCAGCACACATTATGCACCTGCACATGAGCAGGCGTCCAGTGAACACCTTTCGTGACACTTAAATGCTGCTCATTTTAGTCAAAATTCAAAGATATGGAACTGTTTTGCAGGTTTGATGACACACAAGACAGAGCTTCCAAAAGTAAAGTACAATTTTACAAATATCTCTGACGCTGCTGGTGGAAGATACTAATTACAGAGATTGAAACAGCATGACTTTGACAGCATATTGACGTCTGTTTGATGCTAATAAGGCATGAGCAAACCATCTTGCAGCATGTATCCAACTCACTGCAAAATGCAGTTGCTTAATCACTTCTACTAACACTGGCTAATTTATGTCTCTCTAGTGAATATTCTGCTCAGTTATATCACAGTTTCTTTCCTTCTTCTTGAGATTTAAGCTCTATAAGGCTCATTCTAATTACAAGACACTAAAGACACACAAAATCACTTATGTACCGCTTTAGGTAAACAAGCTTGAAATTGCAGGTGTGGGGAATTTAGTTTCTTACGCTCATGTAATTGAAATCGTTATGAGTTCACAAACAAGTCTTCCAAGAATGAACGATGTCCCCTGATACTGGGGTCAACACAGAGACCTTGCATCTTCCAGGATTTGTTTCTTCAGAGAAGTGGCTGCTGAATTGTTGCTCTTCAAACTTGACCCTTGAGAATAATAGGAGTATTGAGGTAAAGCATGAATAGTGTGCAGCCAAAGTGGCTTTAGAGCTTACTGCTGCTGTCCTAGAACTGGGTTTTGCTGAGCTTGTGGGCAAATGAGTCAGCCTACAAAAAGCTACATGAAAACAGGATGTTGCCCTTGTAGAAATTAGCAAAACACAAAATGCTTAAATGTTGATCTTTCACAGTAACAAATGACAGTCTGTGCACAAACTTTTGAGTAAACTGGATTCCAAGTTTGCAGCAGCTAAGTAACAGCCATCGTAGACACTTTTTGTGTACGCAGTATTGTTGACTTCTTCCTCGCGCTGACCTACACTCAGACACGCGCGCCCTGCTTGGGGCCACAATAAAAGCCCCACCCCCCCGCTCATATATACGCCCCCCACTCTAATGCCAGCAGGGGACATGGAAGTTCTCTCATCCGTTCAGTGAAACCTGAACACAAGAGTGGGCCGAGTGGCCTATAAATAAACCTCTTTCACTCGACTTGAGGACTGGCATGCTGCTTCTGTGTATCTGTGTGTTTGTGTGTAAGAAAGCCAGCGTACTCATGCAGTTGTGTTTCTGATTGTGAGCCAGTACGTGTGTTTTACAATACACCCTCCTCAGTTAAAACTGTTCCTGCGACGAACCATATCTGGTTTGGTCTGCTTGAGGGAGCATTTGAGTGAGACCTACCATAAGACTTAAAATCAGTTTGAGCTGTGTGTTTTCCAAAAGTGCATCCATTAGATATTCATGAATCTTCCTGTAGTGATTTTAACATTTGTGTTCTCTGAAAAATGTTCATTTTTAAAAGGAAAAATTCTAAGATTATTTTACTGCTTCTTCTTGAGAAAGAGTGAGATTAATTTAAATTCCTTCAAGTTTTTGCACACCAAGCTGATTAAAACAAATACCAAGATTGCAAGAAGTAATGACCTTGGCTTGTTTTGCAAAAAGCTGCGTGGCTGAGCTGAGTTGCATGGTTTTAAAGGAGTGTGTTCGCAGAGTTTGCTGTATGATGTTATAATCTAAACTCCTGTTGTCTTTCCACAGGGAATGTATATCAAATCAACATATGATGGTTTGCATGTAATCACTGGGACAACAGAAGGAGTGAGTACCAGCTTTTTGTCTTTGTTTACTTCACATGTACAGTGAGGTACATGTATCACACTAAGCAGCAGCTAACGACTCCTATTTTCTGACATCAGTCTCTAGCTGACCGCTGCAAGAAAATCCATGCTGGAGATGAAGTCATTCAGGTCAACCATCAAACAGTGGTAAAGCAGCGTTATTATTATTCACCCTCCTGCTTAGTTAAGGTTATTTTCAATGTCTCTAGTCTTAGTTTGTGTATTTACATTTGCATTTTTCATTTGGGTTCAGCTAAGGATTTTTTGTACATGCCTGTTTTTTTCTCACCGAGGGAAACACCTGCCTCAGATTTTATGTGGAGTAATCCACTGCAGCACTTCTGCACCTGTTACTGTTTAAGTGGAGGCTGTAGTACCTCTTATAGGTAGTTCCTGATCATTTGCACATGTAACTCTGACCAGATGAATGTGTGACTTTGGTCTGTCGGATGGTCAGCTGTAATCATCATATTCACAAGAGCACTTCAGTTCAGCAGCAGGCTGCTTTCAGCTCCACAGTAGACTTTACATCAGGGCTATCAATTAAATATTTGGTCGGGTCAGATTTTCAGACTAAGGACATGAGCTGGGCAGGACATTTTTAGCTGACAGTGAACAAAGTTAACCATTTAAAAGAAAAACATAGGTAAAAAACACACTATAAACCTATTACATCCAAAACAGCATAGTATTTCAGCAGTGCTTTGCTCTGATTGCAGAGCGAACACATTGGTTGGGAATTCTGACTCGGTGGTAAAAGAAACAAATATTTGTCAGTCCACGCAGGATTAAATCACTTAATATTTCATTTTAGGGTAGATAAGACGGGTTAGTTTTGTCTGTACAGAACTGATAATGTGAACTTTTCAAATGCACCTCCTCCAAAACACCATGCATTGTGGGTAAGCTGCGAAGTCACAATGAGTGCTGCATTCAATGTTGACATTTTTGCAAGAATTTGTCAGTGTCAGTAAAAAGAAAAACGGTTTTCTTGCCGGACCCAAGTCACAGTCATTCCGCAGTTGGTTTTGGGCTGCATGTAGCCTGCAGGCCGCTAATTAGATTGGGATGCTTTAGATAATAATCATAATTTTAAATGTGTGTTTTGCTGGTGGCATTCAAGTTTCAAAAATTCATGTCAGTGTTTTTTCTTAGTGCAGCCTCCTTTAAAGTATATTTGTCTATTTATGGATCAGTTGAAGCTGGTACCTTTGTCTCAAAGGAGGCTTCAACAAATTACAAAATTGGTACATTTCACTTAAAAAGGGAGCATCTCAATGTTCTGCCAGTATATCGTGAGGGTTAAGATTTAAAGATCTTGCGGAGAAGTGTTTCAAATTGTTCATATCTGTATGAATCCATGCTGGGTTGGATTTAAGATTTGAAAATGGGAATCTGTATAAGGCACCAGCATCACTACATGCCATTTGCCGTGCCTCTGTAGAAATCAGCTCCCTGAAAACAGCAGTAAGTAGGTCCTCCCTCTGTTGTTGTAATCCTGTTTAATTTTGGTGTCCAGCTGATCTGCTCAAATGCATTAATATCAGTGACTTCCCCAACTTCCCTGTTGCATGTTGTTCATTCAAACATCTGCAAACATTTTGCTCTGGGCAGCGAGTAGGATCAGAGCACTTACAGCTTACAGGGAAATGTTTTAACCATGGTCCTAAACCAGCAACCCTACTCTGACTATTCCTCATTAGCCTGTGTTAGTCATGGAAGGGCCGCAGAAATTATGCTCACAATATGCTTGGTGTTCAAGTGGTAAAAAGAACAGTGCTGCTTATCAACCGCACCACGGACACTTAATTAATGCTTGTGTCGGTATCAAGGAGCCAACCAAGGGTAACAGGCCAGCAGTCGACTTAGTGGGTTGAAGAAACACAACGACAAAGAGAGAGAGAGAGAGGAGGCTAATGATATGTTAACATTTTCACAGTCATGATGTCTTTCAAAAATGACGTTGACTTCAAACAAACCAAAGTAACACAACTATAACTTCACATAACAAAAAGTAAATACTGCACAGCCACAGAAACGGATCATGAAAATGTCTCAGTCTTATTGGTTAATTTCTATTGATTAAATTCTTCAAACGTTTTTTTTTCTTTTTTCCAAACAAAAAAACAAAAAGGAAAACAAAAAAACCCACAAGAAAGTACCAAAAAAGAGAATTCCTGAACTAGGGATTGAAACATGTCCATCTGGCTCCTTAAAAGTCTATAACAAGGATACACCTGGTTTATCCCTCTTATTTAACTAAGACCTTTGGTAACCTCACATCGATCTCAGTTGTTCCTTTCTCTGTCCTGGGCTTGAGCTCTCATCAGACTGAATAATTGGTGATTTGCTTGTATTTGCTAAGTTAGAGTGTTGCATGAGATTACACTGAACAGTATTAATTCAGTAGAAATCTTCTTGCAGTTCAGTTTTAAATATAGCAGCCTTTGTCTGAAATAATTGCTACTTGTGTGAGCAACAGCAAGACGTATGATAATTACACAGCTCAGGCCAGGTTCATTTCATTTCAGTCAGTCAGCTCTTCCAGTGAATGCAACCATTTCATAAAGAATAAGTGCAAAAAAAAAAGAGAGGACTTATTTTGAACAAAATGACTCTTTTATTGCACTTTGAAGCATGAAGCTTAAAGGCTGCCAAAAATGAGAGCAGGGCGGTGTTAGTGCGTGATCTTTCTATGAAACAAAAAGAAGCACTCGATTATCTAACAGACTTTTCATGGCAGATATGTAACCCCTCAAAAAAAGAACAGAAGAGGTATAATTTATTGCATCGGTCGCCCCTCAAAATGCAAATAATCAGCATGGAGCTGAAAGATTACATGTAAACCATAGTTTTGCTTTGAGTTACATCCCTCAGATATCTATTTTTGCCCAAAAGTGAGACTCTTTCAAGGCTTTTGCATTATATTTTAAGGCAGTATAACACGAAGACTGTATGTTAACTGCAGATTATAAGTGCGTGTTTGAAACAGCCTGTATCTAGTCACAGAGTTCACAGGTGGATGTTTGGAGGTGGTGGTAAAGGAAACATGTCAGGCAGCAGCAGCTGAGTGAGATTGACAGCTTAAGTGATAGCAATATGTGAACTCTGTGTCTGCTGATGTCAAACTGAACTGTCACTCATAATGAGTGCAATAACAAGATTACATGCTGTAAATATGTTTTAATTGAAGTGGCTATAATAAAGTGCAATTTCATGATAGTTGAGCCCCCATGGAGTGTTTCATTAGCTGGAATGAAAGCTTTAGGGACAACATATTATAATGAGCTAAGCTAAATGTGTTTCAGTCAGTTTAGGAGCATCTCTTCCTACCAGATGATAAGAAAAATTACCCCAGAGATCAAATATTCTGAAGTACTGTTTTATGTAGAACTTATTAATAGTAAATCCGTTAACCACAGAGGAAAAGTGTAACAGCAGTGAGACTATCAATAGCTATAGGCAAGGTCAAGGCTCTCAAACAAAAAATGCAATTTCTGATACGAACTGTAGATATACAGTTGTAACACTCTTCTCATTGTGTTTGTGATCTATGTTGATATATAGTCTAATGTTAAGATAAAAAGTCAAAATTAGGGGATAAAAAGTACTAGTTATGAGCTAAATAAATGTATAGGTTATGAAGCTTCCCTAAATATCTTTGGGTATTTCACAGTATCTCTCAGTGGCTGGGTGGGTGGTCCTCTTTTTAGGCTTTTAGGATTACGTCACCCTAGTAATTGTACAACTGCGAAGTGTGCAACAGGTTTATGAACACCTATGTGTCCAAGATCAGTGGCAAAAAATGGGCTCTCTGATGGCAAAAAAAGTTCATTTCATTTCCAAAGGGATCACTCACTTACACTTAAATTGATTCTTTGTTGGGAACATACCTAAGTCTGAAATCGGCAAAATTACATGGTAATTCGGCTTTGTCTACAGCTGTTGATTGCATAGCTTCTCCAGCTGGTTTGTAATCAAAGTGGCCAAACTTAGAAAGACACACTTTATTGATAATCACCCATTGTAGCCACACCTTAAAGAAACAGTGCTATCCCTTCAAGCAAGAAGAAATACTTGAAAGAGTTCAGGGATCTATAATTGAGGCCACTGGGAAAAGCTGAGCTCCAAAGTTCACAGGGTTTGAGTATCCCTCTTACTGAAAAGTAGATGTCAGGATGGCTGCAAGAGCAAAGGATTACATCAGCCAGAGAGCACGAATGTAGGAAAAATCCTCAGAGGCAAAGACTGCCTTGTGGTCAACTTTTTAAAGTTGTAACACACATAGAATAATCACCCTACAGTGAAGAAAAATGGCAAATTATTCAGTGTGTATGAGCACAAGATCGAAAGGCTGGGAAAATTTAACGATGCCATGTCAGAAATAAATAACTGTAGGCTGCAATGACAAATTGAATTTCTGGTGCAGGTCAATAAACAGGGAAGGCTTCATACCCATAAAACAGATCCATGCAGGGCAGTAAATTTTAACACAGAAGAGTGTTAACAGCATCTCTTGCCGGAGACAGGGACAAATAGAAGAAGCAGAGGCTTAATGTTTTATTAGAAACAGCTTAAAGCAAGCCATTTTAGAAAGCCGCTGATAGGTTAAAAAGAAATCTAAACTGGGGTTCCTTTGCTTAAAATAATCTCTCTTTTTTAAACCAGCCAGACACAGCCAAACAATCGTCTCATCCCAGAACAAAGCAGGCTTTGGATTGTAACTGTATCTGTTCCTGCCTGTCTGTCTCTTTAATGCACTTTCTGTGCAGAAAAATTCTGTGTAACGGCTGTCAAGGTGAAAAATGACTTGGAAAGTGATTGCTAGGTCAGTGCCTGAAAAATGCCTGCTCTCTTCAGCTGCATGGAATTCACTGAAAGTCAGCGCGGCCTTCCAAGCAGGAGAGGATGTTTCCTCTTCAAACTGGACCTGGCATATTTGGTTCAGCTGCAGTCTGTGTTTCTCTGGGTGGGATATGCCAAATGCCATCAAAACTGGGTTAAAGACTATTTACAAGGCATGCAGCTGTTCACAAAGTACAACATCAGGGCTTAGCACATTATGACAGCGCCTGCAGATTGACATCACAGGAGGTGTTCAAGATACCCTTTGGCATCTAATTTGCACTCAACATCTCCAGCTCAGGCTGCTGCAGCTTTCAGGCTTCATGCGTGTCACTGAAATAATGACCAAAATAGTGCCTTAAATTAATTGCAAATAGTCGGGTGGCCAAATTCTGAAAACCCCCTAAAGCCCCCACCCCCCATGCAGCCTCTTAGAGGTACTGAAAAAATACCCACAGATACTAAAAGATGGCGTGAGGGGTTCATTGCCCAAATATTTATTATAAACACTCCTTTTCCATTTAAAGTGAAGATTTTCTATGTGTTGGTGTTTTTATATATATAAATAATAAATTATAAATAATTATATATATAAGCCTAAAAATGAAAAACTGGTTTTAAGATAAAATGTCAAATTGGTGAGATAAAGAATCAAAACTTCTACTTTTTATCTTAAATTTTAGACTTTTTTCCTCATAATTCTAAATATAAAATCTAATAAATAATATTACAAAAACTTGCACAAAGCCACTGTGACATCATCCATTGCCTTTTTATTTGCTAGTTTGAAAACCTGCAGAGTCTTATCAACAACATCTGGTTTTCTTTCTTTTGAGCCAGAAGCAATCAAATTGCGACAGTAACAGTTTGAAAATGCATCTCTACATCCTCATTAGCCAGACTTGAAGACAGGTTGTTATTGAAGCAACTTGTCAATCACAGGTTGGCATTCTCTCAAGCACTTCCCTTTACTTGCCATTAAGACTAATGCAAGTCTGATGCACTTCCAGCTCTTTGCTGTAAAATCAGAGCTTATGTTAAGTTCTTATGTAAAGTCTGTTAAAAAGGCTCATTAACTGGATATACGTCTAATTTCTGATCCAGCCTCCAGCTTCATAACCACATCAAAATGTCACCTATTGAATCATGTAGAGTGAGTCACGGGGATGCCTGTGTGTCGAGGAACCCCTCATCAAGTTCTCGTTGTTGATGCAGGTGGGCTGGCAGCTGAAGAACTTGGTGAACTTGTTGCGTGGCGACCCTGCCGGTGTCACCCTGACACTGAAGAAGCGCCCACAGAGCACGCTCACCTCCACCCCAGCTCTGCTCAAGAACATGAGATGGAAACCATTAGCTCTGCAAGTATGAAAGCTGCTTTTATCCCTCCACAGACAAATTTATGCATGTCTTTGTGTTTGTCTCCATATGTATTTGTGCACAGCAATGTGTTTGTGTTTCTGTGCCTCTGTCCTTGCTTGTGCTGAAAGACAAAAAAGAACAAATAAGACTCTGGACATCTCTGAAATTCCCATTTCAGACTGTAAATAAACCAAAGTATGTGATGTATACGATGGAGGTAGGATATAATCTAACACAAAAGCCTGGATCCAACACTTTCTGTGTTCAGCTTGCTCACCTTCTCCAGCTCTTTCTAAGCTCTAGTTTCTGTTCCTGACCCACATTTTGCAGGTAATATTTTTGTGTCCACCTACTTTTTGTACTAGGATTTTCTGCTAATTGTTTGAAGGTTTCAGTATTATTCATTCACACACTGACACTTCAGCCCTCAGTGGCATCTGTTGTCCTACTTCAGCCAAGCCAATAACAGTATTAGGATGGGTGCCCAAGCCAGAATGGTTGGAAAAAAAGGGATGAGTATTAATGTAGCCCAGCCATTCTTTGACTCCCCCGGCCAGAGAAAATGTTTTCTTCCCCCCTGAGGCTCTGAACCACAGTCCTGCTCAGCCCCCGCCCCCTACACTTCACATCCTCATACTTTTTCTCCTTCACCTAAATAGAATTCTTTCTCCCACTGGCATCTTTCGTGGCAGAAAGGAACCTAAAGCTGTCATTTTTCTTGTTCTGAGACCAAAATTATAAAGTTGTTCTTTTAAGTTAGAGGATGCCATGCTGTGGAGGCCCTGCAGTAACTCTGACACACGTAATGGTGTTATGATGGAGCACATCTCCTGATAATACATTTCAGATATTAGTCAGCTGTGAGTTATGCAACGTATTTGCATAGTTTAAGCAGTGACAAATTAGTATTCTGTTGATGAAAGAATTTCTCACCCATTTAACAAACTCTCAAGCATTTTTTCGAGTCCATGTTTAATCTCCTCAAAACAGACATCTTGTGATTGGATTACACGTTTCTGTCACTTTGAATTAAGTTAATGATTTTTTAAACTCATCCTTTGATCACAAGTCGTGACAGGGAATTTTTAAGAACATGTTTGTTTGTATTTTAGGTAAGGTGTTGTAAAAGTAAGGGAGCAATTTGTCTGGACTTGTTTTCCTTGACCTGAATGAGAGGGATGACCTGACTCTGCACCAACCTGTGCACACTTGTTAGAAGTAGAGCATCCGAATCGTGCAGCACGCGGCTCATTTCACGCTCGAAATGCTCCACAGCTCAGTCTAAGCTGAACAAATGGTCCCTGACTGACTAACTGAACTGCTGCTAAACTTCAAATTTTCATCGTGCCCATTCCTGTAACTGTTCCCCCTATATCTCTCTCTCTCTTTCTCCCTGTCGACCTGTCTCTCTCTCTCTTTTGCACATACTGACACATTCTCACTCACACACATACACAACCACACACACGCTTGCATTCACTCACACACAGCCAATCTTCCCTCAGAGCCCCAGCAGCAGTGTGGCCACGCCCACCAGCACGTTAAGCACTCCATCCAGGAGGAGTAGCTGTGCCCTGCAGGACCTCTACATCCCCCCTCCTCCTGCAGAACCCTACACCCCCAGGTGATCACACAGCTACACATACATGCATAAAAGCAGCCTCACATCTGCTGTGCCAAATATCAAAGGTGTCCTATGGAGGTCTGACTATTTCTCACACATTAAACAGTGTTTTTTACAAGTGAACCATGAGCATCCAAAAGGACAAATGTACACACAACCAGCTTGGTGGTTCCTGCCAAAGGCTTGATGCTACTGTACTGATTGACCTTTCATGTTGGCGACAAAAAGAAGTGTGGTGATGCAGCTTCAAATACAGAAAGAGACAGAAAACCATAGCAAGCCTCAAACATTGATGCAAAGTTTTTGAATATTAGAAAAAAAAGGATTCACAGGATGGCTCCACTGTTTTTGATTTTACATCCTAAGGTTGTGGCTGGGAAATGAGCAGGATTTTGTATGATAAGTAGGTAGTTATGGGATATTGACCCCCTTCAGAGTGGACACTGGTCTTGTTTGTGACAATATCTGTATGCCCCCAGAGTTATAAAAAGCCCTCAAATTACATAAAGACAATCTGCCTTTTCAGACAGTTTTAAATTGTAATACATCCCACAACTTAGAGTGCTTAAAGTTATTTGCTGTGTTATCAGAGGGCATGGTCTTACTGCAGTATTTAACTATGAAACAATATATTAAATGTTGTAAATCCTTGGTAACAATTTAAATGAAAAGTTTGCTGCGCCCCTGTTTATTTCATTGTAATAAAAATTCCCCATGTCAAATTGTAAACATAACAGTGAAAGTGTGTGAAGAGATGATATAGTACTTCATTGTGAAGTGGTACAATATTTTACAGTGTGACTGCAGGTCATCGCAGAAATAGACCTTGAAAAGATTTGTTAAAGGTAATACAACATGTCAGAAATGGCTCCAGTCAGAGCGTTTTCCCTTTATGTGAAGGCAGAATGTTTCATTTACATGTTACATTTTTATTTTTCCACACAAGTGGAATCCTTTTCTAATTTAGTCCAAATTTACTTAAAATTAATTTATTGATGAAGCCAGATCTGTGATTTGGCTATTTACAGACATGAAACCCAAACATTGATATAAAGAGATATGGCTGCTGGCAGCAGACTCACAGCAGAGCTGCGGCTGACTCACAGTCTTCCTGTGTTCTCTTTCACATTAGTCAGGTCTGTATTGACATTTTTTCTCTGCTACCACAGAGATGACAAAGGAAACTTGCCAGGTGATAATTCTCAGTCGGATGTGCATGTTGCCGAGGGATCTGAGTCACCAAACTCCTACTTGGATCAGGAGTGCCGGGGACCATTCCCTTTGGTAGAGGAAGACACCATATTGTACTGCTACGAGTACGACCAGAACCAGGAGGTGTCATCGGTCCGCAGAGGGAGCACCCCCACCTATGGTAAGATCTCAACCTCAACCTTGTTGGTGAGAGTCGGATTGACAGGTTGTCCCTTTGGCGTGGAGGTGTGGCTGTGTGATATTGACATTTATTGTTCCTCCCTCCTCCAGGCCGGCTCAGGCCCATCTCCATGCCTGTGGAATACAACTGGGTGGGAGACAATGAAGACCTGGCCAAGCTGAAGAGAGAAAGCAGGAGAGGTGAGTGGGAGGCCGTGGGAGGGAGAGAAAGACAAAGGGAGGCAGAGAAAGGAGGGAGACAGTGAGGGACGGAGAGTGATCTGAGGTGAGTGGGCTGATGTCTCATAATATCCTCACCCTCTCAGATCTCTGAGCCAGGAAATAGAAGGATGAGCGGGCTGTCAAAACTGATAACATGCTGGATATCGGTTCCTACCTCTATCTCCTCTGTATATTCATAATCTATCTATTTTTCCCTCATCCCTTTCTCCTCGCTCTCAGCTGGGCTGTTCCTCTCTGTTTGGATATAAAAAGTACACCGTTGCTTTGGCAACAGTAGAAATGCATCCAGAGATTTTCACATTTTGTTGGGGACTGTCGAGAAAGGTGGTAAATGGAGTAGGAGGGAAATGATTTGCTTTATTTCAGCCTCAAAGAAAGACTTGAGTGATGTGTTTGTTTCCTCTGGGAACAATGGTGATATGTTGCTCCTTTGGGCTTTTTTCTTCTTTTTTTTTCAGAAAAAGTGATGGTGCTATATTTATCTACAAGAGGCAATATTTGGAAGTTTGAAGGCCTCCTGCCTGACAACAGTCTTATGCTGATGATTCTTAACGCCTTTTGAACAGGAAGTCTTTGGAAACATCACTGATCTCAGACAGAGTCATTGTTAAATCACGGACAGCTCACCAGTCTTACAGTAGATCACACCAAGTTTGATCCTAAGCTACTGCAGCAGCTAATGTGTGATTAAAATTCCTTGGATGGATTGATAATTACTTGCTACCCTGATCATAATGTCCCCCCAGAAAAATGCTACGATGTGTGATTACTCAGATGTACTTTGGCAACTTAATAAAGCAATTACGAGTTGATTTTAGGTTTTTGATGATGGTGCTTTAATGAAAAAATTATGGGCTGCACTGAGATTTCCCTCTGTTGTGTCCCAATAGAGAATTCCCTGCTCCGTTTCGCCAGTGAAGATAAAGCCCCGGGGGAGGACTACCTGCTGGGACGGAGCCTGAGTCAGAGCAGGAGAAAATCAGAGAGAGGAGCCAGTCCCACTCACTACACTCTGGTCCCTGCTCTGCAGATGGAAGTCCCTCTGTCCACGTCCAGCTCAGACTCAGCCTCCCTTTACCATGTCAGTCTCATTTGTCTCTTTAAATCTAATCTAGCACCAGGTTTCTTTCTTCAGAGAGAATTCTTTACCTGTGGTGATTCTTTTTGTGATTTATATTACAGGTTTTTGAAAGATCCTCTCTGCTCTCTCGATCAAAGAAGAAGAGTAAAGGTAAACGTGCCTTTAACTCGAGTGCTCTTGTTCATTCAAACCCTAACATGAACAGGTGTTACAATAAGAGTGTTTCTATCTATTTTTCGTGGTTCTGCTCCCCTGCTGGCACCCACAGCTGGCAGTCCTCTGGCGTCAATCAGCAAGAGGAGGATTTCCTGCAGGGACTTGGGCCAGGGCGACTGTGAGGGCTGGCTGTGGAAGAAAAAAGATGCTAAAACCTATTTCTCACAGAAATGGAAGAAGTACTGGTTTATCCTTAAAGACACTTGTCTGTACTGGTACATGAATGAGGAGGTGAATACATTTTTTTTTTTTTACTCTCACAACATTAAGCTTTTATTCGTGATGTCGAACCTGATGTTTAACTCTGTTTGGTACTCTCCACAGGATGAGAAAGCAGAGGGTTTTGTGAGCCTCCCAGAATTTAAGATTGATCGGGCCACTGAATGCAGAAGGAAGTAGTGAGTACTGATTTTTATGTACACACAAAACCCAAATGTATGGATGTACAGCAGTCACAAATGATAAAAGCATTTTCTTCCCTTTGAATTTTTATTACAGTTTCAGTTAAGGGTCTCAGCTGATGTTTGTGTTGAATATTACACTATCAATTAGTCTATCGCAGCAGGTCATACTGTGACTTAATGTAATTTGAAACTAATTGCCCAGCTCTACTCCGCAGTAAAGTTACACGAGGACAAAGCCTCCATAGCTTAACAGTAAGATCAGTTAGTGAATTTATAAGCCTAGTCATTGTGTCTTTGGTTCATCAGCAGTTCATAAGTTCAGCCGCATCTCAAAACGTCCCAGATCTAATCTCCAGTAACTCAAACAAGTGAATTCCCTTAGACTCCAGCACCTCCACTTTGGATATATCCTCTGTATATAGATTCCAATTTTAGGGTCTGGAGGCGTTCTTTTTATTTTCATTCTCTTGCATTTTTTGGCTCCCTACAAAAAGACAGGAAGTAATATGACTAACCTTTATGCTATTTAGGGAAGCTCATGTAGAAAACCCACAAAGAGGGGGTGGGATCGGAATTGTCACTGGTGCACTCGAACAGGGGGGTTCATATATCCTGGACATTATGTTTTTTACAAACAGATTTTTTTTCTTTTGCAGTTATTGTGATTTTTTTTACAGTACAATTTCAAATAGAAGGCTTTTGGAGCATGTGATGGATCTGTCCCCGAGTGACAGCTTAAATGCCTGTACTTTTGGAGGTTATAAAACTTCCTTAGTGGGTGTTATGTTCTGTAATCGCAGCTTATATTCATATATCCATCTTAACTTTGACACTTAGCTTCTAGGTGCAGGGTTGTTTACATGCACACTCACACACACACACACACACACACACACACACACAAGGTGAGGCTACAGTGGCTCAGATTTTCAAGCAGCTCCAAGAATTAGTTATTTTTAATGTAGGATTGTGCTGCTTTGTGTTCCTGTGAACTGCTGTATTTGTGATCAGTTCCAGTTTATTACAGCAGGCCTCTTTATTTATATGTTAATGTGAGCTATATGCCCCTCTTCCGTTCCTACATATGATTAAATTTACCCTTGGTTCCTTTTCAGTGCTTTCAAGGCTTGCCATCCAAAGATAAAGACCTTCTACTTTGCAGCGGAAAATGTAGACGACATGTCCCGGTGAGTTAATGGGGCTGTGATTGTTAAGCTGTAACCCCCTAAAACCAACAATGTGAGGCTACATAGAAACTAACTGGATATTAACCCCCCCCACCCCACCACTGCCTTGACCACCAGACTGCCCACTCTTATTAAACCAGAGTGGTTTTGTAAAGTGATTGACAGGACTCCTCCCACGCACACAAACACACATAAGCACAAAATGTTGTAATGGATGTCAAACTGCTGTGCGTCATGACTGTGATTCTCTCCCACAGGTGGCTGAGTCGTCTCAGTATGGCTGTGGCTGGGTACTCGGAGCAGGAGAAATTTTGCCACGACCAAGGTGAGATTAGTCATACGATGTGTTCATGTTCGTTTCTAGGTGTCCAGGTTTCTGCAAGGGTTCCTTCATCCTTTTCTGGTCAGCTGTGATGCATAAACTGTTGACATTGATAGCACAGATAAAAATACAGCGCCAAATGCACGGATAACTTTATCACCCTTACTTTCACAGCAATGATTTCACATCAGCATGAAATGCTGCAAACAAGTGTCTGAACACTGCAGACTTTGTGATGCTAATATACAAACAAAATCTCAATAGAAGCCCATTTAAAAATAAAAGTTTCCTCTTAGAGAACACTTGTTGGCATGTAATTGATCACGAAACTTTTGACTTAACAAGCTGTGGATACTCAAAGCCCCTACAGGAGTTTTTAGCTGGTTAAGAAACAGACTACAATGTTATAGATGTGTTTATTGGCTAAGAAAGCATACAATATACTTGTTTTCATGTAATATTATTTTTAATTCTTGAAAACACTTATACATGATATGTTTATATCAAAATGTGGACTCCATGCTGCAGAGGACAGCTTTTGTGATCATTTCCTCAAAGCAAGGACAGCAGAACAAAGAAAATATTAAAAATATTATATATTACCAATATAATATAAATGTTCAGGGTTTTTCTCATCTTGTTCTACAGACCATGGATATTTATCATAAAGCGCTTCCCTGGGCAACTGGTTTTATTCTGTTGCACCACTTTTCCTCGTGGTTGTGACCGGTGTTGAGATTTTTTTTTTTGCCCATAAATCAAAGCAATCAAAATTGTGAGATGGATAGTTGAATTTTTGATATAAAAGACAAAATTTTTAGTTGAAAACCTAAATTCTTGAGATGAAAACCTCATACTATGAGATAGAAAGTCAAAAATTTGAAAGAAAAGGTAAAAAAAATTTGAGATCAAAAGTTGAACTTTTGGGATAAGGGACAAAAATTTTGAGATCAATCAAAATTTTGGGCTAAAAAGCCAACTTCTCTTCCATAAGAAGACTTAAAGTTAGAGGAACTCAAAGGCAAAAATACACACTTCCTTGTATCAACAAAACACTGAACAAAATTTGGTGACTTGACAAAAAAAACAGCAGAAAATCAAGTCCCAAAAGAAGGGTGTCAGCAAATTTCTGGATGATTCTTAATATATCTCCCATGCTACACTTCACATCTGATCCAAGCCTCTCTGCTTTGAGCTGAATATGCTAATTTTAGGGGCCAGGGGCCTGTTTGATATTTTAGTATTCCTGTGTTCTTTGGCATCCTCAAATGGACCGGAAATAATGTAACTATCCTACGTAGAAACTCCGAAGGTGGGCGTTGGGTGAGCTAAGGTTTTGTCATTGGTTTGATGACGAGGGGGCTTCATGCTGCACAGACAAGTTGCTAAATTGGATCCTTAACACCTCCAGAAGACTTAACAGGAAGTTCTCACTTCTGCAATTCCTCCCTCTTCACACTCAGCTTCAACAGCAGTCAGACCAAACTTCACACCTACACCACACCGACGCTGCAGCTACACCTTTCAGAACACTTAGTCATGCCAAGACCTGATCTTTATGACCTGATACAGCAATTAAAATGCTAAATCTGTTATACAGTGTAGATTTATGTGACTTCTATTGGCTCCAAAGTCTCATAATCTACGATGAGCCCAGTTTAATGAAAATCTGGGAGGAAAGGGTGTGAGGCAAAGTTGGAGCATTTCTCATGCACAGTTACATAAGGCTCTTCTTTCTGCTGAAATTGAAAGAGTTTGGTTTTCTCTCTACTGTAGGAATAATGATATAATTTGTTTTGTGTATGTGTGCAGATTACTGGAGTGAGAGTGATCATGAAGACATGGAGATGACTTCCATGCCCAAGCAAGATAGTCCCCCTCCACCTTATGACACCTTTCCAAGAGCATCCTCAGTAAGTCTGACAGTTTTACAAGGTAGCTACAAATCCAAAGAGAAAAACTTCTCCTTTTTGCTGACTAACCATCTGTCTGTACACAGGTGAGTCCCTACCTGGAACCCAAACGTGGCCACCTCTCCTCCTCTGACACGTTCCAGTCCCGCTCCTCTTATGATGAGTTCCACTCTGAGGCTCTGGATGGCAGCAGCAACAATAACGGCATCTCCCCTGGGCCAAAGTCGAGCAACCACAGAAACTCCTGGCAGGACAAGATGGAGAGCAACGCCCAGATGCACTATCTGCAGACTTTTCCTGTGGAGGACAGCCTGCTGTCTGAGGACAGAGACCAGATAGCAATGGAGTACCGCCGACAGTCTACCCTGCCGGCACAGCGCAGCCTGCTGCAGGAGCAGTACAGAGCCCTACCTCTTCCACTCAGAGCTAGCATTGACTCGGATGCAGGAGGGAAACCCCGCAGCTTTACGCTACCAAGAGACAGCGGGCTCCACGCCATCCTGGCTGCCACTGCCGCCACGTCAGAACAGAGGGAGCCTGAACACTACCAACTGGAGTGCCCCCGGGACTCTGGTCAGAATCTGAGCTCTATATCTCTTAATCTACACAACAAACATTTATAGCATGCTCTGGTGGAGCAGTGCAACACATTAGAAGAACAGTTGTTTATCCATTAAACATTTTTCAACAATGACTTTCATAACCAAGCAAGCATTTAGGACATCTCTCAGACTGCAGTTACTTCATAAGATTGTTTTTGCCCCATTTGCTGAAGTCATGATTAATGAAACTTCTGCAAAACTAATAACCAGAAGATTAACCAGATTAAGATTAACCTCATAACCAGAAGTAATGTTAACTTCAAATGTATAAGTGACTCCACTAGTTAGAAAATGGTTAAACAACTATCAGGTAGGAAGGGTAGTAAGTGAATGGATTAATGAGATTAAATAAGGTTTCTGACAAACATACAAACACCATATAAATAAATCATTCAAATACATAAAAGAACACAAGTTAAAACCACCGACATTTGTCAAAAACAACAAGAACTGTACCATAAATGTTGCAGTTTGAACATATACATAAGACAAAGACTGAAATCTAAGCAAATCTTATTTTTTAGTGAATTTTGTCTCATTGGACTGTTAGATTTAGTCCAGGAAAATATCTCATTTTAAGATTGTACAATAAAAATTGTCTGAATTGCTTGTTAGGGGTGAATAAGTCTCCCAAATGAGGTGAAAAACCACACTTGTCAAGGTTCATGAAATAAGTCATATAGGTAAATTTTTCTACCCTTTGTTTAATTTTGTTTTCTTTACAGGTCATTCAGAGATCATTCTCGCCTTTAACATCTTGAAATAAGACCTTTTCTGGACTTTTGAAGTGAATGTGCCTCATTTTAAGTGTAATAAGACAGTTATTACTAAAAAATAAGAATCAAACACTTGCTTAGATATCAGCTTTTGCAGTGTAGTTGTGTTCTCTCATAAGGACCATAAAAGCATCGATTGAGACCTTCAGGTGTCTTTTGGTAATTTCATTTCAAGTAAAGAGAGCAGCAGAATGAAATGCATTTACCCACGTTCAGCTCTGACCTTTAAAAGAGAGAAAGAAGAGGCTTTTGGAGGAAAGATTATAAATACATGTACTCTTCCTAACTGATGTAGGATAAAAGGTACAAAGGAAGCAGATTCAAAATAATAATACACAGCTGTGCTAGAAAAGGACAGACAAACCAAGACAGCATGTAGTGATGAGTGCTGGCTCTGAAGTGAGTGATTAACCTCAGCGCTCTATCATACATAGTATCCAGACTCAGAGCATGTACGTTTACAGGTGAGGCACGTGTTGTGTCCCCAAGACATCACCATCGCCCAGATGATACAACAGATCAGACATATCAATCTCGTTTTGGACTCCAGCTGCTGTAAAAGCAGCGCACTTTATTAAGCACCGAGCTTTCTAAAGAGAGATAATTAGACTGAGATTGAAAACTGTAGTGGTTTGAAATGTCTATAAACAAAGCAGTGGTGAAGAAGATGCATGTAAGCGTAAAATCAGTAACTGCAGGTCAGAATAACCTGTTTATAGTACAAGCTTCTGAACTCTACATATTAATAATTATTTTCTCTGAAAACAAATAGAAAAAACGGCCAAGGTTGCAGTCCATGTTCCAAACTTTGTTCAGCTGCGTAACATGTACTACCGGGAAGTATGCTTTCTACTTTATCAAAAAAATTGTGCCTTGAACTCTGATTGCCGTCTTTGTATCTGTCACAATCTGAGACCCATCAGTCTAAACTCTTTCTGCTTCTCAGACAATATGACATCTTTTAACTTTGCAAAAGATCTCTCTAGAAAAGCATGTCCACTTGAAATCTGCAGAGGAGTACAAAATGTCCTGCAACATGTAATCAAATGAGCCTGACACATGATTTTTTTTTCTTAACACACAACGCGTTCTATTATAATCAATCATATGGATAGTGAAACTCAGCCCTTCTCCAAACACTAAGAAGTGAAAAATCCCATTTCATTTATTCATGGAAAGCGAAAAAAGAATGTGTTGAATAAGAAAGGTGACTTAATGTATTCTGATCGGTGTGGGAGAGAATTAAGATCATAGGTATCACACTCTGAGCTACATTGCCTCGAAATGTAGTTTCTCTTGTGTTCAGTGTTGTATGCAGATTTGTCTTCTTATCAGCACAGTCTTGAGCAAGTGTGGCTATTTGTCATCAGTTATTTCATTAAAGCTGCGAACATGCAGTTAGAGCCAACAAATGTCAGAGGTTGAATACTCGCTATTATTGCTTTATTGGATTGGATTTGTTGCCAGCCCGTTTTCAGCCCTTCTGAGACCTCCAGGGCAGTTGTCTAAGTGAGATGAAATTTAGTGTCTTATTTGATTGTGATTTATGCTGGCAGTCCACCCTCTCTCGCACACTCACGCTCACTCCTTCTCTCTCTTTTCTTGTGTCTCCCTTGCTCGATCGAGATGTCACTGTGCCTCTCGGCAGGGTTTGAATGGTGGAGCGAGGAGGAATCCTTTCAGCCCGTGTTAGTGTTGAATCCTGAACAGGATAAAGAAACAGGCCTAAGGGTCCTTTCTTCTTGTCCTCATTTATCTAGTACTCTACTGTTCACTCGCTCCACCACTGCATGTAAAGACAAGAAAGGAGCACAAAACAGGCGCAAATAAAGCCTGATACATTTCAAAGCCCAGCCCTAGTGCTTCAAGAAGAACCACCCTTCTTCCAAAACACAAATAAATGGATGGATAACAGAAGCAGGGACCTGCTGTAGTTTTAGTTTTATACCAACAGAGGGCAGTGTGATTAAGCAGAAGACTTTGAGGCATCCTGGCAGTTTTTAGAAATTGATTAATATGCTGTGCACTAGAGTTTGAAGACAGTTTTTCTTGAGGACTTTACGATGAGAAAGAAAATTACCATTTGAACCATCTGCAGGATAAACAAATTTTTCTCAAGGCATGACTGCAGTTTTTATTTCAATGACTCAGTTTATTTTTTTAAAACCTCAGTAACCACCTCCCTTCATAAGAAGAAAACACGAGTCCTGAGAACCTGAAGAGCACCAGTAGATGATACAAAACCTCACAGAGCATTTTCAACATTGTCTTAAGTTTTACCTTAGAGCATCATTGGTGCCTGTTTGTCAAATACTTTGACTTATTATCCCGTTTGACACTTTAATGACTAGGTTGTTTTGTTGACTTTAGAGTTTTGGGGCTGTGTTTTCAATGCTTTTGAATGTTATATCACCTATTCTTTTTTTTATCTTTGGTATAAATGTGTTGTGAAAGACAGTCACAAAGTCATTATTGTTCCTATGGGAAATATTGAGCGGCCAAAAGAGTTTGACATCAAGTTTGGCACAATTTGTCAATAGAGATTTTGTGAAAGGGAATCGAAAGTATTCCTTTTGTTTTATACGCAAATTTAGAATATATTGAAGGTATCATAAATTTCAGACTCAGAATCAGAAATACTGGATTAATTTCAGGGAAAATCTGAGTTTTACTGTAGCTCTAAATATGATACAGCAGTAAGAAAATAAATGGGACAGAAGTAATAAAATAAGCAATACCAAACAAGTACCAAATGCAATAAGTACCAAAGGTAATAACAGTAGTAATATTTACATTCTATACATTATGATTGTGGCAGAATTTACTGTTAAACAGATACTGAACACTCAGTAGATATTACAATCTTACACACTGTTTTTACAGATTTACAAACAGATTGCGCAGTCTGCACGTGGACTGATATGGTAGATAGATAGATTAATATGTCCAGGCAAGAATAGAAATAAAATAATTAAAAATAGATATCAATATTAAGAATAACAAGTTATTTTTCCTTTTTGTAAATAGAAAAATATACCCACTGCAGTACACAAATGTGCATTGGTTTGTCTTTGCAGTTTGCTTCAAGTCATTTCAACCAAGTACACAATGTCCACATCTCTATGCAACACAGAGGCAGAGCTTTATCTCGATCTTTGTATGTCGCCTGAACACACTTAAACCTTGGCACTTGCATCAAAGAACAATTTTATCTGAAAACCTCCAAAGCTGCATTTCTTTCCAGGAAAATGTCAGTCAGGATAATTTACTGACCTTGCTTTCAGCTTTTTTTTGACCCACTTTGCCAGCCACTTGTTAGTTCGGCTCTCTGCCATTTCCTGGCGGGCAGGTAACAGTCAGATTGTGTGAATGTGTGGGCAGTGAGAGTCTGCCCACAGTTTCATATGTTGGTTTAGTGAGAGATTCACTTCTAAGATGATTCTGCTGAGGTTAATGCCCATGAAATGTTTTTGTTCAGGTTAAAATGGAAAGGGAGAATTTTTTGGAATACCTCATTTTTTAAAAGTTTGTTTGACTATAAATCTGTGTGTTTTCTTGTTTAGGCCGTCGACGGGACTGCAGGATGCAGGCAGACTCTCTGGGTGATCTGTACCGTGCTCTGGAGCAGACCAGTCTGTCCACCTCAGCTGACCACAGATCATCCAGCCGCCTCGAGTACAAACGCTCATTTGTCCGCAGAGTCAATGACCCCTTGCTCAATGACAAACTTCATCGCCTTCGGGTCCTCAATAGCTCTCTCAAGGTTTGAAAACTTGACCATTAATACCCAAATGCTTGGTTTAATTATATGTAAATAACTTATACCTTATTTTTCCTCTGTGCAGAAAATCCCTCTTCAAGACACACATCGCTCTTTGGGTTATTTAGGGTGAAGATCAGTGTGTTGATTTAACCTCAAACATAATGCCTCTGCCTGTGCCTCACACAGCCGACATCCCTCTGCTGGAGATAAAAGGCACAAAAACCATCTTTCCCCTGCTCGGCTCTATAAATCCTTTTCTTTTTGCTCTCCCTCAGCCTCACGTACTGTACAGGAGTATAAAGACTTATTCTCCCTCTTTACCCAATCTCTCTCTCTCTCTCTCTCTCTCTCTCTCTTTCTCTCTCTTTTAATGTATAAAATATTAGGGCTGATACAGAAGGCAAAAAAAGGAGTTCTGGGTTGATCAAAACTCTCACAGACTCACAGGGTTTAAGACAGGGTTTAAGCACTTTGCATTTGTGTCCAATACTGTTTGGGGAGCTTTGTAAATCATCGCTCACATGCATGGCCATATCCCCTCGCTTCTGTTTTGAACATTATGCTGGAGTTGTGTACAGCCGCTCAGTAAGCGGGAGCTCTTTTGGATGTACACAACCTTTTGTTATGCATGTGTGTATGATTTGAGAGCGTGTTTGTTCCATGAGTGTACAGGATGTCAAGCATTTATATAAATATTTAATATTACATCTCTACAGTGTCCACACAATGTTTTGGGGTACTTATACAAATTGTAAATCAAGTGCTGTGCCTCAGTGATTGTGAATGTACATTGTACTTTTCCAAGACGGATGAGAGGTGATGAAGAAAGCAAGCCATTCCTAAAACAGGAGCACAAAAATAGGATGCTTGGCAATAATGATGAACAGTATTGTAAATTACAAAAGAATGATCAGAATAGATGTCTATTTTTGTATGCATGCCATCTACTTAATCGCTTGTAAATCAGTTTTGTATTTCTAAGTGCGTTGGTCTCGAGATTTCCTGTGTTGACCCATTACCCCATCCCCATCCCCACCACCGCTTTGTGTTTTAAAGACTTATTTCACTATTTCACCCTGAGAGTGTTTTCCTCAAAAAGACAAATATCTGTATTTATTAAGTGTTTAATGTACAAGCATGCTTTATATGACTAAAACACATTACCATGCCATTGGAAGTTGACTAACATTGCACAAGTGTGCCACATTGTAGCTCCATGATTTTTTTTTTCTAAATTAAATAAAGTATGGCATGGACACATTGTTTAGAGTCAATGTTTATTGGTTATGTTCCTCAAAGTCAAATTAAATATGGTATTTTTAGAAAAGCACACCTGGAGCTGAACAGAGTATGACTCAGAGAATGAAATGCAAATGTAATATATGCGCCTCAGGCATTATTTTACTGTAAAATGTGTGAAATCAAATGAATAAAAGCAACCATGAGGAGGATTAACACTTCACAAGAGTGTTGTTTAAGTTTATTCACATATCCAAAGCAAACGTAAAATGAATCTATAAGGAGGAAAGAGAAAGAAATGTTTACACCTCTTCAGATTTAAAGAACTTATGTGTATTTTAATTAGAACAGAGAGAAATGTCTATTTACTTTGCAGACCTCAGTCTAAAGGCAGAGAAGTGCTGCTTTGTTGCTTAATATCTGAAAGTTTTCTAGCAGAAATACCATAGACAGAAACCTCTAAAGACCATACGGTAAAATGTTACAAGATTGTAATACAACTTTTATTACAATCATGTCACTTTTTTAATAGTTGAAGTTGTTTAATGAAAACATGGCACTGATGAGTAAAACAAACACTTTCCTCATCAATTTTGACTTTCAAACATTCAAACCACATTGCACTTTGACTACTATTTTGCACAATTTAATACATTATTAGTTATGGTCAATATCTATTTTTAAATATTCTATTAGGTCTTTTTTTTTTTTTTTTTTTTAAAGATTGACCTAAAAAAAAGGAGAAAAAACAACAAAACAGAAAAAAAAAACTGGTATATTTAGATCTTTTTATTTCTATTGCTTTCAGGAGAAGATACAGAATAACTTCTTCATGTTTCTATCTGCATTTGAAAAGATGTACAAGCTCTCAAGTATTGCAAAAAATGTCAACAAAGAAAGTTAAATAAAAGACAGTTATATGTACAGCTTATCAATGCCAGCACCAAGACTTGAAAGAATTCACATTATTCCTCCTTAATCAACAAATTGTCTAAACCAAACTGCAAACAAACACAAATCAGTGATTCTAAAATTCATACCACAGAAATAATGCATGATTTCATAAAAGCCAAACTAGCAATTTGCATTTAATGGCAGCAAACAGACTGATTAGCGCAATGTACTTGAAAAGCATAGTGTTACATACAGAGGTTTATTAAAATTAAATTTTTGGAATTCAAGTGTGTGAACAGTCGCATAACAATTAGAGTGACTTACATTGACTACATCAAAAAAAAAAACAAGCCTGAGCTTCAGCCTGTTTATGCAACAGGAATTCTGCACAGCATTTAAAAAAATAAGAGTCAGCCTCTCTTTGCTCTGTGGATTCATTTTGTTTGAGAAAGTGAGAAAACTAATGAGATTAAAAAAAGGGAGAGTTTGAGGATTCTGCATGGCATGGGTTTCCAGAGTTTCCTGCAGACAGGACACATTATCAAAGCATGTGAAGATTGTGTTTTACTACTGAACTCCTATCCCTTTATTCCTGCTGAAAAGCTTCAACAGGTTCACTCTGATGTTTTGAATACTTAGTCCATAAATGGCTGGATTAAGAACTGGCGGAAAAATCAAAAAATATATGGATAAAAACAGCTTGGTGTGGTAAGACAGGGAACTGTTGTTAAATCGACTTAATGCTATTTCACAAAAACAACCAATTGAGTAGTTAACTATTGCTAGGAGGTGAGGAGTGCAGGTGCGGAGGGCTTTGGACTTAGAACTACTAAATGATATTATACATACCCTAAGGATATGTGCATACGTGTAAAAAATCATGACAATCTGTGGTACTGTGTACAGAACAACAGACAACAGGCCAACTATATTTACAATAGATGTATCAGTACAGGCAAGTTTTACCAATAAGTAATTCATGCAATAAACTTTTTCTATTGTTCTTTCACAAAACTTAAGCTGAAGAGTGAAAATTAAAACAATAAGAAAACCAAGAAATGGGTAAAGCCAGGTGAAAACAATCAGTTTAACAACTTTCTGTGGCATGATGCTATGATAGAGCAGAGGATAACAAATAGCCACATACCTGTCATAACTCATCACTGCAAGAATTGTAAATTCAGTTATGGCATATGTATGCACAGCAAAGATCTGTGTCTGACAAAAGGACAAAGATATCTCATAAGAGTGAGACAGCAGATTGCTGAGCATTGCCGGCAGTAAAGCAGTACCTCCATAGAGTCCATTCACAGCCAAGTTACACAGCAGTAAATACATCGGCTCATGCAAAGATTTGTCATGATAAATCACCACAATTAAAACTACACTTTCACAGGCAATGGTTATATAAATAATGAGGAAAATGCAAAAGTAAATTGGCATGAAATGATCCATTCCATAGTAAGCAGATAAATGAAAAGATGTGACTTCAGAGAAATTATTCATGCTGACAAAAATCAATCATAAAGCTTTTCTGTCACCCTGTGTGCACAGTATCGGTCACACTTTACACAAAAATTTGTAAAAATCAAACAGGTGTTACCTTTGTGAGGTCCCCTCTCATCCTGCACTGAACCACGCTCTTATACCCTCAAAACTTGTTCCTCGCTGAAATCGGGTCATGTGGTTTCACCTACATGACAAACCCCTTAGTTCCACCATGAGAGTGTGGTGTTGTTGTTTTTTTTTTTTTTAACTTCTACGTTATGATTGAATAAAAATGTTTTCAATACATTTCAGTCCATACATTTGTAGGAAAAAAAAACAAGTACAGAAAGATACTCTTAAACTGTAATATTCTTTGAATGGTTTCATACAGAAGCAATATGAAAATTACTGAGTCACAGTGACTTTGTTTTTCACGAAGAATTAGTGGCTGAACAGCATGACATGATTGAAAACAGACAGAACTAGTTAAAACACTTAAAGGGACCAGCTATCAATGCTAATGAACAGCTGTGTAAATTCAAACAACAGAAAAAGAGACGAGGAGGAAAAAAAGAAAAAGCTATTGATGCATTCATATAAGCTGGGAAATCTTCTTTAGAAGGAAAAAAGGTAGGAAGGAAGGAAGGAAGGAAAGGAGTAAGAAAAATTAGGAGGCGAGGGAGCAAGGATTAAAGAGGGGGGCTGAAAGAAGGGAAGGACCAACCTTAACATTAAAGTGACCATATTCTGAAAACCCGCCAAAAAGGACACCCTCCCCAGCCTCTTGGAGATACTGCAAAAATACCCAAAGATACTCAGAGACAACAAAGTAGCTTCATAAACCATACATTTGTCCATTTTTCTGTTTGAATCGAAAGTTTTCTATGATCTGAAAAAAATATGTTGAGAAGCCCTATTCTGCCAGTTATTAAAAAAAAGATGATAAAAACTGGCTTTGTTGAGATTTCTCTTTTTTACACATATACTCAAAATTTTCTAGCTAGAAAGTCAAAATTTCAACTTTATTTTTCCCAAGTTTGACTATTAATCTCAATATAGAACCTGTATTATCTCAAATTTTGACTTTGTTTTCTCAAAATAATTTTGTCTTATGGCTTTAACTTAAAGCTCAAATTTTCAAAATTTCTCTCATAATTTTGACATTTTATCTCAAAATTTCCATGGTTTGTCTCAAAAATTTGACTTTTTTTGCTTAGAATTTTGACTTTGTATCTCACACTAAATTAAGAGGCACTCTGCAGGTATTGACATACTCACAAGTATCAGCTGACACTGCTGAGACTACAGGTGTCACAGAGCATGGCCACAGCCTGAGTGCATAAATACCTAACTTAAAATACCAAACTTTCACATAAATACCTAAAAATTGAAATTTTCCTTAACTAAGAAAACAGTTTGTTCCCCCTTGATTTTATTATATATCTTTCAGTGACACGCTACTTTCTCATGTTAGCAAACATGGAGTTCCAAGTTAATCCAGAAGATTTAATCTAAAATCAGACAAAGTCCTCAAGCCTATCTGAGAGAACTCAGCGCACTCATGGTACACCAAGTGAACATTAAGGTTCGCCAGGAGATTAGGGCTTTGAGACAGATTTTGGTGGATGAGTAAACAGATTTAGGACACAGCAGAGCTACGGCAAACACGGTCTTGAACACCAACAGACTCAGTTCTGATGAAGGGAAATACTTTTGTATTCCTGTGGGGTTCAGCTCCTATAGTAACCTGACTAACCCCTGTTAAACCCTTGAGCATCCAGAGATGGGCATGAACTGATGATTATCACCCTTCTCACCTCTTCCACCTTTGCCCTGTCTTCTTCTCATCTTGACTGAGATTCAGAGATTCTGCAAATGCTCTTTGCTGCTGCTGAACGTGACATTGTTTCCATTTGTAAAACTTCCATCATTCCCATCATGTCCGATACCCAACTCCATCAACCACCAGACAGCTTGAAGCTTAAAAATGTTGAACACCAACATGCCTCTTTTGTCTCTAACAAAATGTGAAGGGTTTTAAAGTCCAAGTTAAGTGGTTATGTTTCTTGCCTGATTGTTAGACAGTCCCTCAGAAACCCTCTATTTTTTCATTTATTCTTTCCTGAATCCCAATATTGATCAATAATAAATTAGTCAAGGGGAGCCAAGTTTAGTTTGTTTGATCTTTTACTAACAAACACAATTCTTGGGTAAAATATAACACACTGAAATGAAATTATTCTACCAGGCAGCCAAATTCAAAACATTAGGATGAGCTTGATTTTACATTCAATATCTAATAATACAGTTTGTTTTTACTTCCCCCTACAACCCTGAATGAACAAGGCCTGACAGCTGATTTTAAGTATCAGATTTTTTTCTTTTGATTATTTCTGTATCAGCATAGTAGACCAAGGAATAACCAACTAATTTAACAAATTCAAAGCTCTCCTGTCATAAAAAGTAAGCCAAATGCAAAGCTCTACGAAAAGGGCAGAAAAAAAAGCCAAGTCAGAGTGACAGTGGTCTGATCTTAAAGGAAGGTTCAGTTTGTGTTTTTCCTATGAAGCATGACTTCACAAAGTTGTGAATAAAAACTTGTCTGTCAGTGATTAACTGTTGGGTGATTTTTATTTCATTATTTTGAGGAATAAAACCCTTAGAAAAGTGACAGGAATAAATCTGCTTGCTATTTGTAGATGGTTCAGATGATCACAGTGCATGAGTCTGTATTTAATGTCTTGGACCTTGATGCTTGACGGCAGGTGTTTTCACACTCTGGGTTTTATATGATGCAAATTACTGCTTATGGCACAGGTCATTGCACAGGTCATATGACTATTATTACCAAAACATGATTAGAAGGTGAAAAAAGTAAAAATCTTGTCCTGACAGAGGTACAAAGTTCTGTGCTGTGACATGAAATTCTGACAATAAGAGGTGAATTAGTGGTTCCTCATTTCTGTAAACTTTTTATTGAGATTCAGTTTCAGACAACTTTATTCATCCCAAAAGGTAATTCAGCATTATCCGTCCACCCAGACCGTACATACAATGTCTAACATGTCCTTTGTCTTATTTATCTCATTAAATGTTTCACACTTTTACGTCAAATGAAAGACCTCTGAGGCTGTCATTACGATTCAAAACTTTCTGGAGATGAGAAGTAAAAAGGATAGCTTTACATTTTATGATGATTTTACTGAAAATATACATAATCTTTAAAACAATCTTATAATTTTACAACATCAGTAAGTTGAAAAAAAAATTTTTTTTCATTTCTAGTCTTCACTTGCAGGTATCACACTCTGGAAAGATATCTCTGTACAGTTATCCTTTGATACTTAAAACCAAGCCACATCTACAATTATAAACAAAAAGCTTTTCCTCTGACACAATTCAGACATCCATGGTTAACACAATCACAATGACTAAAATACAGATAACCTGTGAAGAAAACCTTTTTGTATGTACATGTCTGATGTGTTCATCTGAGAAAATTTCTCTTATCACTCTCTTTGTGTAACTCAGCTAAGAATGTATGATTTTAAGAGCATTTAAATACGAGGATTTGCATTTCAAATTAGAACCACAGCTTTGAAATACAATATGTATTACTTATATTTATAATGGTTATAACTATTGGGTAAACAAGGCAAACTCACTGGGTATGTAAATGTAACTCCTACACCAAAAGCGTTGCAAAAGAAACATTTTTGATTCCATCAAATCAAAAATAGTTACAATTAAATTCTGCATCAAAAAGATCACCTCGGCCATTGAACTTTTTGTGATGTTTCAGTGCTTCGTCATTGCCTTTTTTTACTTTGTGGGCAGGATTTTCTGTCTAATAAAGAGTTTCAGAATATGAACCCTTACCAAGTGAATCCCCAGTCCATACAGTATTGGGTTGAAAATTGAAGGGATGATGATAAAATACAAGGAGAGGAAAATACGTACCTCAGCTGCTACATAGCTCATGTTAAATCTACTTTGGAAAATTTCAAATAAGGAGCCAATGGTGTAGTTTAATAAAGACAGTAAATGAGGGATGCATGTTTTAAGAGCACTGCCTTGAGCTTGTCTCTTTAACTTCCGACACACTCTTGCAATTTGTACATAAGAGAAAAGTATCATCCCAACCTGAGGCCCCACGAAAGGCACAAGAAGGACAAGCCCAGCTATGCTTATGTATGGCACAGTATGACAAGAGTTTTTGACCAGTTCCATGTTCACACAGTATAACTTTGCCACTTTTGGTTTACAGAAGCTGAGCGTTAAGGTCAGAGAATAAAAACCCCCAAACATAATCATTGGGTAAAGGATTGCTAATGCAGTGAGCTTACAAATCTTTGAATGAGACATGATGCTGCAGTAATGCAACGGATAACAGATAGCGACATATCTGTCATATCCCATCACAGCCAGGATGCAGAACTCAGCACTTGCGTACGTGTGTAAGAAGTAAACCTGAGCCTTACACCACTCCACACTGATTTCATGGGTGTCAGACATCAGCACAGCCATGACTGCAGGAAACAACGCAGTGCTGCCGTAAATTTCATTCATGGACAACACACATGTGAACACATTCATAGGTTGATGCAGCGCTTTGTTTTGGTGTATGACAGCGATGAGCAGTGAATTCAGCGTGATAATGATGACATACAGCAGGAGGAACACAAACAACATAGCACCTATGTAGTTTTCCATCACAGCATATGCTGTCATCGTGAACGTCAGCACTGTTGTGTTTCCCATCTTTCACTTCAGCTATGAAAAAAAAAGATGTTAATTGTAAAACGTTTTATGACAAGACATGATATACATTTTTAACACAAGCAGGAAACTAATTTCAGATGTTGTGAAAAATTGCAGCTGTTTTTGACTGAAATAGTTTTAAGAAGCATTGTGCTGTAAGTTGCAGCATTGAACTAAATGCATCACAACACTGTGGGAAAGTTACCTGATCTGTGCTCCTCTTCATGCAGCAGAGTGACTCTCTTGGTCTTGGGGCGCCTTTTTAAGATACTTCTCAGTGACGTGATGATGTCACCACATTAGTCTCTTACCTGCGGTACTTTTGTTTGTTAAGTGGTTCAACGCTGTTCGGAAATGTTGAAGATGTGATTTTTGAAGATCAGAGTCTAAAGTAACTAAGATTTCTGGCTTGCTCACAACGATTGATGGACTTTGATGTGAAGTGTAGAAGGATGTGTTGTCTCTGAGTTTTTGGGCTATAGACAAGACTGCCCTCTAGTCTGTGTTGAATTTAATACAAATTTCTGAACATCCAGGAGTTGATATCTTTTATAAGCTTATTAACAGTCTTGGGTCGTCATGGGCAAATGTGATTTATACCTGTGTGTCATCAGCACATTTATGAAAGTCTATGTGTTGTGTTTCTTTACGGATTAAAAAGCAAGAGAGATTTGAAATTTACTGGGTTTTTTTTTTTTTTAAATGACAAGAACAGAGCCTGATAGGCCAGTCAAGTTGTAAAGTCTTTGAATCATGATTAACACTATTAAATGCATCGCAAAGATCCAGTGGCATTAAGATTGGAGCTTTCTGACAGTCAGTAGCAGTATTTTGTAAACTTGACTTCTTGCTGAAGTCATGATTGTTATTCAGCCCCTTGAGGTAACTCCATAACAAAAATCATACAACAAAACACTTAATGCAAATAGAAATAATTATATTGCACATCGGAGTAAACAGGATAAACTCAGCTACAAACGCCATTAAGTCATGCATCAACCAGACTTTTTGTTTGAGAAACTCTTTTGTTATAAAACTGAGCAAGAAACGTAAATACCAATACAGACATTTCTGAATAAACCTCGCAGGTGTTCCCTTTATTATGACACCTGAATGATTCAAACAAACCTTGTAGATGCAGAGTCATACATGATCCAATTTGGGTATCCGTTTTTTTGAGCGGAGACCTAAAAAAGAGGTCATAAGGCCACATTTTTATAGGAATAAAATGAAGGTCGATGAATTTTCAGATCCAAAACACTGAGAGACCTGTAGCCATGAAAGCAGAAACAACAAGTTTGACTACAGCAGCTCTGACTTCTGTTTTCAGTTAGATATTTACCCAGTGTACTATAATGGTCTATCTGATATTTTTATGATGCTGCCAGGGAGAAATATTACACTTCTAATCATTGAAATGCTAATAAGACAGTCATGGAGTTTCATTTATTTAAATATTGCATAAAATTAATCAAAGAACTAAGAAAGTGTTGCAACATAATTAAACAGACTTGACTATTCAAAAGTAATCACTAACTGCACTGACAATAAATTAAAAATAAAAAGCAACATTAGACTATGCCACAGATAAACTGTAAATCAAACTGGGGTGTCTTTAGGCTTTTGTAGGTACATGTTTAGTCATTTGTTCCTATCCTCTTCTGTACCAGTCTTTTCTCTTTCTTTTTTTATTAGCTTTTTTTAAAAGCATTATCTCAGGATCTTACAGAAAGTCTAGTAAAATTAATAATATAGACCAGATGCTGGGTTTTATAGGTCTAAATAATAACAAGCACCACAGCTGCAGTTTAAAGTATCACACACTGACGGGGTTGTGGTTATTTACAGACATTTTGAGACACAGGTGAAAAACAGCTGAATGAAAAATGAAGGTTTCCCTGAAGTCAGACTTTGTTTTGAACAGAGAATTGTGGCTTTGGGGACGACTGAAGGGAATGTGTCATGATGGTTCTTTCCTATAATATGTTATTTCTCTGTCTATTCTCTACTTTGTTGCTTGGAGCATAATAATTCAAGATACCTCTTTCGCTGTACTTGATTACAGGGATATTCTTTATGTGCATACTATCTCTGCCCCTCTGAAAATGCTGGACTCTGTTTGTCATGTTACACTGCATAATGTCTAGTTTAGGGTTTTTCAGGATGAAAAAGGAAGTTTGTCTTTTTCACAGAACAAAAGAATGGAGCGTTGGCATATCTTTCTTTATAGAGCCATATTAAATAATCTGACATCTTATTCACGCTCTTAACTGACCCCTAACGTTGTCACTGGCTATAACTTTTGGTCACACAGACATGTCTCAGACTTGTTCTGTCTTTGGGCAAAGTGCTTTGCTTAAAAACTAGATTAACAGTCATTTCATGTTAACTGAGTTGGATGGATGAGGTTGAAAGAGGCAGCCATGATTAAAGTGAGGTATTGCAAATCTGTTTAAGAGGATGTCATGAGCAGTGGTACGTTACAGTCGATGTTCTGATTTCACCTGGATGTCATTTTTTTTATTTGTGACCTCTGCAATCATTCAACCATCATTTCATGACTTTACTTTAAAATGTGTTTTGAGTGTCAACCGACTGTAATACTGACGAAAACCCACCAGAGATAAATCCACCTCACAGTAGAAGTGTTGCAACATTTTCATGATGATGTAAGTTATAACTGGATAAACAGGTTGTTTAGAGGTCATTAGTCCACTCACTGTTTCCATTCCTCTGGAAAGCAATTAGACACCATTGTTAGTCTACTTTAGAGACCACTTTGGCCAGCACCTTGAGAATAGAGAGAAAGGCAAACAGTAATGATTTCCCTTTGGACAGCTGTGATGTAACACTGATGAGACTGACCTTTGAGTCAATGCAAATCTCTCTGTAGAGTATTTTAATTATTTTGAAGCCACATTGTATGGATAATAATCTTTTTTGTTTCATTTTGTTCCACATAGAGTGAATGAGATCAGTTTATATGTGATACTGTGCTTGAATGCATGAGCATCCGAATGATAGAATAGTTCCATGAACTCTTGGAGAGGAATCCTAACGATGTGGGAGAAACCATACCTCTAAATTGTGCCATTTGAAAATATAATCTTGCTTAACCCAGATAGCTTAGGTGGCTGGTCAGGTAGGTTAGCTCAGTAGTTGAGGGATCCTAAAATACCTTCCAGAACCAATAACTATTTACCAGCACATATTTGACCCATTATTGAAAAATTAAAAGCAAAGATACAGGTTTCCAGAAAATGTTTGATTTTTTTCCACCTATTTCATGTTGTGGTGGTTATCATAACTTTGCCCTTTTTGCCTAGTTGAAGTTCACAACTATTATGCCACTAGAGCGATGCCTTTGTGACCTGGTTTATGTATTATGCCCCAAGAACAGGACAATAGCTGACAGCATTAAACAAAATATCTCTCAACGAAAAAGTTCATTAACTTTTGGCAAAGATAAAGTAAAATTAACAATACTACACAAAATGTTCAGTTTATATGCTAGAATGGCTAAGGAATTGTAAGATGAGAGAAAAACAATGGGCCACATTCACAAATAAACGTGTTTAAATGTTCTTATTCTGTGCATAAAATAACTGCATACGCAACATCACTGATGGATTCATGATATGTGCTTATCAGCCAATTAATGAAGTAGATACAGAGTTTAACAAGAAGGTGTGATAACTGATACCTGCTTGCTCAGCTAGCAGAAAAGACCACACACATATACACACACACACACACAAATATATATACACATCACTTACAGTGCCTTTGATTCAGTCCACAAAAACGTACATTAACTTGCCTAAAAGCTTATAATTTTAATCTCTGGTCATGCTTTATTTTGTGCATTGCCATTCATTTAAATTTGTGATAATTATATTTCATTTCGTTTAGCTTGCATGCGTGGATCAAAAGGTGTTGTGAGAAAATTTTTACTATCTTTGGTGAATTTTTTTCCCCCTCTCTCCATGGCAACTATTCTGTGCACAAATAACAACCATGTGACAGTCACATTACTCCAGCAGAAGGGATCACAGAGAAGTTTTAAACAAAATGTATTGGTTTCATATAGAGCATTTTCCTTCTAGGAGAGGTTTATATGCTGCAACTGAAATCAAAAATAGTACTAATTCTATTTACCAAAATTCCCCATTTCCACAAGTATGATCTCCTTTACAGAAACAGCTGAGTGAGAAAATGCCTCCTATAATGCTGAAGGTAAAGAAAGCTGACCTCTGTCTGGAAAATGTCTACAAGCAACAAGGTTAAGGACGTGCATGTGTTTTAAATCTACTGCAAAACAAGCTGTGTCTTTGGCATGTCTGTTCCCCGACAACGCTTGGTCACGAGTTTGGCTCGATGATGTTGGTTCCTTAAATGTGATTAAGGAGACATGTTCTCTTTAGGACTCTAATAATGCCCTAATCTAAAACCTAGTGACCAGGACGCTGTTTCATATTATCTTCACTCCTCCCCTCAGAACAAAATACTAAGACACTTGGGCCTGAATCCTCATTTTCAGCAGCTGTGACAGACACAAAAATGGCTTGTTACCGTGTGGTTGTTTTGGCTCTCTTAGTTGTTCTCCTGCTCAACAGTAAGTAGAGTCTGCTTCCTAGAGTTAGTTCATAATTGAAAGGATTACTTGTAGCTAGGGGCTCTGACATTTGGTGTAATTGCAATATTTCCCATGATTACAGCTGTGGAGAACGATGCAGCATCCTTTCCTTGGTCCTGCCCGAGTCTGAGTGGAGTGTGTAGAAAGGTTTGCCTCCCAACAGAAATGTTTTTTGGACCTCTGGGCTGTGGGAAAGGCTTCTTGTAAGTCTTTTTTCTCAGGCTTTATATATGAAGATATTGCACCTGTTGACTTTGGAAATCTCAGGCATTGTTTCTGTTTTATCTGCAGGTGCTGTGTATCCCATTTTCTATGAGCTGATGGTGACGGTTCGGAAGATCATATCTCCATCATCTCGAACCGTGTGAATCAGTCGAGGTAGAAAACTTCACAGCACCACAGGAGATGAGACAAACAGAAGTCAATGTGTGGAGGACCATAACTTGCTTTTTCTCTGATGTAACATGATTTTCTTTTTAACGTTTCACTAACTGTAGTTTTTTGCTAATTTCGTGCAAATGAAATTGCCAATGTGAAAAAAATAAATAAGATTTATCCTTGTTGGCTTGATTACTCTTTGAGAACTGTTTGTTACTTTATGTTTAGCTTGTATATATGTCCAGAGTAGCTTTAATTAAATCACCTTAAAATAACTAATACAAAATAAAGGAAAAAAAAATGTAAGTTCACTATGAGCTGCCGTTGAAAAAATAATAACCTTAGGCTCTGTGTTTGCTCTGTTTGAGAGAAGGCTTTTTTATGACTTTATATTTTTATCCCCAAGATTGTCTCTAAACTTAGACTGCAGTTTTGGCCAAACTGCTGCCATGTCAAACCCATGCAATAATTGGGTCTTAAATGTCAAATTGAAGGGTCGATCTTAAAATGATTTCTCATAGTCCCAACAAAGTTTCACTGTGGGCAGAACTTAATTTTTTAGAAACTGAACAATAGATAACGAGACAGTCTTCATATGTAACATACTGTACATTTTATACATGAAGAAACTAAAGAAAACAGTAGAAAACGCAAAAAGATGTGTGAATACCAATCAGTGAAACCTAAGAGATACTTAGTGCATTGTTTCACACACACTTTTCCTGCAGCATTTGCAAAACAGCTAACACAGAAGAGCATCCCTCCATGTGAGAAACCAAGTGTTACATCAGAGTGCAAAAATGCTTTTAGCTGAGGGAGAGAAAAGAGGTGCAGACAAGCCCTAAAGGAAGATTAAAAATAACTGGGAAAGTTTGAAAAGTTGACTTTGTGTCAATGTTGGTGTTAGATAACTCTAAAGTAACTATATGACTTTCCAAATAAAACACTTTCATATCCCATTGCATGTTGCTGTTTCACACAGTTCGCATCATGGGTAACCTAAAGGTATGGTTATAATCATCCTTTGGAGGTTTTTGGAAAAATGGATCATAACTTGCAAGCACACAAAACGTGTCATGGCATCAAATCTATGGGAAATGTTTATTTCTGTTTTCCTTCCTGTAACAGTGAGCTCTTAACATTCTGATCCAACACACGGAGTCTTTAAATATATTAGTCAGACCGATATAATAAATGTAGCTCCTTAGTGAACCAATCAAATTCTTTAAATGCATATGAATGAATGAATGAATGAATGAAAGAAAATTTTACTGTCACTAGGGAAAATTCTTTGCCCAAAGAGCATCAAGGTATATGAGTAATATGGACAGTAAAAGCAAAACAATAAAAACACGCTATACTCACCAGCAGTTATTGCTGGTGACAAAAAAAAGTCACATAAATGTTTTATGATTACTTATGAGAAATAAAAAGTGTTGAATTTAATGAAGTGTGTGCAAAATTCAGAGCTCATTGAGCCACTGTATATTCAGTTAAATGCAAAACATTTTCAGTCCTTGTCCTGGGTGTGTGGAGTTAAGAGATTCAGTGGGTCTTTGAGCTAGCTTTGAGGGTGTCTGCATCATTAGTTTGCGGTGTGAACAACAAACGGTTGCAACTCTGAGGTCACTTATTGAGCGCTGATAACAGTAGACTATCGCCGATGTCAGGGTTATAAAAACCTTTTTTGATGAGCCCTTGATTCTATTCAATTTGTTCCTTAAGGGTTAATTTTAATTTTCTCCATCACCTCTCTCTTTGCTTTAATGATTTAGCCTCCTTTTCTTACGCCTCTTTAGAAAATATACCTGTCAGTTCTCTCAAGGAAGCACGTTCCTCTCTTGGTAGTAAGACTTAAGAGGCATGTGTAATTCACTCTGGCACAGAGAAAGTGCTTGCAGAGAGTTACACGGGGTGTAACACTCTGACTCATCATGTACCTCATGAAAGTATAACTACCTCAGCTGGCGTCTTGGCCTTGCTGCGAAGGTTAGGTGGTGTTGACATTGACAATGGTGGATTATCTCCACAGGCTACATGACTCACATTAGAGAGGGCAGTGTGTTGTAGAATCAAAGTGAAACGTAAAACGCAACTTGTCAGTCTTCTCAACTTTTACCCTAACACTTATGTTAGGCCTAAAATGTTTTCCAGCGGTGTATTGTGCTGACACCCTAGTAGATGATTTTTTTTCCCATCAGAGCGGCTTCATTAAAGGAAGTAATCTGTGATAAAAATGTTCTTGCAAACTGACAGTACAAAGATCCTGTCACTTGAGGGCAGTGTTGTGGCCCATAAGAGGTGTGAGTTCTATAGACACATGAATGGCAGCTTTACTGTAATCTATATGAATGCAGTTTAACTGGTCCGTCTCTAACGACTGTAGTGACATACATTCTGAAATAGGACTTCTTGTGAAGTTTAATGTATCTGATAATAAAGGGAATTCATTCATCTAAGCCTTCAGATAGTTTTATTCATTAAAAGCATGCCTTTTCCACACTTATAATCACTCTGCAACTAACTGATTTTTTAAAAGCACTCTATGAACAAAATGTATAATAATAATAATAATAATAATAATAATAATAATAATAATAATAAGTAGATTTTCAGGCTCATTACAATTACATGTAAACATTCATGAGCTTGGAAAGGCCAAAAACTGGTGTTGTGCACAGTTTTTAACAGACCTTTGAATTTGTCTCAACTCAAAAAGGCATCAGTGGTGTGGAAAACATACATTTGAATTCCCAAAAGGGTGTTTAAAAACCCTACAAATTTAGGCACAACAAAAATGTTTAAAAAAAGGGAGTCATAATGAGAAAGTTGTATTAAATTGCACGACAATATCGACACTTTTTGAACTTTAAAAATAGACTGTAAAAAAAAGGGGGGGGGTGAGGGTAGCTTTAAATAAAAGCTATAGTCAAAGATTTTTCAATCATCAAAACAAACACATGCTGAGTGAGCACTTTGCAAGAAAAAAACTGGCATGTTCAAGACAAAATATGTGGAATCCCCCTGTGCTATTTTTTCCTTTATTGTGTATCCCACCTGGAGGATTGGGGATGTTGGACAGCTTTTATTTAAAAAGCAAACCTCAAATTATTGTGCCCGACCTAGCAAGTAGTTGTAGTTCATCTCAAACACTTTTTCTGGGTGTTAAAAATCAGAGTGAGGTTTGAGTCCATACTGTCCTATCACAATCCGGTTTCCGGGGTTGCAGTTTGTCCCTCTGGCCGCTGGGGGCGCTGTGGGTCACGACTACACTGAGTCACTCTGCCTTAACAACACGAAGAGGAGCCGAGGAGCAAGAGCAATAACAAACAAACCGATCTAGCAGCAAGCTAACGCAGCACTACATCGACAAAGAAGTGTCTTATTTTCACTTTCACTGCGGCGGAAAAACCTGACAGCGTTTTTTACCAGCAGTTGAGCGTGTGAGATACGATGTTCACAGCCAACAAAGAGGACAAATTGTAATCCGTAACGTTACTGGTATGTATCATCTGCTAACACGCAGCTATACATTAGCTCACGTTAATCCTTCCTGTCTTTGTGTGTTTTTTTCTTGCGTAATCAAACAGGTTATTTCGGGGTGTGATTATTTAATGATTTCAAGCAAATTACTCTGTCGTACTCAATCAGTGACATGTTGACGTATGAGATATTCAAGTGGAGATAGTAAGATAACTTCAACCAACACCCTTACGGTGCCATGTTAGCAGGACGTTCAGTATGTAGCTCTCTCTCTCACACACACACACACAAAGCAAAAAAGGTGTGATCTTTTTTTACTTATGATATCTTTTGCACTAATGATACATTTCCCGATACTTAAAATAAACAACCAACGTTCAGCTATTTGATGTGTGGTTTGGATAAAATGCCAATGCAAGCCGAGTGGGTCAGACTTTAGTAACGCAACACATTAATCGCCTTCCTGGATTACAATACTGTTTTTCAGAACGTGATGAGGAGGGCAGGATACATGTTCAACAGGTTTAACATTGCGACAGGAACAACAAAACAGATTAATGTTCCAACAAATTCCTCTTGGCTGCAAGCTACTACAACAAATGTGGATTTCCAATTGTTTTGATGTTGGTATAAACAACAAGCGGATGAACATGTGGGTTAATTACTAATCATAATGCCGTAAAATGTGGCCTAGATACAGGTTTACTGAGCACGTGAGTCTGCCCTTAATTGTGGCGTTGGCCCACTGAAAGAAAATACCTTGAGATCTGCTCTTATTTCTCCTTGGATTTAGTGCGTTTAACAAAATGTACCAAGACAATATTGCACAGTAGCTTAATTGCTTTTCGATGCCAGCCTCTTAATGTGTCTCAGGTGCACATGTTTTTAGTCATATATGTCATTTTTATAAATTTTAACTGCCGTGGGTGAAGAAAGTTAGATTTATTCATGAATACTAACAAAACAAATAACTGATTTAAACTTTGCCTGATTTCATCTGCAAAATCAACCTGGTTACTGCCACAAAACATCTAAGTTATGCATGAGTACAAAAGATAAAAGGAAAGTTCTGGTCTAAAGAGTCTTAATACTCATTAAGATTCAAGGCCATTAAAGTAAATGGTATATGATGTGTAATACAATGAAATATTTCATTTACTTTGAATAATCTGATGATATCGGGCTGTTCTCTGTGTAACACAATGTGCCCTCTGCTTTGAGTGTCTGAAAAATCCTAGTTAACATATCCAACAATTGGAAAAATGTTTGATAAAATAACGAAGTGTCAAACTTTAAACTCTGTTCTGCTTACATTATACAGGAAGCTTAACTTAATATACTCCAAATTATTCTAAATTAATGTTGGGATTTAAAGGAAGAATATGGAAATAAAAATAATTGTGAGGTTAAGTGAGAGTAGAGTACTTATCAATGCTAAAGAATAAACAAGTATTAGAAAACAGTTATTTCTTTGTTTTGTTTTTTGAAAAAAAAAGTACTGAACTGTAACATTATTGCAAGATAAAATGCTTACTACCAGGTAATTCTCATAACCTGATGTAAATGTCTTAAGTATGGGCCTTGTTATTGCAGAAAAATATCAGAGATCATATGTCTTGCACATTCTCTGTGTTGCACATTTTTGTTGCACTTTTTAATTTAAATGTGTGTATATATATATAATTTTCTTTCTTCCTCTTGTACAAAGTTTCTATATTTCTAATAATTTGATCTTTCTTATTTGTAGTTACTTAATATCAGTGTTTCCTACATATGTGATATTTTATGTTTATTCTTACTTATTTTTATTTTTTTTGTACAAGAGCGCACAGTTAAAACCGAAGTCAAATTCCTTGTATGCTTCTTGAAGATACATGGCAATAAAGGCGATTGTGATTCTGATTTTAAAACACAATACATTGCAGTAGTGCTCGTCAACACTAATGTAGTGTGAGCAAACCTTTGTGTTCTTGCTGAATCCTTTGGCTTCCTCATGCTCTGCTTCTCTGAGCGCATTGAGTACGTGTTGATATACATGTTGAAGAACCAGTTTTACTGTCACTTGTTAGCATATTTATTTGCATGGTTGTACAGTTTGCCACCTGAATAGCCTGTTTGCGGGCTAATGCCATCCTGTAATCAAACTCACATCGGTTCTAGATAGAGACCAGATGCATTTCTGCGCTGTGTGTGGTCTTTTTATTCCTCACTCTGCAATATAATCTGCAACTGTTACATCTCATTCACAGTTTGCGACTGTAAGGATGGTTCAGTCTGGTGTGTGGTGCACAGGAGCTCGATGGAGTGTCCTTGTTGTGGTCCTCTGCTGCATACTGGTTCCTTCACCAACACATGCCTATATCTATGCTGTAAGTCATCATGGATATGTAACAGATACCTTGATTTAGTTTCTGATATGAATAAAGGCCATAGAAGTTTCATACCAACATTTTTCATTCTTGTTTTGACAGCATTACAGCAATATGACATCCATGTTGTTTGAGGACCTGCCTGCCTTCTTTGGACCCCGACTTCCCAAGGATGGATTAATGGTAGGGAAAGAATTTACTTTAAACAGATGTGCTTTTTGTCCAAGACCTTTCAAAATAACATTTTTCTCTTTATATGAAAGGGGATTCTGGTGGTGTCCAACCCCCTTAATGGTTGTGCAATAATAGACCCCCCTCCTCCACTGCCACCATCTCGTGATGCCAACACAACCAAATTCATTGTGCTCATCAGACGCTTTGATTGCAACTTTGATATAAAGGTTGGTGGGGTTTGTGCAACTGTCAATTTCAGCATCTTTGAGGTAGACTGGGCTGATGTATAACTTGTTTTTCTAGGTTTTGCATGCCCAGCAAGCTGGATACAGTGCTGCAATAATTCACAATATGTATTCGGACACTCTGCTCAATATGAACTTCAGCAATGGTAATCCAGCTTTTAAAAATGGGTACAATACCATAAACTTTAGACATTTGCACTATTTGAAGTAACCGCCCTGCATAAAATGTCCTTGTTGTATTGTATTTCTATTTCAGACACTATTGCAGATGAGATTGAGATCCCTTCTGTGTTTACCAGCTACTATGCTTCCCAGATTCTCAGAAATTTCATAATTCCAGAGCAAGGGTGAGCATGAATCTGTCAAATTTTGATGCAAAAGTATTTTTCTAAACGTGTAAGTGCTTAATACAATATCTATCTATCTATTGAACTGTTTCATTTCTCTACCCACAGGGCTTATGTAATCCTCAAGCCTGAGTTTGCGTTCCCGCTCTCATACTACCTTATTCCCTTCACCGGAGTCATCGGCATGATCATCCTTGTGATGTGTATTGTCTTGGTAAGTTTGCATATTGAGAAGTAGTTGTGACAGGAAAACAGCAAATGAAAGCTGGTTCAAAAGAAGCCAACTGGCAGAGCCAAAGCTTAAGTCCTTGAACGTGCTCAGCTTCACCAAAGGTTCAGATCCTTTACAAAAGAGAGTTTATGGGGAAAAAGGGCACTGATGTCATAAGGTGCTTTTCCAGCCAGGAGTTCCAGGAATTGTATGTTTCAGATACTACTCTTCAAGGAACTGGATAAAAGGTCACTAGATTAAACTCATTCCTCTGCACTTGCTCATTGGCCGAAGCTTGTGGAGGACTCAAGTATGGCTAAGTGCATGTATTGAGTGCAGACAGGTAAACATGTCAACAAGCTTTCAAATCAAGTCAGCTAGTCTGAATGCAAGGATTGATTTAAAGACTCATAACAATCCTTCAGTGACCAAAGACAAGTGTTTTTCCTCTCTGCATTTAATTACTTTTATTCTATTCTACAAATACACAGTATATCTAAATATAATCCTTATCCATCTTTTTAGTTTGAAGGTTTTAGGTATTAAACGGAAATTGTTTCCAGTTGAGTTCCAAAGATTAAAGATGAAAATGAGCCCCCCCCCCCCATGCATACAGACAGGACATAATGAATAATGTTCCTTACAGCCCCTGATACAAGCACGTTAGCCCACACACAGAAACACGAGCACACTCTGTAAATTGAGCAATAGAGAGTCTGGAAAAATATTGGGAAACTAACACAAGAAGCGCAGGGAAAAATTACTTTTGAAGCTCCCCCTCCGCCTCCTCCTTTCTCTCTACTTTTTTTTTTTACATTACCTGTTATTGTAGGAAGGGAGAAAACATTTTATTATATTCAGAACAATAGGGTACTGGCTCCCATGATGACAACAAACTAAGCTGTCATTGCTGGTCTTTACTTTTCATGCAACAAGTTACACTGTCTTTTTCTTCTGTGCAGATCATACGATGTGTGCAATACAGAAAACGGCTAAGGAAAAATCGTCTGTCCAAAGAACAGCTGAGGCGCATCCCAACCCACAAGTTCCGGAAAGGTAACAAAATGTTATTGTTTTTGTTGTCACCTGGGAATGAAGAATTATTTGCACATTTTTTTCAAGGATATTCTAAAATTATATAATGGAAAAGAAAAGAGAAGAGTTTTTTGTTTGATTCTTATTTCTCTAAGATATTTAAACTTTTCTTTCGTGTTTCAGGAGATGACTATGATGTGTGTGCCATTTGTTTGGATGAGTATGAAGAGGGAGACAAGCTGCGAGTTTTACCTTGCTCTCATGGTAAACCTTAAGCCGTCTTCTCATGTTATAACTAAATCTTTACATTTCGACACTTTGGCAAAGAATCTCTATTGAACAGACAGCAGCTAGTATTAAACTTAAACTGGATTATTTGAATAATTTCGAATACCATTTTCTTCAAATTCAGATTTTTTTTATCATAAGCTACAGATAATCAAGTGTCCATAATGCAACTTTCTTATTTGGTTACCAAACTTGCAAATCATGTGATTTAATCTTTTTATGACTAATGGAAGAATCACATTAAGTTGATTTCTTTAACCTGTTTTTCAGCCTATCACTGCAAGTGTGTGGACCCGTGGCTCACGCAAACCAAGAAGACCTGCCCGGTGTGCAAACAACGTGTCACCCGAAACAAAACAGAGCAATCAGAGTCTGAGTCTGAGGAGGAAAGTGGAGGCCGAGGTGAGGAAGAAGGGACAGAGGGCGAGGGAGACTCTGAACGCACTCCTCTGCTTCGGCCCTCCAACCCTGGCTCTCCCTCTGGGAGCCCAGGGGTCTATTCAGCAACCACCACCACCACCACTACTGCCCAGTGCCTCACCTCGCCCGTCCGCTGCGATTCTCCACTCCTGGATTACGATGGCTACCACTCCCCGCTAGAGGACACAGACTCAGACAGTGACAGCGCTGGAGAGGACAGGCACCACACCGACGACGACACCGCACAGCTGATTGGTAGGGACAGAGTGGACGTCTGACAGCTGAACGTAGCTGCAGTGAGATTACATAGATTAACCTGAAAAGGGTTTTCATGTTGTGCTTTTTACAAAATACTTCAATGGTTGGCTCGACATTTAATGTAACAGAATCTTTTACCAAGTAACCAGAGAAGGTCTCCTTGATAGTGTCAAAGCACATGCAGCACTTACATTAATCAGTTTCACTAAAAATGAAAAATTAGGCAACAAGCCAAGTTTTTACATAAATTTCCCTCTGTTTGTCTACAAAAATCCTTTTGAATGCATGTTTTCATTCATAACTTTGCCGCATTTTCTGGCCTAACCACTAGTGCTGCACAGAGAGAATGGGCCACTCGAGTTTTTTGTAATGTAATGTGCTGTAAGAAAAAGAAAGATACTGTAATTGCTAAAACGAATTCTGCGCTTCAAGCGCAATTTTACGCTGTTTTGTAAGGTTTGAGTTACATTATTAGGACTATCTGTTGTTTAAATCCCAACAGCTGATAGTCTTTATCATAAATTTCCCTGAAAAGGTGTGGAAGTGGAGGGAAATGTTTCTTTTATAATTTTTCTTATCTCTTTAACTCAAAGTTTTAAATTTCTTTTCATCTTTTTGAAAATTAATACTCAACTCTACACTTTTACTACACACTATAACAGGACATTGCAAAGATGTTGTACTTTTCTGCTGCTTTTACATTTTTTATGGATAATTTTATGTGGTCAGTTAAGAAAAATACTTTTTAGCTTTATCAAGTTTGTCAAGTTGAGCAAACTCAGGTTTATAGCAGCAAAGTAAAGGTCAGTGTGTGTGTGTTATAAATGCATACCATAGAGCCGACGATGGATTTGGTCTTACAGGTTGTTTGAAGTGTTTTGTTTCTTCTTTGAATCAGTTAGATATAAATTCATGAATATGAACTTTGGACCCGAGAGGGTATTTTTGTTTTTAGCTGAGGAAAGCATTATTGCCTTACATTTTCCTTGGTGTACATACGTATGTTAAATTAAATGTTTGGAAACTGAAGGGACAGGATTCACACTCCTCTGTTTTCCTCTTGTCTAGCCGTATTTAATACTGCTTTCCGCTTGTTTCCTTGTCTGAACTTTTGCTCCTCATTTGTTCTTAGAAAGGCAAAAAAAAATTTTAAGAAAGAAATAGAGCGCATGTGTTTCCTCGTGTGCAGGGCTCAGAATGAGACAACATAAACTGCTTGATTTGCACCTAGAAATCTGGATAAGCCTCTTGGCTGTCGAACCACGCAGGGCTTGTTTCTGTGCTTTATACAGTGACCTGTGCCGGGTCCAAACTGTTGATTCACACAAAGAGCTGGACAAGTAGACACCTTTAAAAGTTGTTGCAGCCAAACTGTTTCACCTCTTCTGTCATGTTTCACAGTGTTTACCTTGATTTCAGACCAGAAACTCTAACTGGATTTTTGTTTTAAATGTGTTTTAATGTCAATGGGTGGGGAGCTTTTCTTAATAATTAGCCATGTATGATAAAAATGAGTGGTGCAGATGTTTTTAAGAACTGTTTTATCAATTATGAATACACGTCCAAGTTAATTATTAGTCACTCATCCACATCACATCAAAAAAGAGACAACAAAAAGAGGCAACAACAGAGCAGACTCTAAAGACAAAGATTTGATTTCACAAACTCATATGTTTGAGTAACACACAGGAATCAGTAGAAAATCAGAACATTCCATCTTTATACCGTGCTGATGATTGATAAAGAAAAACACACTCAACACTACTAAGTTCTTATTGGGACTTGTTGGCAATAGTCTTTATTGTATTGTAAAATAGAACTGCTGTTTCCTTTGTCACAGTAAGCTTCAAGTGTCTTTTGTACTGTACCTTTTCTGGTTTGCTCTGTCTCAATTTCAGTCTGTTACCTGAAACAATTGAGAACTATTCCACCCATTTAATTGATTTCTCCTTCTATTAGAACGTGCCTAGTTTATTACATTAAATAACAAATGTACAGTGTCAAGTATGATTTTCATGTATAAAGGCAGGTTTGAGAATCCTTAGGAAGTCTATACACAGTCTGGAAAAGCCACATGTAAGGTGTGATTTGTGGAAGATTAAATTGATCTTGTAAAGGAAATTTTCCTCTTGTGTCTTATTGTGATTTACAAAGAAAAAAAAATCAATTGTGATGTTTTTTCAACATTCTACTAATACTTGGTTGTGGTTGGAAAAAGAACAGTGTATTGCACTTACACTGCATGGCCAGAAACAAAGCCGCCATGTGGATTGGGAAAACGGATACAAGCCGCCTTTTGGATATTTACTGCATGGGTGATAATCTTTCAGCTGACACCAAGTTATTTAACCCCAGCCAATGCAATGAGTAACTTCTCATTTCTTAAATAACCATGAGGAAAGACACATCCTGTGATCATGGGAAAGATGTTGGTCTGTTTAAGAAGGGTCAAACCATTGGTGTGTATCAAGCAGAGAAAACATTTCGGGATATTGTAGAAACTGCCAACACTGGGTCAAGAACTGTTTAGACATTATTAACAACTGAAAGGATAGCCAGGAACCATTGTCTTTCAGGAAGAAATGCGGTCGGAAAAGAATATCCTGAATGGTGGTGATTGGCGATCACTTAAACTTTTGGCCAAAGCAAATCAAAGAAAGACAACAGTGGAACTCAGGAGTATGTTCAACAGTGAAGATATGAGCATTTCCACACGCACAATGCTCAAATGTTCTCAAAGGATTGGGATTGAACAGATGTGTAGCTTTAAGAAAACCAGCAACCAGTGAGGCTAACTGGAAAAAAAGGCTTCAGTTTGCAAAGGAGCATAAAGATTGGACTCTGGTGGAATGGAAGAAGGTCATGTGGTCTGATGAATCCAGATTTAACACTGTTCCAGAGTGATGGGCACATCAGGGTAAGAAGAGAGGCAGGTGAAGTGATGCACCCATCATGTGTAGTGCCGACCGAACAAGCCCGTGGGGGCAGTGCTATGATCTGGGGTTGTTTATCTAAGTTTGTCTAAACAATGCCACAGCAAACGCGTGCTGTAATCAAAGTTAAAGGTGGTCCAATAAAATACAAACGTCTGTAACCTTTTTATTTTGGTGGTGACTTTTTCCTTTTTTGGCCAGGCAGTGTATTAGTGGTAGCAGTTTTTATTGTGAGTTTATTTTATATATACATGTGGATAAGTGTCGAACCTTGTCATCAGAATGGGTCACCCCCAAAAAATGCTTTGCTAATTTATTCCAAGTTTATAATCCTTTTTGCATGAGCCCCTTAGCAGGTAATTAGCCCACAGAGAAGGGAAACCCAGCTGAGTGTTGCATTCAAGTTCCTCTACTCCTATGAATAGATACTCTCGTCTTAAAAATGGCTAAATGACTGTTGATATAACGATCTCTTTTCATACAGTGTGATTATATATTTTATTGCTGGTGTTCTGATCAGTATCATGGTAATCTTTTAGAAAAGGCCTTATAACTTGAATACATTTCACTTTTCAAGCCATTGCAGCATACTGTGCTTGTGAGAAGCTGCTTGTTTTGTTGTCACAGTGATTCATAAAGACTTCCTGAATTTAATGAACATTTTCATCTTAATCCCTTCATTTCTTTGCACACACATCATTCCATGTGGATGTAATAACACCACCTGCTGCTCGCAAGAAAAGACAATTCATATTGGAGCTGAAAGACCTTTTTAAATCTCTGGACTGAGCGGTGCGTAGGGGTGCCATTAGCAGTTGAAGGCCTGTGGGGTTCTTTGACTTTGTTCAATGCAACCAAGATACAAATACTCGGTAAAGACATACGGGACCCAGGTTTAAAAGCTGTGACATGACATCACATACATAAACCTCTGAAGGTCTTGGTAGAGGAGCTCATAGTGTGCTGTGTTCAGGGTTCAAACCTCCTGGATTTTCTGTACACAGCGCAACAGAGAAATGTCTGCAACACTGCAGAAGCACACACCTGTGCTGAGATCATCTTTCTTGCTGTTTTTTGTTGTCTCTTGTTTTGTTCGGCTGCATTCCAGTGCAACTCCACAGGACTACGAGAAGGTGAGCTCCAAATCCAAGTCTTTATTGTTCAGATCTTAGATACTTGGTTTAGGATCACAGAGTGCAAAAAACATCATACTAACAGCAGTGAAATATTACAAATGTAACAAAAGGTTTATTCAAGTTTTCAACTTTATCTTCTTTATGCTTAAAGTTTACCTTGGTAGAAAGAATAATAGCCATTCACATGTTTGTAGGATTTTCTGGACAGATCCTTTCCAAGGCACTTCATTCCTGATGGAACCCCAGAAGACTTTCCGTTCGAGCCAAGGGCTGACAAACCCTTCTCTCAGGAGCTGGAGTCTGCTTTTATCCTGGAGGATGAATCACAGACGACTCAACTGTGGCCGCGTGTCGTGCTGGATTATATGAGGCAGCAGTTGCGTTTCAGGGGAAGGACAAAAAAAAGCACAAAAAAGAACAGATTCCATCGTTTGCAGGATAACAGAGGTGAAGCAATGTAGTTTGAGATTTTCATGTATTAAATTATTTAATCAAGCACTTTCATTGTGACTTTTTTTTTGCTCTTTTATTTGACCATGCACATTTGGCGCAGGTCAATTTAAGGAATCACACTGAAACAGCTATTTGTCCAAACTGTAGTCCAAACTCTTCAGTTTGTGTCACTGGTGTAATGGATGTGAAAGAAGCATAATGTACTAATATTCTAAGCAAGAAATCTCACTCAACAGTTCCAAGATTATAGATTTGCGTATTAAATGACTTTAAGTTTGACTGTATTTAGTTTATTCCAAAATAGTGATATAGTGATTTCTTTTCCCTGTTTGCTCTAATTAAACCTCTATTGCTCTTAAGGCCACTGTACAGCCATCCTGAGAAACACAGAGGGAGCTGTTCAAACTGAAAATATGAACAAACACAAACAATGAAAGACTTGTGCATTTTTGTAAGTAATAGCTTTTCTCCTGTCACTTACAATTAAGTTGATCCTCAAAGGAATTTCTGCAGGGCTAATAAATAGGAATGTTGACATCAATATAGCTTAGTACAAATTGTCAACTATGTAGGCACGTGAGTATTAAATAAATTTCTCTTTATATTATTTGAAATAATCCCAAAGTCCTGCGAGACTGCATTCAAATATTTAGATACATGTTGCATGCAAAACGTAACTTCCTTATTTCACAACTCTTTGGGTACCCCAGTTGGTATACCACTGTTTCCAAATATTAGAAGTGTGTTAAGGTTTACTTCAAAAAGATTCAGCCAAAAGTTCAAGATAAAAATGTGTACAATGTATGTTTGTTGGATGATTACATTTAAAAAAAAAATCAAGGTCAGCACTATGTTGTGACACCACTCCACTGAGCAATAAATACACCTGTAAATACAAAAAATTGAATATCAAGTAATTTGTGCCAGCTTAAAGAAATCAAAAGCAGCAATTTACGCAGTGGCGTTGCTTTGGAAGAAGGTGATCAATGTCATATGAAGAATTGATGTGACATCACATGAGGATGTGACCAGCATCAAACTGGAATTTTACCTCAAAATGTGTCCAAATTGTGTTAATCATGCCAAGTGAAGGCACTATATATTTAACTACAATTGATTGATGAGTAGAGTGAGTAGGGTGTGGGGAATGAAAGAATGATTTGGACATAACCCCAGATTATCTTAATTCTAATATGAGAGCATCAATTTTAAATGCACAATACTTGATTATTAAAAATTGTGCACAAATATAAATGATGCTTAGATGTCACAAAAATAAACATCTGTGAGATTTTTCTCTTGCATTTTTGTGTTATTTATGATGCATTGAATGCATTAAAATGAAAGCAGCAGTTACTGTGAGGTTATATTATTATTATTATTATTATTATTATTATTATTATTATTATTATTATTATTATTATTATTATTATTGGTAGTAGTAGTAGTAGTAGTAGTAGTATCATTATTAAGGTTTCATGGTTAAGTTTTGAATTTCATGCCAAGAATAGGATCAGAGGGTTTGATTACAGTGTCCCAATATACCTGAATCCAATCTTACTGAGTCATTTCGTTCTCTGTTATCTGTCTCACTTCTTTGACTATCAGAAATAGCGCCACAGATGGTCTGTTTCTTGTTGGCGCCCTGTTTGCACCATCGACTGGAAAGATTGAGATTATGCAGCCTATGGTTTTTACTGGATACAGTAAGAGACGTAAGAAACGAATCCACCTGTCACCACTTGGTGGCGTCAGAGTAACATCGTGTTGTTTGCTCGCGCCCGCATTACGACCAACACCAAGAAGAAGAGCAGAGAGCGGAAGGAGAAAAGGAGAGAACATAGGGACAAATAAATAACAAAGGTACATTTTCACACGATAATAATACAACTAAAGTTTCGTGGTCCAAAGGAGAGTTTTTGTTCTTCATGTCACAAATGTGTGGTTCCTGAATAAACTAACAGTAACGTTAAATAAGGGTTTAGCTGGAGCAAAGTAGCTTCGTTAGCTCGTCAACAACCTCGCTGCTGGTGAAGGAGTCAACTCCTTTTTCAGAAACACACTTTTGTTTTAAACACAAGTTGTTACAGATATCGTTTACTGATGTAAAAAATGTCTTTATAATTGCATATTTAAATTGCTTGTACCTCTTCATTTCTTCGTGGGACATTTAGCTTAGCCGACTATTTGAGATGTGAGGCCACTTTAACAGGTTTTCGTCAGCTCATCTGTGACTTAATTTATTTTAGGTTTGGTTGCATCCTGTCCCTTTTTTGTCTTGATGAAGATGCTTCACATTTTGAAAACAGAAACGTCAAAATGACTTCTTATCCATGAACGAGTGCGCCCGAAATTAGGCCATCCTCAGCCCCCTCCACCCCCCTCCAACACACACCGATTTCATTTTGCTTTCCCCTGTTTATGCAGATGGGGGACAGTGATGATGAGTACGATCGCAGGAGAAGAGACAAGTTCAGACGAGAGAGAAGTGACTACGACCGATCAAGAGAGAGAGAGGACAGACGCAGAGATGACTGGAACGACAGGTGAGGAGGAGGAGGAGGAGGAAAGAAAAGTTTGATCACTGCTCCATCAGGGAGACCAAATTCTGCAAATCCGAAACCAGGGTGCACTCCCAGGCCTCATAGAGATACTGCCAAAAAGGTAAAAAGTACCCTGAGACACCCAAAGACAAGGAATTAACGTTGTAAATCATACATTTATTGAAACCATTCCTTTTCTGAAGTGAAAATTTTACAATAACATAAACATTTAAAATGCCTCACAATATGCTTATCCAAAAAGAAAAAGCCCACTGCTCCAAGATACGTTTCCCCACAAAATAAATATAAAGCTGGTTTTAAAGTGCCTGTGTTAAAATCTTTGTTAAAGAAAAAGAAAAATAGTTGTATTTTTCGGTGTCCTTTTGCGAACAAAAGACAAACAATAGGTCATGCTTTCATCTTTTATTTCACATAATGTGAAATATAAGTATTGGCCCAAAACTGAAGGAAAAGAATAAAAAAGGTCACAGTCGGCTTCAAACTGTGTTGTTTCTTTTTTCATGTTCTAAAAGTTTAGTTTGATCTCAGACCAGAAACTGGATTTTTGTTTACATATGTTAGTCATGTATGATAAAAATGAGCAATGCAGATATTTTTAGGAACTGTTTTATGGATGAAAAATCACATCCAAGTTAGTTACCCTCACAATTATCCACATCACATTAGAGTGTATTATGCAGCATTTTCTATTTGAAAATAAAACCTTGATAATTTCAGGAACTTTTTTCAAACCTTCCTGGGCACAATTTTATGAGGTTAAAAGAAGACAAATGGTCACCCCAACCCCAGCAAACCTGCTTAGTGAAATTATATGGCAACTCACCTAGAACATAAACAGACTAATTTGCTGTGTCTTGATTTGTGTGTGTTTTATTTATGTTCTCAAAAGGGAGTGGGACAGGGGTAGAGAGCGTCGCAGCCGTGGAGAGTATCGAGATTATGACAGAGGTCGACGAGAGAGGTTCTCCCCACCCAGACATGACATGAGTCCACAACAGAAGCGTATGAGAAGAGATTGGTGAGTACATTTGTTTCTCTAACGCACTGCCAGTGTTGCGTTTTTAAGCTGTTGCTTCATATCCTTCATCTGTTTATGGCAGGGACGACCATGGTGGAGACCCTTACCGTGGAGGTTATGACTTAGGTTACGGTGGAGGAGGAGGACCTAGCTATGGTCCACCACAGCACTGGGGCCATCCCGAAATGCATCTTATGCAGCCTCATCATGGTATCCCCATTCAGGCAAGGTAAAAGGTGTCATTAGAGTTGAGTGGGTGCAAATTTAATAAACATTCTTGAAATTACTCACTTTTAACTTAATGTTTTATAAATCAATTAATATACTCTTTAAAACAAAGTACAATTTATCAGTCTGTGCTTTTTTTCACATCACACATTGAATTCACAGAAACTTTGAAATTAAATTTCTATCTTGTCCACTAGGCTTGGTAACATCCACGACATGGATTTAGGTCCTCCTCCCCCCATTATGAAAAGCTTTAAGGAGTTCCTGCTGTCTCTGGATGATTCTGTGGATGAAACTGAGGCTGTCAAACGCTACAATGAATACAAGATTGACTTCCGCCGACAGCAGATGCAGGACTTCTTTTTGGCTCATAAAGATGAGGAGTGGTACGAACTCAGTTGCTTTACATTCCAACCAATAATTAATGAATGTTTCATCTCTTTAAGTCTAGTTTGTCATGTTACAGTAATTTGACAAGTTGATTGTAATTTCCAAATTAACACAGTGCCTCTCCTTTGGCTTAGATGCCATCATTTTGATACTTTCCTCTGATACAATTGCTTTTTCCCTGAAGTATCAAACTCATAGTTTGGGCCTGGTCCTGTCTAGTAGCTGTCTAGTTGGAAGAAAGGTTAGTTTTATTTGTCTCTGAAAAAAACAATCAGACACTTTCCCTTATGATAAAATTGAATTGTATCAGAAATCTGTTCCACTCTGTTCTGGGACCAGGCCCACTCATGATTTCTTCATTACTTTTTGTCTCAATACATATATTTGATCATAGATGAAAATCAACCCAAGTCAAAGCACCTTTTTCTCTCTGGTTCAACTGTGAATGTGTGATCAGAGACTGAAGGCTCCATATATGTTTATAAAATAACTTCCTGACAAAGTGACTGAAAGACAACACTTCTATGAAACATCTGTGCACCAAGTTAGTAAGAAGAAAAAATGTCTAAGCCTGATAGAGGAGTTCTGTCTAGTTATGTAAGGCGTTGATCAAAGTGTTGTTCCTTTTATTTGGGTTGATTTTCTTTTTCTTGTTTTACCCTTTCTAAAATGCAAAGTTTTATAATGCTTGTTAATGCTTATTGCACTTATTCCACAGGTATCATGCAATGTTTTTTTGCTTGATATAACCAATTCCCCCCTTCATTCCCACTACTACAAGGAGAAAAAAGTGGAGCGCGTCAGCAAGAATCGGTCTTAGACAGCAAGGGTTTGCACTGCGCACAATGCAGTTGCTCTTAGACACACAGTAACAGGGATTTTAGATAGACAGTCAACTAAACTTCCGCGCCTGGAGTTTTTTTCTTGTTTTATACTTTTTCTACACTATTTTCTTTTTATTTGGATCAAATCGAATCCCAAAACCGAATTTGTGTGTACAGACACCATTGGGGTGAAGTGGAGCGCACTTTCACAGAAGAGACCCCCTCTCTGTATTTATTTGTTAATAAACTGGCAGAACGAAAGGTAACTGTAGACCACTCAATGATCAACATTTCTAATGTGAAATCTTGATATTTGAATGCTTGGATAACAATCTTTCTGTTGTGTTTTTGTCTGATTTTTGGGGAATTAATTTCTTACATTACAGTGATGTGCAATAATTAGCCAAAGTAATTGCAAAGTCAGACTTCACATACACTAAAAGACCAACAGAAGGGCTAGGTAGAATCAAACACTCAAATCATTCACTGTATCACAGCACTTTGTTCAGCTACACTGTTTTCACAACTTAATATGGGAATATTTAACATTCCCAACAAATAACTAAACCACAGGGGTAAATATTATAAGGTATATAAAGATATTTCAATGGTATAATTCTTAGTGCCAGTTTTACACCACATTTGCATCATTGACATATAATTTGTATTTGTTGTCTAACTTTTACATCCCGTTCATCCCAACCCCCGTCATTCCCTCCCCACTCTTGTGTGGATCCTAACTCCGGACACAGGTTCAGGTCCAAGTATCACCCAGATGAGGCAAGCAGGCTGAAGGCAGAGGCTCAGAGTGCCCTGCACAACCGTCTCAATGTCTTTATGTTCCTGATGGAGAACAACTGGTTTGACAACGTCTCCCTGGACATTGAACAGACCCCGGCCATCATCAAGGTTCTGGATGCAGGTAAAACGGAAGAATTGTGGTGATAAATGAGCCCTGGTAACTCGTGTTATTAAAGAAATTGGAATCCAAAGCAAAGGCAAGCGTCTGCCTTGGGTGTTGAACCATATTCTGTCTTTATCACCTTCAGCTGTGATTAAGATGGAGGGAGGGACAGATCATGATCTTCGCATCCTGGACCTGCCATCTGAAGAGGAAGAAGAGAGGGAGAGGGAGAAGTTGGCGTCCACTGCTGGGGGGGCTGTACCTCCTAAGAGAGACGACCTCAAATCCCAGGACGGTGATCGCAAACCTTTAGTGGAGAAAGACAAAAATGAAAAGGTATGTTTTCTTCTCTGTCAGTCATGAACCAGTGGTCCAGATTTCTCGGTACTTTGCTGATGACTGCAATCTCTTCCTCAGGAGGAGAGTGACTCTGCCAGCACAGAGCGAGCTGCTGTGGCAGAAGGGGAGGATGTGAAAGAGGAGGCAGAGAAAGAAACTACCAAAGATGAAATGTCTGAACCAAAGAAGGTAAGAAGCTCATATTTCTGGGTAAATATTTGCAAATGAAAGACATAAATCTACCAAAATGTCTCATTTTTTTGTTCGTCAGACGCGAAGAAAGAGGAAGCACAGTGGGGACAGTGATGATGAAGCCAGCGCCTCTGAGAGTGACTCTGACTCTGATTCAGACTCAAACTCTAACTGCTCAGATAAACCTGAAAAGAAAGAGGAGGTGGAAGAAAAGGAGGAAGAAGAGGAGGAGGAGGGTGAAGGTAAGAAATAAAATTTGCCGTCTCTTTTTTTTTTTTCAGAAAGGCAATCCATTGTTCCTCCTTGGGGTGTTGAAACCTATTTCTCTGGTTTGCTCTCTCTGCAGAGGAGAAACTGAAAGAGAATACTGAAGAGGACAAGAAAGAGGAAAAGAAGCCCAAAGATGACTCCCCCAGACCACGACCTCTCCACAGGACCTGCTCCCTTTTCATGAGGAGCATTGCTCCCTCCATCTCCAAGGCTGAGATCATTGCTGTGAGTTAGTGGCCCAGCAGATGTAAAATCTCTGACAGTGTTGATTGAGTCACGCTTTGAAAAAATGTTCTAATTTTCCTCTTAGCTTTGCCGCCGTTACCCTGGCTTTTTGCGCGTTTGCCTGTCTGACCCTCATCCAGAGCGCAGGTAGGTTAAGAACAGTACGATATCTGTCAAATCTGGGCTGATAGGAAGAAATTTTCCCTTTCGTAGTAGACAAATAAAAACACAGCCAATGCAGAAAGGTGATACACACTGAGAAAAAGTGTCTTGAGTAATTTCTGACACACCTCTTGTCATGATTTTTCAAGCCTGTTAAAATAAGTTCTATTGTATTGCTGTATACAAGATGACCAGAAACAAATAGCCTCTATATGAGACAACTATCTCAGAGGTTGGATGAGTGTTTCAGCACACAGCCCTTTGTTGATATCTATGAAAAATTTAGATGAAATATAGTCATATTTAAGATGTTATGCAAGAGGGGTCAAAGTTTCTATTTATAAGTAGGTACCCGTTAACAGAGATAAAGTTTTGAATCTAATGGAAGGAGCCATTTTGCTACAAACAGGTACATGACCATGCTTTTGGAAACTAAAAAAAGAGACTTTTTTTTTTTTATCTACAGACTGAATTTATCATGGTACTCAAACAAACTCTGTGCTATTGCAGGTTTTTCAGACGTTGCTGGGTGACTTTTGACCGCAGCGTCAACATCAAAGAGGTGTGCTGGAACCTGCAGAATATCCGAGTAAGTTACGATCAATGCATCCATCAGATAATTCAGCTTCAAACAGAATGAGACGCACACAAAACAACTGCTACTACACTGATAAAGAAAAAGAAATTTCTCTGAAGATGTCAGGACTAACTTAGTTACATGGACTAACTTATATTGTATGTGCCTGTGAATTCATTTGTCACACCAAATAGATAAAAAACAGAATAACGTGACCCAGATTTATATGATTGATTAACTCGAAATAGGAAATACAACAATACAGCACTCAGTCAGATTTAGTTTGGGTTAAATAAGTGACATAAGTTTCCAAAGAGTGATGAAGTCTATATTACCCTTTAGAGCACAACATTTTAATTAGATTTTAGAATCATGAAATCAGTGGCTGTAGAAATAAGAGAGTCGGGGCAGCATTGAAAGCTTGTGTTTAAAACTAATGCCTCACAGCTTATCCAAACACCTCAGACTCACGGGAGCTTTTGGATGGTTATTGCACTTGGCTTTATTACATTCATAATCTACTAAATAGCAGTAAAGGCCATTAAAATGTGTGTTTTACTCTCTACCCTTCACAGCTGAGAGATTGTGAACTGGCACCAGGGGTGAACAGGGACCTGGCCCGGAGGGTGCGTAATGTTAATGGCATCACCCAGCACAAGCAGGTGCTCCGCAACGACATCAAGCTGGCTGCCAAGCTCATCCATGCCCTGGATGAGAAAGGAGACCTCTGGAGCAACAAGTTTCAGGAGGAGGGGCAGAGCACTGAGGTACACAGCTGATATTCAGTTTCTTAAATTTATATGCACGTTGTTTTTAGTATCTTCATGTTGATTTTTCATTTATGTATTGTTTGCTGTTTTCTCAGTTACCAGCTCAGAATCCCATCCTGAAGAATATCACAGATTATCTAATAGAGGAGGTGAGTGCTGAGGAGGAGGAGCTCTTGGGCTCTGGGAGTGGGATGGACCCTGAGGAAGGCGCGAAGGAAGGGAACCCTGCAGAAACCACCGTGGAGAGGGATGAGAAACTAGCCAAGGTTTCGCTTTTTCCATTCTAGATTACAAATTTCTGTTCAGCATAATTCCTTTTCAAAGAATTTCCTATATTATATCTGTTTTCCTCTGACCTGTTTCTGAAGCACTTTTGGTGTTGTTTATTTTTGTCTCCAAGCTACTTAGACTGTAAAAATATAGGAAGCATTCAGTATTTTAAGATTTTTCGACTCCCTCTCCAAAGGTTCTGGATCGTCTGATCTTGTACTTGCGTGTTGTACATTCAATTGACTACTACAACACCTGTGAATACCCCAGTGAAGATGAAATGCCAAATCGCTGTGGTATGATCCATGTACGGGGACCGATCCCTCCCAACCGTATCACACATGGAGAGGGTGAGTGTGTTTGCCTTTCCTGAGACATGACGGTGTCTCAGCATCTCAGAAAATCACCTACGATTTCTTACAAGGAGTTAAATACCTGATTCAGATTTTGGCTACAGTGAACGGTGCATAGATATATTTTTTGTCTGAACACTAATTAGGCCTTGATGCCTGTATTGAGTATTTAAAAAGTGACATTTAGATCGTTTACAGCCTTTTTCATCAGTTAAAACTTTTCATGTTCTTCTGGTAAACTCTCAATAGTGCAACAGTGGCAGAAGATAGTGGAGGAGAAGCTGAGTCCTTTGTTTGGACTGAAAGAAATTCTTTCTGAGGATGAGGCAGCGAAGATGGGCCGCAAAGATCCCGAGGAAGAGGTGGAGAAGTTTGTGTCTGCCAACACACAGGAGCTGGGGAAGGACAAGTGGCTCTGCCCACTAAGTGGCAAAAAATTTAAAGTGAGTGTGCGCAAAGTATACGGGGTAGATTTCCATGAGTCCATAACTGTCTGGTGTCAAAGGGATTAGAAAATTAGACACACAACCTTATCCCGTACTGTACTACATTGTATTTCCTGAGTATTTTTATCTCACATTATTTTTAAGGGTCCAGAGTTTGTACGCAAGCACATCCTCAACAAACATGGGGATAAAATTGAAGAGGTGAAAAAGGAAGTGTCTTTCTTCAACAACTTTCTGATGGATGCAAAAAGACCATCACTGCCAGAGATGAAACTTCCTCCTCTTCCAGGCCCAGGTCACCATCAACAGTATTTCTTTCCAAGAATGCAAAACTCATTAAATCATTAAGTTCTTTAGACAGTGAACTTTTATCATTTGGTCCTACAGGTTTGCTTTCTCCTAGCATGCCATTTCCTCCTCAAGGTCCTCAGGGTCCAATGGGATTTGGGCAACCTCGTCCACCTTTGATGGGTTACGGAGGTGTGTTTTCTAAATCTATCGGCTACATGATATCAGTTTGTGTATGCTTCTGTGTTGGTAGCAACATCTTTATGCTATGTCCCCGTCATGTCTTGATGGCTTTTGTGCGTAATGTTGAGAGCTTCTCTGACATGCTTTGTGTGTCCAAAAATGGTCATTGCTTTCTGTCTTTGCCTTTCGGCTTTGATATTTAATCCCTTTTTTATCAGGTGGTCCCCCTTACCCTCCCAACCAATATGGAGGTGGAGGAGGAGTTGGAGGAGGAAGAGGCAATTATGACAACTTTCGTGGACAAGGTGGCTACCTGGGAAAGCCACGCAACATCAGGTGAGACCACTGTACGTTTGAGCCTTAATTTCACTTTTTTTCTGCTCCTAAAGAATTTGAACCCCTCTTTTTATGATCATTTTCACTCTTTTTTTTCTGGGTCTGTTTTCCTCCGTTGCCTTTAACCATCTAAGAATGTCTCGAGGCGACCCACGAAACATCATAGAGTATCGTGACCTTGATGCTCCAGACGACATGGACTTCTTTTAAAAGTTCACTCCCAGTATTTACACTTGATTAGATCTGTATTGTGCTTTCTTTGTAGTGACTCGAGTATTTCTTTCCTTTAGTAATTTCTGTAATTAATGTGAACTAGAACAAACTGCTGATGTAAACTGACTCTTCAATAAAGTTGTGATTTAACACATCAATATCTCCTGGTTTTGGAATAAATCAACATTGTGTAAGTAATACAGATCAGAGCAGCTGAAAAAACAAGTACTAGTAAAAAATCACTGAGTTTGATGATGAAAGACAAGAACAGAGGGGAAAATTCATCACAGGATGTCAAATCTGGTGTGGAGGTTTGAATTTAACAGATGAAATGGGCTTAGAGTTTAAAATATTTTCCATGCGAAAATATATATTTCCTCACTCTGTGATCGGTAGGCTTTGTAATCCTTTTTCTTTTTTCCTATGTTTGGGGTCGGATTAAGTTGAAGGACCTGAAACGGATGTACTGTTATGTGGCCCCCTGGTGGCTAAATCATGTAACTACAAATCTGCAACATTTAATGACCAAGAGAAATAAAAAAACACACAAGCTGTGAACATTGCAAGACATTTTCAATATAGAAACCATTATTGTCAGCATTTAAAAATACTCCCAACAGTAGCTATATCAAAATTTACATCCTAAGGTTGGTTTTTGTATTTTGTCTGGCAAATTCATAAAAAGATACCAGCAGGATTAGGACTAGGTAGCGCACAAACACTTCTTGACATAGGCAATAATTAATTTGTTCTTCACTACTGTGTACTTGAGATACACAGAGAGAAGCTATCTCTTGTAAATTCAAGACAAACATAGCATGACATCAATTTTTTACAGCCTGATTATTAAGGCACATGATATTAAATATTTCCCGAAACTGCGTTTTTACATTATACACAAAAATTCTGTGAAGATTGAAATATTTTACAAGCTCAACTTCACAACATCAGTCCACAGAAAATAGCGTGTAAAATCAGGCAGACAGTGTGTTTCAAGTGAAATCCTTAAATGATCTGGAGCTTGTGATCCTCGGACAGTCCACAGCTGACTTTATGTTCATGGAATAACTTGGATAGAGCCTCCATGTAGAGTTTGTGATAGTGGTCGACCTCCTCATCAGTAGGCGTGACAAGCTTTGGCACTGATATTGGACTTCCAACTATAAAGAGGCAAAGTGTTAGGATCAGTCTTGCCCAGACCAGTGAGTAATGCTTGTCCACAAAATAATGAAACACTCACCCACAGTGGTGACTGGAGTCTTGTAGGGAATGAACACCATGCGCTCACCAACAAATAGACACGGGGCAAAACCCATAATCTTTTTGAACAAATCCTGTAACCTTCGACCCAGACTGCCATCTGAGAGAATCACCTGCTTAAAGAGCTCATTCTCCCCGAATGAGTAAACAGGCACCAGATCAGCCCTGTGGAGCATCAATGGAGACAACGTCAGTGTGTCAGAGTGTGTGTGGGAGGCTCCTCATCACATGTGAGTACAATAATGTCCACAGGTATTTACTCTTCGCTTTAAGGAGTGTTCTCACCCAAACTCAAGGGCCACTCTGACAAATCCTTTTCTCTGCTTCATGACCACTGTGTTCATTCCAGGAGAGGATGCCAGAGACTCAGCAGCACCCCCTATGATGATCACCACTGCATTTCCCTTTCCACTTTGTGAGAGAAGGTAAGCAAGACTGGGCTTGCTAACTGGACACAAACCTTAAAGGAAGACAGAAACAAAACTTTTTGTGAGAAATATTCACACATAAAAGCTCTTTGCACCTTCAGAGTCCTACAGTACTTTTAACCAACTCACGCCTTTGACACTTCACCAAACACGCAAAATTTTTGCTTAAACAACAACTTAAATATACTTGATGGAGGTGAAATTGATATGTCTGGTTGATGACAGTGTAAAGAATATAATGAACACCTGCGCTCATGATGTACTCCCTAAAGAGTGGTAACCTGAAGAGTCCTGCCAGTATCGCCAAGGTGGCCCTCACTCCAGGAAACAGCTCAGAGAAGCCGCAGCTATCTGTGCTGAAGCAGGTAAAGGCTCCAGCACTCATGATGCCGTGTGGGTGACACCCTAAAATGTAGTTCTTGTTTGGATTTAGCTCAGCTGTTTTCACCAGCTGTGCAAAAACATCACAAAGACAAGTAGAGTTAGTCAACAAAGTTTATCTCTGCTGATGAACAAAAACACTTTATTTAATTTTTTTTTTTTAAATGAACTGGGATTATTAATCACTTCAGTCTTCAGTCTTCAGACCTCTAAAGTCACTCACCACTATAAACTAATCCTATTCACATTCTGCTGCCACAACCACTGGAAGCAGTTTGGGGTTAAGTGTTTTGCCCAAGGACACTTTGGCATGTGGACCTGGCATCAAACCTCTGACCGTGAGGTTGACGGACAACCAACTACCGCTGAGCCACAGCAGCATGTTAAGGAATGATGGACGTAAAAAAAAATTTGCCTTTTGCATTTGGCAGGAACCACTAAGCACTGACTTGGGGCCTCAGTGATAAAATGCTCATTACAAGAATGACATCCTTTAATACGCATTTCCAAATCTGTAAATCTTTCTCAGTTAAAATGACAGGAAACCCATGTTGAATCTGGATTTAAAAATTAAACTTCCACTTTTCTTTTTGGTGACCTTGACTTTGAAGTGTTTGTGTGAAAATAAGCTTACCTTGATTGGAAAGAAATCTCTCATGTGCTCCCATACTTTCCACTTTCTTACAAATCGATTTTTCATGCCTCCTGATAAAGACATCAAAAATGTAAGAAATAGACAAGATATGCAGTTTTGTCTTCAAACACAAAGACAAAAAGGCACATAAGATTGTGTGCTCAAAATTAATAGTCAGATTTATTAATGTTTTCACACCATACATAATTATTGTTGGGACTTGTCATCACTTATTCAGGGAACACAAAGACTTTTTATTTACATAAACGTCTTTGCCCATGGACTCATAGATCCTGTAATTTACCTTTTTCAGGGGTTTGCCAGTCCATCACCAGCCATATGAAGTACAGAGTGGAGAGAGGCCACAGTGAGGTAAACATCAGGTACACCATCAAAATGCTACACGACAGCCCTGGAGATGCATTTGTTTTGTTTGAGACAGATGGTGACGTTAGAACAACAAACATTCTTTTACCTGCTTCTGATGTTGTTTTACATAAAAGATGATAAAGATGAATCTTACCTAGGAATAGGAACGATAGTACCCATTGCAGAGTACCGATTTGTTCTAAAAACTCTTTCCACTGAGTCTTTTCTTTGGTCATTTCTGCAACCTGTAGGCCACATCTTCATTATACATCAATCAATTACATTAAAAACTGGGCTTACATTCATGAAAGGTCAAAGTTATAAAGTGAGCAGAAAGACAAAAGTTTCTTTGTCTAAAAATTTATGATCAAAGCTTTTGTAACGGATTGAAATGAACCAGTAATCAGCACTGAAGCTTGTGATCTTCCTTTGGGGAAGTTATGGACTTAAAAACTTGCAAAGCATGCAGCAGTCTGGTGAAGTGACTCACTCATGAAAAAGCTCACAGGCAAACTGAGACAGTATGATATTTTTTAGTCACACACAAATGAAACAGAGTTAAGCTTGTACATCAGGAAAACACCTTGAGCTAGAAGTCATAAGCAGTCCCTTGAGAAAACAACTTTTAAGATGACTGAAGACTTTACCTTGAAAGAGTTTATCCCAAAGATATTTGAATGGATGACGATTGATCAGCTGAGGAAAAGCTCGACATGCGAGATGCACTTTGACCAGATCATGTAAAGCTGCTGATAACAAATCCACTCCCCCGATACTTTGACACACGAGCATACAACGTCAGAGATAAAACACAACGAAGATTTACAGTTAGATAATTCGTTTAAGGATTAGATTTATGTAGCGTTCCTGAGAGGACATGCAGTGACCTGATCAGAGTTGTATATGGTGTGTCACTTTAGCCCTTGGTCACTCTAGTGGCCAGCTTGGTTATGTGTCATTTTATTATGGTGATAGATCTAAACCAAAATATCCCCATTTCCTCACAATTTGCATTAACTTTGATGACAAAGAGCTCCAAATTAATTTAAATAAAGTGCAAGTCACAGTTTTCATCCACCTAATATAATAAGATACATTTTAACAGATGCTATGAAATCAATTTCGTATGCTTTCACTTTGTTAAGTTAATGTTGGTTGAAGTGTAATACTTCCTGTTGATCTTTCAAAATACAAGTCATGAAAATGTTGGCCCTTGGGATTTCACCAAACTGCAAACTAAGTGTGCTTCATTTAGAGCCATTACACCAAACAAAGAGTAGTTTTCACAGGTGCAGCACATTTAGCAGTGCAATGAGGGAGATTTCAGTTAAGTGCTTTTGTGACAACTTATATTCTTTGTTACATCTTCAGTGAAGGACCATAAACAAACATTTTTCCATTATCTTGAACATCGGTGCAAAGAAAAAACAGCAAATCAATAGAAACTTGTGAGTAAAACATGAAAGATTTATTGGTTGCTGCTTACTGCAGGGGACTTACAGGTCAAACCACATTTTCTGTGCAAGAAAAACTTGCTCCCTCAACATTTTCACTATGGTTTGAAAACGAGCTCAATCAATGAAACATTTGGACTGAACTTTCACCAAATGTCTTACCTGATGGCTGAGATGACCCATACTTTGACCTCTGCACATAGCTGCTCAGGTCCACAGTCCAAAGATTGTTCTGATAAAGACACAACGCGTTTAGAGGTGAACAGCTTGTGTGTTTTTCAATTGAGAGTTCTCACTCTCGATCTCTTTCCCTTGCTCAAACTCAACGTTTCACCCCTCTCCTATACATCTCCTGTTGGCTTTAGGGGGCGTGTCTGCTCCACATACGCCATGTGTGGACTAGCTGGTCATGTGACATCTTGAAACCATTATATTGGAAACCTATGTAAAGGTAAATTGCACTTAAACTTTGAAATGCACTCTGATATAAGATCAATATCAACTGCGGTGCTCCATTTCCCCTTTTTATGTTACATTTTGATGTCTTCACTTTTCCTTTTTTAATTTTATTTTTGCCCATGTTGTCATAGGCAAAAAATAACATCATGAAAACACACGAGGGATTGCACTAATTTACCTCTGTGACACCTAACGTTTCATATTTCATGCACATTGGAATATTATTTGCGTAATATTATTTTATCTTGTATTACATCACAATCCAATTATATTTCATTTATGGCTCTTTGTTGTTGTTGTTATTTTTTGTCTTGTTTTGTGCGTGTGTATCCTCTTGATTAAAAATGAGGGCTAAGTTAATCAAAGGTAAATAGATTCTCCCGCCACTTTATCAGACATCCACACGGACATTTAATGAGCGAGCCGCCTCTGAATATGAGCCGTAGAGGGACATTTCATCCTGATAACAGCTAGATGACGATAACAGCTTCACCTCGCAGCTGAACCAAAGAGAAAAAAAAAGGCAAACAAACAAAATCAGGCCGGTGGGTTTATTTTTCTTCCAAAAACAACCACTGGTCTTGTCTCAGGAAGTCCTGCGCGAATATTAATGTGGATGCAAATACACAGCGAGGATGCCCAGCGCGTGAACCAGCGCCGCGCGCTCATATCTGCGCATTTTTGTTTTGACGTGTTTTTTTCCTCCTCGCGCGGAGCGTGTTAGACTCACGGAGGTCGCGTGTAGGATGCTTAATGGAAACCTGCTCTTGAAAGGATGCGGTTCAACACAGGTTCATTTTTTTAACGTCGCATTGAATTGCATCATGGTTTTCAATCAGAGCTTACACCGGCCAGGCTACAGCGAGCTGCCTCGGTAGTAGGTACAGTGCTCTGTTTATCATAAAAATGGAAGACCTTTCACGTCAAGAAAAGGCGTCATTCCGGTGATATGCGTCTGAATTACTGATTTTTCATCTCCACGTCAATTGACACATCTGGGAAAGCGTTTTTTTCTTTCCCTGTCGTCTACCAAGACAGCTGTGTCATCAACAACCGGCGTGGTGTTGTTGTTGTCTGATTTTACGAGCCTGGGCTTCTGGATATCGGCATAGTCTGCGCCAGCCATAGGCTACTCGGTTACTAAGGTAGGATACACCTTCATTAATATTGTGTTTTTCTCCATAAATCACCACATCAGCTGCTTACAGCACACAGCCTTTTAAAAGCTGCTGTCATAGCCCAAATGCGCTGTCTGCCTAATTAGCAGCAGAAAATATGATGCTGTACTGCGGAGGAAACCTCGGGCCTGATGGTGTTTTACGGGTTATTATCAACAAATGCAAGGTTGACAGTGAGCCGCCGTGTGTCCACCAGCGAAATATTTCAACCTTGAAGCCCCACAGTCCCTGACCGAGAATGCAAGGCCTGTTTTTTAAAACCAAAATACCATCGATATGTAAAGATATGCGATGACCGCCGCGCAACGCAACTCTCAGCCCGAGTTTGAGTTTAAGTCGTGACAAGAGCTGATGAATATTTCACCGAAAAACATCCCTCCATCAGCTGACTCCTGGTACTGGGGCATGCACGACGGTGTTAATCAAATACCTATACCAACACAGCAGCAGCAGTGACAGCGGGAGGGGGGAGGCTTACTCTGCAAGGCCGTGCTGGAAAACATCTGCATGTTTACGGATAAAAAAGAGCAGAGCAGGGCTGATAATGCCTGAGCTGTGTGCATGGGTGATGTGAATGGGCGGTTGTGATGTGTGTGTGTTTGTGTATGTGTGTGTGAGTGTGTATTAGTGCGTATCCAGGTGAGGATGTGTTGGCGCGTCTTTGAGGTGCGGGAGAGGCAGGCGTCTGGTTGAGGGGAGCCGGTTCATTAGATGTCTGATTTTCAGAGAAAAAAACACCCACATGGTACCTGATAAACCGCAACTGCATCCCACCTCACATCCCTTAAGACACGTTTATCCTAAAGGGGTCGAGAGGTTGTAAATGAAACGCGAATATGAGGGCAGGGAACATTATTCCCTCTTTTATTCGGGCGTGACAGCCACTAAATGTGCATCACACACCCTGAGAGGTTCATGTTTTCACCCCACGGCGCAAAATTAAAAGGAATGTTGATTAGCAGAAATAAAAAAGGTTAGCTTATACTGGTCTGGCTTTCTTGTCTTTCACTGGGAAGTCATGTAAGCTTTTTGCTGCAAAACAAAACAAAACACTACAGGCGACTTGACATGTCTGCTTTGAATACCACAAAGCTGCACATCATACTCCACATCAAGCACATTTTATATAAATATTATTTATCTTTTGGGATGATGCACAGACATGTTGCTTCACCATATGCCTGAAATGTAACCAAAATAAAAAATGAACCTTATAACCACTCAGTCTGGCTTGACCTTGGAGCTGCATATAACTAAAGTCAAACCATTCCCATGCTCTGAGAGGCTAACACATGCAGATAAACAGGATACGGCGTGTCTCGTGTTGTGTGGTTTATGTTGGTACAGGTACAGAGGAGAGCAGGGCTGGGTGAGAGCAGCTGCGAATTTGGGGTCATCGAGTGCAGTGCTGTGAGCTGCACATACTGTGCTGTGTGTCTCGAATGCAGAAGAAAACTGGCGCTCACAAAAAGCTGTCGCCGACTGTCCCTGCTCACCTGGTGATCCCAAATTCAGCCCAGAAATGTGATTAAAATTGAGGAAATACCAGATAAGTGTGCAGCCAGGTTGGTAGGAGTAGTGAGGACATGTAGATATATGAATTTGAATATTTTCGTGCTAAATCAGAGAGTTAGATACATTGACAAAGACCTGAGAGTTTGTTAAAGAGATGTTTAAGTGGGTCGTTGGATGGATTATTGGACAGGATTGAAAGTGACGAGATAGGACTCTGACTTTGTTTTTCTCCAGGAAGTGGGTGATTCAGATTCTCTGATTCCAAAAAGGATGAGACATTCAGATTGAATGCACAATCATACTGGATCTTGTGAGGACGGCCCACACAGGGCCACAGAGCTCAAGGACTGATGGATGTGAGACAGACATGGCAGATGCTGACATTTTAAGCCTATCCCTGTAGTCCAGTGGATCCCCCTGTCTAGGTGAGCAGTAAAGGTTGTTTTTTTTCTTTTTGCTTGGACCTCCTGTAGCACCCAAACAGGTAGTTTCCCTTGAGGCTGAGTAGCAGCAGATCAATAGATTTGGAAAAGTAATAACAATTGGTACCACTGGTCATCTGTGCAGGTATTTCAGAATCAATAGCATTGTAGATATGTGTAGCTGGTTTCAGTGTGTGTTATTTGTTTACTGGGCGAGCAGGTGCAGCTCTGTCACAGAGAGAGACATCATCAGAAATGGTGGAGGGAGACTGTTTGTACTGCAGCATGAGAGCCATATGTGTGGTTGCCATCAGGTGGAAAAATAAAGATTTATAAGCTCCAGCTTCTTTCTTTGTAGTTAAAAAGTTTTCATCTGGCCTGTGATCATCACTGTAGAGGAATTTTAGGTGATTTGGATGGAGAAATAATTCTCTCAGCAGAAAAGGCTGTTTTTAGCTCAGAGGCAGAACCTGTTCTTTCCCATCAGCCTGCTCCACTTCTACCTGTTCTTCCATGCCAAGTACTGTAAACAAAATGTTAGTAAAAGTGACTTTGTCCTTAGGCAGGAAGGATTCAACTGTTTTTCATTTTTGTGATTGACAGAGGAGTTACCTGCACATGCATGAGAAATCTGATTCTTGCTCATCATTTTCTGAGCAGGAGTAGATAAAAGATAGACACATTTTTATGACCCTGCCTCTTAAATGTATTGTATTCCTGCTACTCCTCGTTTCTATAATTTTAAACTTTATGACTTTGGGCTTTTGGCTTCAGGTTAGACCAAGTGAGACATTCCCAGAGCCTGATGATAAACAGGAAAGGTAAGACTCTGTGAGTTAATGTTTTGTTGTGTTTTTTTGTGTGTGAGAGTCAGCTGATATCTTTGTACTTTATTCTTAAGAAGGAATAAAATTGTTTCCTTTTTTATCGACTTTTCTTTTTCCATGCCAGCAAGCTAGCCTTTGTAGTGGCACTTCTTATTTCCTTGGTCTGAATATTACATACTTTAAAAATGAAATTTACAACACAGCTTTTTGAGACAAAGATTTTCTGAAGCAATCAATTTTCCATTGTAACACAAAATAAATATTCTAATCAACAAACTGAGAAAAATGTCATATCGTTAGCAGATTGCAGCAAACATTGGCTTAATCTTCAGCCCTCATTTCTGGTTTGCCTGCCTTTGCTTTTTTTACATATCCACAGCCAAGTGGTTATATGCCAGTTTTACAATTCACAGCCTATTTACAACTTTATCTCTATCTTCTATATCAAAACAATACATCAGTGCTGAACTACAAGATTCCAATCTGTATCTGAACTTCTTTACATCCAGTTATCAGCAGAGAGTGGCTTCACAACAGCATGGACATAACTTATGACCTGCATTTGTGAAAACAACTACAGTTGAGCTGAGCAGTAATTCTGGTGACTGCCACGTGTTCACGTCTCTACGAAAGATACTACACTTCCTTCATTGATAGGTTCCCTGTTTGTAAACTCAAACCCACAGCTGTGTGAAACAGTGAGTTTGTTACATGCTTAGATCACACTGGTGACATCAGTATGATAGTGACATCATGAAGTTGCCATAGATGACATCATGAACCTGTTTTCACTGACTGATTTAAATCGTCTCTTTAATCTCATGTAGTCAATCTAACATAGGTAAAATTATTTTCTATATGCTCAGTTTGTTTTTTGTTGAATTTACTCTTCATACATGTAGATCCTCCTGAGCACTGTGATGAATGTTGATTCACTCAATCGAATACTCTCAGATCAATACCATGATCCTGGTTATACTCATCCTTTAGAGCAAACCTACTGTTTCTTGCGGGTCAAGTCCACTTTCATACTCTTGAGTCAGTCACAGAGTTCAGATATAAATAGTCTGAAGGTGTAAAGGTCCTCTCTGGTGGCTCCTTGATTAAAGGGCATGCCATTTACCAGCCATGTCCTGGGTACAAATCCTGCTTTGGACATTGTTAGATGTCGACCCACTTTGTCTTCTGTCCCCTCTGGCTCTTCCCTCATCGATGATTGAGTAAACAGAACTGAATCCCAGAGCAGTTTTTCTGTTGTCTCTCACACTTGACATATATCAGAAAGGCACATAGATTACTCCCATGGTAGCCCTATGGAAATGGTTGTTATTTCCTTTCTTACAGATTTCAGTTTTCTTATGTGGTGCACGCACAGCTGAATTGAAACAGACAGGCATTCATCCAGAGATCTTCTCTCTGCTCTACAAATGAGCACGACTTGTTTGTGCTTTATTTTGGGAGCTCCCTTGCACATTGTCTGTCTGGCTGGGTGCTCCCCACTCTGAAAGGTCATAGAAGCGTGTCCCTTGTCTGACCATATCTGGGACGTATATACGGACAATTTAACCAGCCAAAATCCAAAGTAAACGTTCCCCTCAATGCTTTATTTCTGGTTTGTAAGTATCTTACAGCATGCAGTCTTTATTGCGGTGTGTAGTCAAGAGTAATGATGTGTGGTAATGATTTCCTTGAGGCAACTCATCTTTGTTCATTTCCCCTCTGTTTTCTTCTCATTAAACCCTCTCAAAGCCATTCACATGGTACCATGCAAAATAAATAAAGTTAGGAGCCAACAGATCCTTTTCTCTTGTTGGCACCGAGGTCTCTGACTGAAGCCATGTCAATCACCACCTGTTTATATCCTTCAGCTCAGTGTCTTTCGCATGGATAAACATGCGCATTTTTAAGACAGAACACAAATATGTTTACATATGTTTGTGTGCTTTTTCTGTTTCCTTCTCCACAAGAAGCCCTGAGCAAAGTCATTCTAGTTTCATTATGTGAGGAGTAATTGGCAAGATGTGGCGTTATCAGAGGAGCATGTTGTCGCTCTACTTTGAATTATACATGTGAACGCATGCATAAATGGAACAAAATCATCTAGATTATTGTGTTAGTGTGTCCCTGTTGACATTAAAGTGCTACATTTATGAAAAGACCTTCAAAAGACCTTGAACTGAATCATTAGCAGCAAGTAACAGGTTTTATTTTTCAGGCACCAAACAGTGAAACATACATGATGCCCCAGCAAAGCTGTCCTGACATGTTGTTGTTTCATTTAAATACACAAGTTTAAAGGTGATCCCACAATGGTAATTTATTGTCTGTGACATTCCCAAAGGTCACATAAGGCAGCAAAAACTCAGGCTCCAGCAGTGGTGCATGAAATAAGTGAGTGTACACTGTGACAAAAATGCAAATCTGCAAGCAGGAGATCGTAGGTATGTGTTGTAAATGTCAGAACAATCTGCATTTTTTGCTGAAATGAGCGCCAGCTGATTGGTGAGGAGGCAGAGATGCTCCAACACATTTTACTCACTCGTTTTTAATACACGGATATTTGAAAAGCTACAAGATTCAGATTTTTGGTTTCTCAGAAGATGATATCTTGAATATATTCAGCATCCACTATATTGCTTACCTATATTTCTATAAATACTCTCACTACGGGAAAAGTGAAGTAGCTAGCAAGACATCTTGTGTCTAGCATCACTACACTGCCCCGCAATGTCCTCTGTCCAAGGGGTCGAGGAGGTGGCCCTGCCGCCTAGCTAACAGCCACAGCAGACAGGCCAATCAGTCATATCAGCCATTATGCCTAATTGTAATGCCTCAGCATAATCAGTGAAATTAAGTCATAAAAAATTCATACATTCTCATGAATAAAGAAATGAGATATAAAAGCTCAAATCATTTGTCACACCAGACTGTAAACATGTTCAATTAGTGTGTTAAAAGGAGCACTGAGATATGGGAATTTCTTGGCATATAAAACCAACCCCCAGTGGACCCTAAAGTAACTGCAGTTATTTGCATTTAAAGAGGGGTACAATGCTTTCCCATATTAGGAACATGGATATGAATTAAGAATACCGGATGTCTATACAAGATGTGTGCAGAGTTTTGCACTGGGTCGTACTCATACGTTGGATTCTCAGAACCTGACTGTAATCGGCTTAAAGGTGGGGTCAGCAGGGTTTTCCTAAAAAATAAAAAGTCAACTTTTATAACAATAGTCCTACTGAATCGTCATCTATGGGCATTTATACATGCGTGTCTGTGTCTGTGTCTGCCTCAACCCCTCCACCATCTGTATGTTGATGTTTTGGTGGTCTCAGAATGTTTCTGGGTGGGGAGTCGGGGATCCCAGCCAATGACAGTGAGTTAGAGAAGCTACAGCTTTTGAGTCTTTCCCTCTAAAAAATGAGATGAGAAAAAAAAAAAAGAAAATAGTGCAATGCCGGGGCACAGAGGAGGAGCCCAGCTTGGATGTTTTGTCTCGAAACAGTGATGAATATTCCTCCAGACCCCACCTTTAAACAGTCCATTCTTTGAATTGAAAAAAAAAACAAAAAAACAAAACAGCATGAGATCTTTATGGTACTTGCTAAAATGATTAGCTTACCAGATAAGATAATCTCCAAACTGGCTCATGACACATTGGGAGGGCAGCCTTCAAATACCAAAGTCTGGGACCATAAAATTTTGCTTCACTGGAGTAGAAACTTGCATTTAAGAATCATTAGACAAAAGGTCTGAGGGATAAAATATCAGGTGGACAGCAGAGTAATTTTCTTTCCATTGAACTCAATGAACTCAACTGGAGAAAATGCTCCCTGCTGGCCACTGGAAAGAGTGCAGCTTTATGGCGTTGCACGTCTCACATTTTTTTTGATAGTTATTAATACTATTTGCAGTGTAATGAGATTTAGTCTTTGCATGAATTGAGTCAAAGTCTTACTGATGCGTTCCAAACTATAGTATTTGTGCATGATAGATAATTAGATGGTTTCAGTTACATGTACAGAGGTGAGACTTTGTTGTTGTTATGCGCTCATTTTTCTTGCAGGGAGCCACTTCAGCTCAACCAAGTCTCCCCTCAAACCACTTGTGATGTTCAGTTGAAGTCTATGATATCTCTCTATCTGACATTTTGGCCGTGTGTCCGACCCAACCTCAGGAGCAAGCTGTACGGAAGCAGACACCCTGCAGAGCTTAATCTGCTCTCACCTGCCATTTGGCCTGTTCAGTCCCTTTTCATTTCTTAGCTGTCAGTGCAACGTGCGGCAGGACTGACAGGAATAGGAATTGCTCGAGTGAGACTCTGCGCTGAAAACCTGCCAATCACACCGTGAGGCCATTAGATCTGTACATTTCACCACGTTTCTACTTTTCTGAGTGACATATAGACCCCTGATATGCTCTTAAGTGTATCAGACCTGCTGATTTTTTACAAATCTAGAAATGATCTGATCCGGCTTTATCCACATGTAAAAAATGTTTTCAGGGTGTGCTTAACCAACAGTAATCTTTCTCATTTGTATTTTTACAAAATGTCGCAACAGAGCCTCTTCTAACTGTTTAACTGTCATGCGGCTGAACACAGCAGGGTGCAAATAGCCTGGCCACAAGAGACATGATTTGTTTGTAATGAGATGAATGAGTGGGAGAGCTGTGTGTGGGCATGTGTATGAGTGTGTGTATGTGTGAGCTTTTACTGCACAGCCTACGCTATGACTCGGTTAACGGGGGATTTTAAGGACAAGGAGTAGGATGATTCAAACGTTGGAAGACCACTTGTGGCCTACCAGGCTCTTTCTAATCACACCAACGCTGCTGCTGCAGCTCTGGCTTTCACTTAGATGAAAGGCAGCTCAGCAGGTGCACTGGCAGCTTTGTAACAACTACACATGACTTATTGGTCCTATTCTCATGTTTTCACGACTCTCAAGTTGTTTTGATGTGGTACATATCTACTTGTGCAAATAATAAGAATTCATTTCTCAGCAGAGCCATCTTGAATCCCTTCGTCAAATTTTAAGTTTCCAGCCTCTCCTCTTCAGCCTTGGTGCTCTGTCCTCTGAAATCTACTACATTCTAGCCTAAAAAGATATGAGTCAAGCCCATTACAAGCTGCTGGGATGCAAATCACATGTCTGCTTTGCACTGATGTTCAGCTGATCCCTGTTTTTGCTTTGGGGTAGCTAGCTTTGCTTAATTGTTGCTGAATAGTTTATGATGTTTGTCATGTTGGGGTAGGGCCAGCGTGCAGCGCTGCAGGCTGTGATGTTTTTTAAGCTTGTTTTTAAAGGTAAATTAAATCTGTGAAATGAGAACTAGTAGCCAGTGAGAACTCATCATAAAATAGGTTTGACTTGTTGTTCATAGTCCACAGTGTAGACCTTTGTTGGAGCTGACATGAAATTTCTCACTTCCAATAAAAGATAAGAACATCATGTAGCAGGAGAGTTTAGTGCTAAACATGCAGTCCAAGTTAATAAGGGCATCATGGCACTTTCTTATTATTTTAGACAGCCAGGCTGAATTTTTTTTAGAGTATTTTTTTTCCTTAAACTGAACAAACTATCAGGGAGGCCTGCAATATTGCTGGGTAATCCACATCTAAAAAAAGTCAGATCTTAGTTGGAGAGGGATGCTGGCTCAGTGAAGCGTGTGCAGCTGCAGAGTGGAGCTCTTTCCCCTTCGTTCTCAGGCGCAAGCATGATGATTTTTTTTTATCTGCATTTCTCCTCTCCCTGCTGCTCTGTACCCCCCAGTCTAAGTTTCAGCAGCAATATACAGAGAGGAAACAAAACAGAGGCTTTCTTTCTGTACATGATGCCATTTCCCTCTTTCTCTGTGATGTGATGGACTGAATAGTGCTTCAGAAAGGCAGACTATCTTGAGGGAGCCCTGCAGAAACAAGCGAACACAGTGCACTCTTTCATCATACCACATCTAGTGACAGAGCTCAGACTGCACACGTCCAGAGAATCCCAATACACAGCTTTTCTTTGAACCTCTGTGTTTAATCTTCATTGCTTCTCCTCATCTCCTCCACGTGTCGCTCACAGGGCAAAGGTTGCTCAGGATGCTTTTTATTGGAAATTATGTTGGGTTCCCGCAACATTTTGAACCCGATGTGTTCAAAGGAAGAGAAAGCAGACACCACAGATGAACAGAAAATGTGCCTGATGTCGTGTAAGTGCTTATGGATCTATACGCCAGCTAAGTGCAGTGGGTCACCATGGTTCCTGCAGAAGATGATGGAGGCGAGGGAAGGTTGTGTGGTGGGGGACAGGAAACAGGAGGTCATTCAATGGCCCTCTCTATTTTAACCAGGGAGCCAGGGATTCATTTACTGTTGTTTATATTGGTTGATTATGAATTGCTTGGTATCAGGTAACTCATGGCAGCAGTACGACAGTCTCAAAAGAGAGCTGCACGGTGGTGCCTCACAGCAAGAAGGTCACCAGTTTGAACCCTGGTTTGGCCAAGGTGTGCTTTTCTGTGTTGAGTTAGCATGTTCACCCCTGTGAATATTTTCTCTGGGTACTTCTCTGACTTCTTCCCACAGTCCCACTGTGCTCATCAGGTTAATGGCTAAATTCTAAATTTCCTGTCGGTGAAAGAAATGAAAGGTTGTCTGTTGTCTATTTCTGTGTGTCAGCCCTGTGATTAACTGGGTTTTAAACAGGGTTTTGAACAGAGAATATAAACAGCTAGCTCAAATATATTGCTGCTGAATAAATCTTCACACACTCATGTGCAATGTGAATTTTTTGGGAAAATATGACCCCTGATATTGTCTGTAGAAATCATTAACAAAAATTGAAGAATCGATTCAAGTGGAAAGCACATGGTCCCAGCCCTGACATCCAAGCACCTACCAAATGAACTGATGACAGAATGAGAGAATGTATCACCATAAAACCCTGGACCAAATATTTATTCTAAGATACTTGAAATTTAGAAAAAAAATGTTAGAAAAGAAAAAAAATTACATACCATCACAGCTCTCTGTGGCTGCATCTGTTTACATTCTGTAGTTTTTTATGATCCATGCCTTTATTCATCTGTTTACTTATGTGCACACACACATGAGCAATAATCGGTTCATGTGTTGGCAGAGAATGGGTGTTGTTGAGACAAACATTGAGCATCTCTGCAAGTTTGTTGTGGCTCAAGGCTGTATCCTGGTTGCACAGGGCAACAGGGAACAGGAAAAGCTGTTTTAGAGGATATTCTTGGTTGAAGTCTATGAAAAATTTAACCGTCACTCAGTTTGTATAATAGTGAAGAGGAGAAACCAAACCGCGTGAAGTGTCTTGTAAATGAAAGAGAAATTTTTGCGGTGTTTTTCAAGTTCTCGGCCTCATTTGTTATGTTGTTGTTCAGATTTATGATATTTGGAAAGAGGAATGCAGTTGCCCTTGAGGTATGGTTTTGTTTCATGTGGCAATACTTATAAAACTCTGTAGTTATTATTGTTTTTATTTTGTGTCCAAAACATCAAAAAGAGGTCACGAGAAAAATTCACCAAAATTCTTACCCGCCTCCATCCATGGCCTAGAGTGATACATCAGCCTCTACATCTTCCTCCTCTCCCTCCTCCTCCTCCTCCACCTCTCTCTCCTCCTGTCCACCCTCATCAGCCACAGGCGTTTCACTGCACAATGCAATATTGTAGAGCAGTCAGCACACAGCAGCAGTGCATGCAGAGGAGTTGAGGCAGGCTTGAGCAGCAGAAATCCCCGTATAACCCAGAGGTGAAAATAGTGACTCCTGGTTCAGTGATGCACAATGAGGGAGTTAAATGAATAATCTTCTTTTCCTCTCACCACAGACACACTTAGAAATACATATTAATAAGGCTTGACATGCAAAAAAATCTGCTCCTGGGTTTCCTTTTCCTCCACAATTTAAATTCACACAATCCCTGGGAGCTTGGTTGAGAAAATCTTAAGATATCAACAGTTTTGCCCACAGTGAAAGCTACAAACAGCAGACACAGTAGTGGAAGCATCATTCTGAGCGTAGCACAGAGTGGTGGGCTGAAGCACGAGGCAGGTTCACTTCAGGTGACTGTCTTCATGTTAGAAAATTTTGGATTGACTTTATCTTTGTACACATCGCTGTGTGTCTAATCACACAAAGCAAAAGGTGTTCTGAAAGAGTTTCTTGCCTGCAGGTCAGCCTGTCAGAGTGCAACCTTTACAAGGTTTTAGATTCTAGGAAAACGTCTCAGTGTGTCCAGAGAGTCAGGTTGTAGACAGGACATGTGCAGCAAGGCTATCAAATGTAAATGTCTTTTTCAGTGATCGTTTTTATTTTTATTATTACTATGTTAATTATTCTTTGAAATAATTTAGTCTTCACTGACGCTCTCCCACTTCTGACAGCAGGTGATTAAAGTGTAGGTGTTATGAAAAGATTTGTTCTGAGAGGGTTGGTGAGTTTCAGGATTTCCTGTTTTTCTCAGAGAACTTTTGTCAAGTCTTAATGATCTTTTGTGTATTGCATCATAAATTATCCAACTGACCAAATGTTTCAGACAGCATTTCTCGTTGAAAGTTTTGTGAACAAAACAGTGTTTGACATCTGGGCATTAATGTTGTGGAAACTTGTTTACACTCGGTCAGCACAATCAGAACTTTGGGATTATTAAGTAGTCTTTCTCACTTTGTCAGAGCACACAAATCTCTGCATTTTGTAATTTTGAATTTGATTGGATGGATGAGATGAAAGAACAGGATTCCATTGAGTATGAAAAGGAGCATTTAATTGGAATATATTTTTTTCTTCCTCCCCACGATGTTACTGATATTAAAACAGCAACAATAAAGGTTATTTGAATATGAAGTAGAGATTGACCAATATGGATTTTTAGGGTCGATACCAATTTTTTAGTCATCAACCTTAACCAATGATCATTAAAGGCTGAAGATTTATTTTGGAGTAGATATTTCAGACTGATGCTACTTTTGCTCCCTCAATTTGCATCATAAAAATGACAAGATGATAACTAACGTTACAGGTCTCAATTTTAAAATCAGGATCAGTTTTTGAATTTTATTTAATAACAAAAAAGATATAAAAAGAAGTAGAATATTGTGTGAACAGCTTCATCTTTGTTTAACTTAATCAAACACATATTTTGATGTAGTTGTGAAGTTGCTTTACTCTGCAGTCTGCAAGCAGGGGAGGAGCAAGGCCTGGTCTGCAAATGGACTGTTGTGTCTCCTAGCAACACAGAGCTGCCTGTGGATGCTTGTCTGTAAATAATGGCTGGGAAAAGTATACTGGTGAAAGCACCTGCATACTGGCAGATACAAGTGAAAACAGCAAAAATCAGCCATCTTTAATATGATGCTTAATCTAGATGCTGGAAGGCTTTTGTAAGTGTATAATCTGGAAACATGCTGGGTCGCTCTATAACCAAGGGCATCAGCCTGTCAGCATTTATTAATCCCATTGCTTACAATAAACCAGTACATGACTTATTATTTGATTGATTTGTCAAAGGAAAAGTAAATAAATTGAAGTAGTTGTATATTTTGAACAAGATGCTGAGGAGAAAGTCATCATTTAGAAAAGGTTGATTCTTCCAAGGCTCTTATAGTGTTACGCACCAATCAATATTTACCCCTGAAGGCTGGTTTTACTTTGCGAAACATCAAGTGTGAATTATACCATTCATGGCTCCACACTGGTCTCAGAATTATCTGAAACCGTCTGGTGGTATAGGTTAGCCTGTAAGAAACAATGTGCTGAATTATGAGCTCAGTATCTCCTCAAACCTCCAGTACATGTGCCGATCTATTTTTGATGAAACTCAGTGATCACTCCAGGTTTCTTGAGAGGGAACTGGTGGAACAGGTGTTATTTCATGGGACTCCTGTTATTGTATTCCAGTCTTGGTATTTATAGCTGTGGATATTCTCCAGACTCTCACACGCTATATATATTTCATGTAAATACTGCCTTTCTCACTGTGACATTGAATTGAACGTTGCAATACTGCACGAGCATATGCACTTGGTTTTTGTGATCAATAATTTATAATCTCATCAGGATTTGTTGCTGAAACACGACAACAGGTTCACCTGAACAATAAAACAACTCAAATTCTCTCCAATAGTCAATCTTTTCTGTTTTAGTCATTCTTTTTACTTTGTGCAAACAAAATATGTCTGATTAGCAGTATATGTAACGTCTGGACAGCACTCAACGTCATGGGTCCTAGCAACAAAGATATATGGTTCTGTTGGAAACAGATGCTTCCTCTAATTCAGATTCATACTATCAGTTTTGACAGGAGGATAAGGTACAATTAAAGCTTTAACCCATGGATCATCACGTATGACGAGGCTGACGTCCGTCTTTGTGCGTATTCAGTGGCTGAGGAAAAGATGCATGGCTGACAGTGTTGCTAGGAGACCACACACAGCGACCAGTGTGCGAGGCTTGATTTCGCCCCCCTTCCCCCATTCTTGTAGTCTGGTTGCCTTTTCACTGTTTCTGATCCACTCTACTACATTTGCTAACTCCCTCCTCTCTTACATCCCTCTGCCTCCTTATTTCCCCCCCATCAGTTGTATGTTTTCCGCCTAATCATATTTATCTTTAGCCTCGCTGATCCCTCACTAACTCTCCGTTTGTTGGCTCTCCCCATTTTTCACCGCACCCCCTCCTGTCTCTCTCCTCTCTCTCTCTCTCTCTCCTCCTCTCTAGCTGTGTGCATCTCAAGCTGCTCATTCTTCTCCTCCTTGTGCGGCTCTTTTCTCTTATGCTGCTTCTTCCTCTCTCCTTCCTTCTACTGCTTTCTCCAGCTGAACCGCAGCATTGTGTCTGGCTTCGGTGTGGTTCTTCTCTGACACGTAAGGTGCGGCTGAGAAGAAAAGTTATGATGCTGGGTAGCTTGGAAGAAATGATTATGATACTGTTGGAAGAGAGACTGAATAGATGCAAACAACAAAATGATCAGAGAATAAAATAGGAGACGTGTTAAAAAATAATAGTTGTTCTCAGGTCTTTTTCTCTTCTTTAATTTCTTTGAAATCTAACAAAATGTGTATGTATCAGTGATACACTCAGAAAAATAAGAAAAAAAGGGATATGTCGCACATAAATTTACATCACATACAATTTTTGCTGTTTTCTCCTCTGCGTACTGTTGTATGCTGTTTTAAAGTTAAATTGTGCTTATTTTCTGTTCAGTATAGGCTATGATGGATCAAAATATGCTGACCCTCTTATATTTTCTTGATCAAAATCTGAAAGCCAGTTGACAATAGGGCAAATTTACCTTTTACACTGTTGGATCTTAAAAGTTTCAAGTTACAGTTTCAAAATGGAGGAAAAGGAGAAATGGGATTGAGAAAAAAAAAATAAGTAAGAAATTTATAGCAAACAGCAATTTAACTGAAAAAGTCTGTTCAGCAGCCAGTCAAAAGTTTGAGCCCATAGCCCAAAAAAAAATCCCCTGAAAAAACCCTTAAATACTGATAAGTTTTAAAAAAGGACTCTTTAATGAGGAGCTCCATCGTTTTTGTTGGTCTCTCAAAATTTTTTTTTTTGCATGCTTGATTGGAGTGTTTCGAAGAGGCTGATGGGAAAGCTGCTCCAAGTAGTGAAGATGGCTTTACAGAGGGCATCCACCATCTGGAACTGACATCCATTTTTGTAGCCTTCCCTCGCTATCCATCCCTAAATGTTCTCAATTTAATTTAGATCAGGGGAACACTCAGGATGGTCCAAAAGAGTGAGATTATTCCTCTGGAAGAAGTTCTTTGTCAGGTAGGCATTGTGTCCTGCAGCATTGTCATTTTGGAAAAACCCACTCATTACCACACAAGCCAGGGCCCTCAGTCATGAAGGATGCACTCTTGCAACATCTCCACATAGCTAGCCACATTTTGACACCCTTGCACAACCTGAAGCTCCGTTGAAGGAAAAAGCAGCTCAGATCATGATGGCGCGCCCTTCTGTTGTGCAGCGTAGATGATGTCTCAAGTAGGATCTCCTTGTTGTGCCAGTTACATGAGAAGCCATCAGGACCATCACAGAATAAAACTTTCTTTTGCCTTTTTAGTGCCCTCTCTCTCAAAGTCCAAACAGGCGTTTTCAGGGTGTTGAAGGGGACAAGGCCTTTGAAGACGTTTATTGTTCTTAAAGCCCTTCCCTCTGGGATGTTGTCTGATGGTTATTGGGCTGCAGTCGGCACCAGTAAAGGCCTTAATTGGGGTCGAGGATCGTGTCTGTCTATCGTGTCTCGACAGACTGTCAATTGGTTCCACCACCTAGCACTGGTGATATTGTTTTGGGTCTACCACTTGACTTTTTTGTTCCATAACCCTCAGGATCTCTTCAAAAATTCAAAATGACTGTCTTATCACATCCAATTTCAGCAGGTGATGGTGCATTGTTTCTTCTTTGAGGCCTTGTTTCTTGTTTTTATCATCAGGAGGTCATGAAAGTGTGAACACCTGACAGAAAATGATGTTGAATCCACAATTTTGCACAGATTTTGTATTTTAAAGGCTATGGTCTTACACTTTTGATCAGCTGACTAACAGACTGTTTTACTTTAATTGAAGTTTCCAATAAATTGCTGACTTAATTTTTTTTGTCATACTCCCATTTCCTCATTTTTGAGACACAAAACTCTCCTTAGAACCTTTCTAAGATCCAATTAAATTTAAGTTGGCAAGTTTTTTCACCTGGTCTTAAGATTTTGATCAGGAGTGTACATGAGAGCACTCAAGTTCAAAGACTGGGCATGCTGAGGAAAAGAGACACTGGGTTTTCAATCAGCTTCTTTCATTCAAGCACACTTTAAAGGGCAGTCTCACTTAAATGCCTTTTCTCTTACCAGGATCTGTTGCAATATCCTGTTTTAAATCACAGATTTATGCGTGCCTGCTAAATAGAAGAGGAAATAATTATGTACAGTAATCAAATGTCTTTTAGCTGGATATCTCAAATAAATAATGATAAAAAAAAACATTGTGCCTGTGTCAAGGCCAGTCCAGAGCTGTGATGTGTCTCCTCACTCTGCAGCATTCCTGCCTGGCTCACAGTGAGGAGCAGCAGCACCACAGGGCCTCGCTCTCGCTGTGGTGGAGGCTGAGTGGCAGAGGGCTGCAGCACACGACGTTCCAGGGATGTAAAATAAGTGACAGTGAAAGATCATTTTAGTCCGAAAATATCTGAAATGTACAGCCAAAATGAATTTAATGCATATTTAACACTGTTTATTAAATTTCTGCATAACACTTCTCTGAGACATTTGCACCTTTGGATGCAGAGAACGATATCGCAAATGATCTTCTCGTCCATTTTTTTACTGTGAGGAGCTAAGCTTCTCGTACTTACATCAGCTGCTAAGCATTCATAATTACTACTTTGCATGCCTGGTGTGTGTGTGTGTGTGTGTTTTACATGTATGGATTTAAGTGTGTGTGTGATCTGTTTGCTTATGTGCTTCAGTGAGTAGCAATCTGCAGCATTGCATGCAGATTCAGCCACATGAATCATGGCTCCATCTGCCTCCTGGTTCTAATGAGAGGAATCCAAGCAGCTCCTGACCCTACAGATGCTCCTGAAACAACTTGCTAAACACCCTGAATTTTTGAGAGCTCCAAAGAGACACCAGGGATTAATCGCAGCAAGCCTGTACTGAAGGGGCGTGCTGCATGAAAAAAAGATTGTTATCGAGTTTGATTAAGCAAACCTGCCTGGAGATTAAAGGCAGAGATATCCTGGGATATCATCTCGGCTGTTTACACACCAACCCAATGCTTGAAACAATTGCAGAGTGGCTGGCTCAGCTGCCAGATCCTCGAAAACCAGAATCAAAGCTCCATTTTACAGAAGCCCAACCTACAGTCACAGCTCCATAAACTAATTAAAATTGAGTCAGCAAGCATGGCAGCAGCAGCGGCAGCGGTCATGTTGTGGTCAGGGCTGTGGGATACAAGAATAGCACGAGCCACGCTGACACGCGGGAAGACACACTGGGCCACGACAATAGAATCACACACCGATGAACTGCTCAACATGCCGCCTGGCCCAGGTGACACATCCTGACGCTCCCACTGTGGGTTTTTGTGTGTATGGTTGAGAGGTTGTGCTAACAGTGAGGCTGCTCTGCAGTTGGGGGCAAATGTGGTCTAAATGTTCCTGATTATATAAAGAATGTAGAGAACCATAATACTGCCAGATATAGAAATGTCATGTGTTTTTTATGTTATGCATTTTCACTCATTAATTTTGAAATTTAAACTGGGTTCTTATGCTGTGAAAGACTATCTGTGATTTCAGGCAGTTAAAAGATCAGTACTTATCAATATAAAATATGTTCAGAGATGGGTTTTCTGATGTATCAGAGAAAACGATGCAAAATGAGCCCTTTGTGGTGGATCTAGTATTACTTTATTTGTGGTATTAGTCATCAGTCACATCTACCCTTATATTTAGATTTATGTAAATGCTATCAAAGCATTAAAGGGAAAAGAGACATTTTTGCTATGCCAACAAATTGTAAAAAGTCTGAACTTATCCATACCCCCTGGCTTGATTTAAATAATACAAGAAGAGAAGACAAACCAAGGCTTAAAGAGGAGGTATTGTGCTTTTTCAGGCTTAGTACTAACCCTTGGTGATTTACAGCGAGAAAAGACCCTATTTTTCAGTAATTGGTCAACCCTTTGGAAGCATGTTGGGGGGCAGAGCCTGATGTGTTAGGTCCACCCCCCAAGGTGGATTGAGAGCTCCAGAATGTCTTATTTGATGACCTCATCTTTTCAGCCAGGCTTGTTAAGATCTCGTGCTTTGCACAAAAAGAGATTTTTTTCTGCAGTTTACTGACAGATTAAGGATGTTTTACATCATATGAACAGATAGAAGTTTGAGAATCTTAATGTTTAGTTCAAGTACTGTTACCTTACCCATGTTTCAAAAAAACACAATACCCCCTCTTTAAGTTTCAGACCATTACATACACAAGACAACTCAAGGCAAAAAACAAGATTTTCAACCTTAACATTGGTACTGGATACCTTGAAATAAGCTCGGTATCTGCCCGATACCTGATATTGGTGCTCACCCATCCCCAGTATTTAGAGGTAGATCTTTAAACATTGGCCTCAACCTGTGCTACTCTGGTACAAGTGACAAAACTGAATATACTACTACGCAGCCTGATGTAAGGATAGAAAATGAGACAATGCACAAAATAGTGATTATGACATAACAGGAATACTTCACATAGAAATGAAGCTATACATCCTAAAGTAGAAAGTTTTTTACGTGATAGCCAGACTTTTTTAAAAATATAGTATGCTCAAGATTTAGTAGCAGTGGTATTGTTTTGAGTCCTGTGTAAGCTCCAAGTAAACACACTGCTGATTTTACCTATACTATTGTTACAAAGAGGAATATTTCTATTCTTGTAATTCAATATTTTATAAAATAGTGTTATGGAAGGAATTAATCACATTTACCAGTAATCTTGAGTGCAAAATGAAATTTAGAGCCCAATGATTAAAGCACATGATCATCAAAAATTACATTGCATATTAGAAGATAAAGTATTGCACAAGAACATGATATGAACATCATGCTCCATTTATTTCATCGCACATAACTTACTAACATTGTTGTAAACACAGTATAGGATGCTTCAGCTTAAAGCATCTAATATGGAGTGACACATTCAGTTTTGTTTAACAAAATTAAACTTGCCAAAAGCACCACTGCTCATGTCCCAGTGTCTACCAATAAAAAAACTGTTTCCTTCTATGATGGAAAAACACTGGGAATGTGCATCAGCTGACAGCTGCACTTTTCTTAGCCAATTGTGTTGCACATACACATTCTCCAACATGAAAACACAGTTGGGCCCTCAGATATCTGCCCCACAACAAGCCTGACTCCTCATGGGGTGAGCGTGAGTAGGACGATGTGCATGCGCTACATATGACAAACCACATTACTGTCTGGCTAGCAGACAGGCTTAGCTAGGCCATCCCAGGGCCCGCAGCCAGAGACGCTGTGCAGCTGAGTTACCATGCTTACTCAAATATTCATAACAGGATAATGAAAATATAAATAGTTTTCATGTGATATGCTCGAGGTGGGGGTAAACAAAACTGCGTCCTGCATCATCATGCATCGCTGTGTCCCTGCTCTGAAGGCTGCCAGTTAGAGTAATGGGCAGGATTGTTTGCTATGACACAACCAGCATGATAAGCAACAGCTCCCCTGAAGTTCTGACAGTAATTTTGGTTTGATTATTTGGGTTTCATAGTGCATCACTGTGTCTCAAAGCAATCACTGTCATTCTTGTCAGTTGAAAGTAGGCTTGGAAGTTGTTCAACATGTTTTTTAATGATTAATGAGCTCAAACATTCCCCTTGTTTCTTCCTGTTTAGGTGAGTTTGAGGAGGCTGCCTGTGAAATACGTCCCCTCTTCTATACCATGAGCTCTGGCTCTGCCCAGGATGTGGCAGTCGAGCATTTCCTGCGTGACATAGAGCGGCGAAGCAAGCGGCTACACTGCGCTGTGATTGGCTGCGAGGAGGAGCGACCCTGCAGCGACATGAACCTGCTGTATCGTAAGAGCCGTTTGGACTGGAGGCAGAGGGACCAGGAGGGGAGTAAAAAAAGGTGAGAGGATGAGCTAACAGGAGCTCTGCATACATGAGATCACTTTAGGGTTCACATCAGAATATATAAACCTCTTAGGCAGCCTGAGCGAGTTTAATTTCTAAATCTGACAACCAAGCAGAGTTCAGAAAGACAGACAGGTTCACCTCGAATGTCTGGGAACGGACAGGGAATATTAGTCATGGAGTTAATATGTTCTGTTGATGAGATAAAGTATGATGACATCAACCATAATGTCGAGGAAACAAAACAAGGCCAACCACAAAAGATGTGGGCACATTTGTCTCATTTTAGATTCAATTATTTTGTGTTTCCATTACAGACCTTTATCCTTTGAGCTTGTTTGTTTTAATTTAATGTACTGTGTCACAAAATGTAGGGCAGTGACTCACATAAACCTAATAGATTGAAAAAAATGGCTTTGTTGTTGTTGTATTGATGAAAACATAAGAGATAGATGGGTTGCCAAAAAAAAAGTAGGATCCGCTGACCTTAATAAGACTTAACAGAATATGTAGAAACAGTGGAAAGTCTGGTTCAACTGGTAAAGGTACTCATCCTCAGCATAGATGCATCAGTATTAGCAGTTCACTAATGTCTTATGTAACACATTTACACATTTTCATTTACTTCAGTCACCCTTTAAGGATATTTAAACCATACTCTTAGCCAGACAAGTCAAGAGAAAGATTTGGAGAATGATGGATATTGTGATTTTAGTGCTTAAAGCTCCTGTGAGAAACAAACAACTGTTTGTGTTGGCATTAGTGCCCGCTGTGGTCGGACAGGTTTCTTTTGATGGTTCTGTCTTGTTCATGAATCAGTAATGTCTTCTTTCAACAACAGTTACAAGCTTTAAAAGGAGTCATGTAGAAACAATCCACCTTGTATGTGATGGACTGTTTGTTTTTGTAGGTCATAAAGAGGTCATACTATCAATTTCAGTCTGTTTCATAACCAGCTTCAAACTCCTCACAGGAGCTTTAAGTGCTCCACAGAACAGGTGTCAACAGCATAACATCATCACAGTCTGAATCTCAGCAGGTCGTGACAGTCTTGAACAGTGTGTGGGTGCCTGTGAATGAGTGATTCAGTGTGTGCGAGGGTGTGTTTTGGGGTCAAAAGACGCAGCGTGCTGTTCCAGTGTGAGTCATCCATAACTCCCTAAACTCCTAACTGTGTACAGGGACAGTTGTGCCGCAGACTAGAAGAGGAACATTAAAGACACAAACTTAGTTTGTTTAGAAGCGTCATCTAGTGCGCTCTGTCACACAACGTCACTCAGGGACCACCCTGTGTTAGCAGCATAAGAGCAGCGTCATCACGGCAGTGTCAGCCCTGTGGAGGAGCAGGGCAGCCTGTGGGACAGAGGGACACGATGAGTGATGAAAGCAGAGCGAAGTGAAGCCAGAGCAGCAGAGGTGAGAAACAGGACATGACTAGTGATGATCGTGAACAGGGAAGAGTCAGGTATGAAAGCGTACAGGGACGAAGGATGAAAACACAGGAGCAGAGGCGACTTCAGAGTGGAGGGGAGGGAGTGGGGAAGAGGAGCAAGAGAAAAAGGAAGATACAGAGCAATGATGGGCTGTGGAGATACAGAATAGTAAACAGGCAAGGTTAATATGAGTTTTAAAAATAAAGATGAATGTTTGTTGTGGCATGAGACAGACTATTCCCAGTAGTGACCAGTGGAAGGAGAGAGCCTTTCTGCCAGCTGAGGTTTTGTTATTTCCTGTAGAATGAATGAGTCTGAGAGTCCAGTGTGTGTGTGTGTGTGTGTGTGTGTGTGTGTACAGATTTATGGAGGATTAATAAAGCTCTGTATTTCCTTTTTGAATGTAGTTTAGTGAAGTATTTTTAAAAAGGCAATATGACAAAAAGGGGAATGAAAGACAAATTAAAAACTGTCAAGTTATGTTAATTATAAAGGGATTCAAAATATAAATCAGATTGTGGATACAAACAATACTTTCTGGACGAACAATTGGATTTTGTAAATGAAGTATTTGTTCTGTTTTTGAAAGAAAAATGAAGCTGGAAGTAGATTTATTAAATAATAGAGTTTTAATGGGTTGATACAGTGAAAGGGGATTATGATCACATACAGCTCTGGTATCATCTACGTCCCAAACAGAGGTCTTATGGGAAACATGGTCTCAGTGTCATCACTGGATTGTTTCTGAAAAATAAAATAAAACACTTAATTGGAAATGTTGGCTAGAGCTAACTTACACCTCAGGGATAATACAGCAAAGAGGTGGAGTCAGGGCTATAGCCCAGCTGTCAGGCAAACAGCTAAAACACAGCCACCTCGCACTCAAACACTCTTAATTATATATCAAATAGAAACTCTTGGCTTTCATTACCTTCCCACCTAAAGTTACATCAAACAGGCAAAAGGTTTTTTTCACCAGATTATAGATCTTTTTTTTTTTCTCCTGCTGAATAAATCTACATTTTCATATTGGCTCTACTCATCAAGTGTGTAAATCGTAGACTTGGTTACAGTGATCCTTTAATTTCTGGAGAGGCATCATGATCTCAAAGATTGCTATCACCATATCTGAATGCCAACTCAACCTAACATTGATCAATTCAGAAAGAGTCAAAGAGGTGGAGCTGAGGCGGGTCTTGAGCCTCTTGGCAAACACCTCTAACAGCTCCAACACACCCACCTGTCAGTGTAATCAGCTGTGCCCCCCTATTATGTAAATTTGTGTATAATTAATAGCCTTTTTATTATCTTGACAGATGTGTCATAAAAAAAATACAAGTCAGCTACATGGACTAGAGGCTGTGACATGTTTAATGTAAAAAACGTTATCTATTTTTTTCTGTTGCCTTCCTAAAGAGCAGCTTATTTTCAGGCTGTGTGTTTTTTTTTTCTTTTTTTAATTGGTAGAAGGATGCATCACTGCATTTTCTGTGAATAGTCACTTAAGAAATGTAGCTTTACTGATACACAACTGTGAACATCAAAGTGCCAATGGACCAAAGCAGATTCACAAAGAAATTGATTTTAAATCAGAATAAAAAAAATATTGTTAATCAAGCTGAGCTAACTTAATGTTGGAGGGGTAAATGAAAAAAGATTGAAAGGTTAAATCCCTTTTTTGCCTGGCTTTATTTTTCAAGACAGGCTTGAAACATCTGTCTATTTGGAGTCTATGTTTTGCTTTAAGTCTTCTTTTTAACAAATATAATTGGCAAGATTGAATCCTGTAAGGTCATCTCCAGATTTGAAACTAATCCCATCATATAAAACCATTGATGCTCCAAACCCTGACTCTTCATTAAAGTGCAGACTACATCTTTAGATAAGCAGGGAATCAGTCCCACATTCACATCCCCATCACGTCCCTGTTACGCACACATCAGACCCAAAGAAGAGCGGTATTTTTCATTAAAAACTAACTCCTTAATCAAATGGTTCAAAGCATTTTCAAACCTTTAATAACCTGCTCTCAGTGATTTACTCGTTCAGTTCTCTTATTCGGTTTGTTACAATTAATTGCAGCTGTCACAGCAACTGAACGTGAGTGCGTTCTTTATTGTGTCAGTGGGGGAAGGAGTACAGAAAAATAGTCACTACGAGCACATAAAGAAAACCAGAAAAGCTTCTGTTGTATTTCTTTGAGTCAAATCATTAGCCAGTTTTACTTTTCAAGTATTTTTTCTCGAGTTCTTTCAGATGAGTTGGACATCATGCTGTATTCAACCCATAACTCAAGGCAATCAATTAAATTGTCATGTATTGTGTCGGATATGTCAGTGAAGTCCAAAAAAATGAGAACATCTCAGCAGCTCAACCTTAACCCATCTGAAACTCTTTCAAGAAACAATTAAGCTGCTCTCATTTAACTTAAAACAAGATGAAATACTCTCAGACTTCACACAAAGGAAGTCTCATTCAGCTGTTCAAACATCTCCCACCCTTAAGTCTTGCTCCCAAAAAGGTACATTTGAAATAGGACGGATACTGCTGGGGGCAAATTTATCCAAACTGGATTGGGTTGTCTGAGGCTTTATCACCACAGTCTTAAACACTTTTAAGAATATCTCCCACTCTGAAGTGGAGGAGGTGCAGGAGAAGAAGGCGTTCAAGAGACAGCTCAAGGATAAACCTGGGAAAGGTGCTGTGTAAAGGAGCAGCACATGACCTCATGGCGAGGAGGAAGGATTCATCCTTCTTTTCTTTAGTGAAACTGTATAACAGTGTATTTCAGTTCACAGACTGTGTTCCTGGTAGTGTGGCAGCATATGAAAAAAAACAGCTTTTACAAACATTCAACTTATTCATACAATTTCATTCCTCGTTCTGTCTTTTATACTTCCATGAAATATCCTTATCTTTTAATTATTGTTTGTGTACATATCGTGACCATGATTAAAACACTTTCAATCACATCATGTGAGAAGAGATATTTTCACACCAATCAGATTTTATTATTTTTTGCAAGAATTGCCAAATTGTCCTCAAAAGACAGGATCAACTTGTTCTCTAGAACAGATGCTCTTTGAAAAACACAGAAAAACAGCTCTTTTATTTAAGGGTTTTAGGAAAGTTTGACATCTTGGGGAAATTGTTCTCATTCACACCCCTCATTTGTGATTCAAAGGGTTAGCTTTGAACATTGACGTCATCAGGCTTCAAGAAACCACAGGTGACACCAGGAAGTAACTGCTCCCATTGGGGAAGTATTCCTTTGATAATCTCTTTCAAATCCAAGGTTTATTTTTCACTTTGGTTTTTGCAAAAAAAAGCCAAAAGGGAGGAAATGGAACTATAAAACTTTAGGCTGACGTTTTTCTACAAAGTTAGGAAAATAGTGGCCCATCATTTTTAATCACCTCATGATTATCACAGAGCTAAGCTAACCAGCTTCTTGCTTCTTTTTCATATTTCATATAATTATAAGCAGTTAGTCAGATAGTGTCGAGGCAGGGTCTGATCTTAAGTCCTTAGTCCCACTCTTAGACTGTAAAAAACATGGACACCATGTCGCTTGGCTCAGTGTGAGGTCGCCACAAAAACTGCTCCCCCTGGTGACTAGCTGTAGTATAGGTCAAAATCTCTGTCTCGTCATTTATGCAAGATAGAAGATGGTAAAACTTTAAAACGAATGCCCCTCATAGAAATGTTTCTCACATGCTTCTGCTGCAGGGGTATGACAATTTTCCAGAGGTAAACCGTAAAAGACGGAGCCACGCTGTTCATTCTATATACAGTCTATGGTTCCACTCAGTTTTACTGTACAGATCCAAGGCATGAACAACGAACCCATTCAAGCCAGTGTTTCACACCGTGTGACCCTTTAGACGAGCTGAAAACACATTTCTTTTATCTATTACCATCAGATTCTGACTGATCTCATTAGTGTCTGGATATTTATATTGCGAGCGGCAACCTCCGGTCTGAAAAAATGAGACAACGCGGAAGTGCTAAAAAGCTGCTGTTCCTCAAGTGACCGCTTGAGGCTGGCTCCAGAAGCACCGGAAGTACTGTATTAGCAGACGGGAAAAAGGCCATTTTCAGAGCCGTGATCGGCGTATTTAAAGCCTGGTACAAACTCTGTCTCCCGTCTGGATTGCTAATTTTGCTAACGGCTCCCACTGTGAGGGGGGTGAATTTTTTTCTAACTCGGCCGTTTGGAAGATATTAGGACTAAGAGCTTACCCAATCAGAGCCACAGCACAGATCACGTGACAGACGGGCGCCCAATAGCTGTGAGTTTGGGCACTCGTCACTCGTCCCATTTCCAATATGGCCGCGCCCGTCGTTTAGCCTCAAAACAGAGCTGCAGTAACAGACGGGTGACGTCACGGAGACTACGTCCATGTTTTATACAGTCTATGTTATATTGTTGAGAAAGTTACAGCACTGCTTTAAAAGAACACTGTGCTTCATAATGGGAAAAACACTGACTGATTTCTCATGCGGCAGGTTCACTGCAGGTGTCTCAGAAACTCTGCCGTCAGCAGTCAACCTGCCTTTGATACAAATTTTAATTAAAAAATAAAATCATGGACCCAGGGATTGATTCACCTAGAGGCAGACTGTACCGTTGGCTACCTAGCTGTATCGATGACTGACTTCGAAACCACCCACAACATACTACATGTGAATGTTAATGAGGTAAAGCTGATAGTCGATGAGTCGGTGAGTCAATTGGAATCACTTGAAAAACACAATCTGAGTCCTTGTCCAAAGACGTGAAACACTGTAAGATGCAGACACAAAGACTATAGGTCCAGCCATACACTACTCATACACTACACACTTTGTATGTTGCTTTCATAAAGAGCAGGTTGTGAAGGACCAGGGGAGAAGGGAATAGAGCTTACAGAGACAGTTGAGAGAAAAGATACTTTTAAAAGAGCTCAGTCTTTGGCCTTTGTTTTGAAGATGTTCAGAGCTGCTGCTGCCCCAAGAAGTAAGAAAAACGCAAGCACACAGAGCACTTCAGGCAGCCAAAAAGAGCAGCTCAGCCTTTGTTCTGGGCTATATTTGACCTTGTAGTATGTACATGTCGATATCCAGAGGAGCATCTTCACAGCATTCAAAGACCCAAACATACACATACGGAGGCTACACAAATTGTAGATGTACTTCACAATTTGAAATGTATATTTAGAGTTAGACATGAACACAATTGTGCAATAAACTGGAAATAGTGGCTTATCAAGTAATAAAAAAGGAGTCTCTGTATTAATTATGATGAGGAGCCTGAATTCTGCCTCTGCTGTTTCTCTGTGTTGACTACAAATCATAAGCTCCAGTTGTCTTCTTCTGTGCTTCAGTGCCTTAAAGGGATCACAACTGATCTAAAAGAGAGCACAGCATGACAGAGTCAGTCATATGGTCTTTCCACACAGTGTAAGCTGCATACGAGCTATCAGATTGCTTACTCAGGAACACAATATTTTGCAGACTCAGATGTTTAGACAGATTTAATGAAAAGGAAACCCAGAATAAAAACATTTTGATGAGGCTGTGATAACTCCTGATGGTATTTCCACTACATAAAAAATGAAATTCTCTTCTTTCCTGACATTTTGTGGAAGTTGAGTAAAATGTTAATGTAAAAAAAGCCTATGTCTGCTCAACTTTAACCCCAACTGTTTGAAAGCAAGTCAACCTTGTTCAAACGAAGTCGGCTCAAAGGCCAGAAGCTTATCGGGTGTTTCTGTGGGGTGAAGCAGCATATCACCCTAGGGAACCACCACATCATTGCAGCACCTTTCTCCAAAGCAAAAGGAGCCAGCCGAGGCTTATCAGAAGCCATTTTGTAAAGCTTTAGTGAACTCAGCAGGGCATCAAACCACACAGTTTGATGTCAACAACTTGAACCACTGGCACTGACGCCTGAACTGTGCTTGACCTCAGACTATAAGCGACTAGCATGCCTCAGGGCAGGGATTTTACTCTGAGTTGCTGTTCATAAGTTAAAAATAAAAATAACATAAGAATGTTTTAAGGATCTGGAGTATTCCACATGCTCTGTCACATGAATGATGATGAAACTATTTGGCTTTTTGAAGTCTGTGAATAAGACAGTTCTAAGCATGGACGCAACAACAATCATAGCCATCTGAATGTGAGAATATTAAAGGAAGGACAGGTTTATAATCCTTTTTACATAACCAATCATCACAGCGCATGAATCCAAACAGAATAACAGCTCTATCCATTATTTCATCTGATTTTAATTGATTGTTCAGTAAAGCACTGTTATATTCTGCTAGATGTGTCTTTCTGGCAGCTCAGTGTCTTGCTCTGCCTGCTCATATCATAAAAGCTTTCAAAGACAAACTATCAAATACATGAAAATCACAACTGTTCCCATGGTAACAGATTAAATGCTCTTGGCGATCATGAGAGCAGACTACTGATGTGGGCTGAGGATATGAAAATATAAAGTAAAAAAAGGATTCCAGCAGTACTGTATGCAAGGACTGAGAGCACTTTGTTTTTAACGGGGGAATTGATTTTCCTAATTGAATGTGTTTGAGGGGGAAGCAGATGTGGAGGAATTCAGATGGAAAGATATATGAAAACCAAAGATGGAGGAGCCTCCAGGGCTTTCCCTTCCCCAGTGAAAGCCCTGCAGGCATCTCTTTAATGCAAAGGCTGTGTTTGAAGACTAAAAACAGAGTGAGGGGAGAGCCAGGTCAGTGTAAAGAGAGGGTCATGAGTGTTTTGCACCTCACTGTGATAACTTCCGTATTTTTCTTCTGTTTCTGTTTTCTGCAGCTCCACTCAAAATGACTCGTCAGCCACTGTCGGCAAAGTCAGAGACTTGGCTTCTTTCCGCCGGCACTTTCGGATGGGCTTCATGACCATGCCAGCCTCCCAGGACCTGTCCCCTCACTCCTGTGCCTCTGCCATGGCGCCACGCTCGCAGTCCTGCCACGCTGTTGGTGCCGGGGATACGGGTCTGGAGAACGGGGATTACTCTGACACACAATCCCAACACGGAGGCCGCTGCCCCCCGGCCAAACCGAAACGCCATCCCAGCACTCGCCTCAGCTCCTCATCTGCTGATGGTAGAGGACTCCCTGACACACCTCCACCTTTTTCTTCTTCATCCTCCCACTCACAGGGCAAACACTCAGAGAAGAAAAACGGTAAACCAGAAATACATCTTCTGACATACAGTTGTGCTTATAAGTTCACATACTTTGGCAGAAATTATGATATTTTTTTGGCCATTTTCAGAGAATATACATGATAACACAAAAAGTTTTCTTTCATTCATGGTTAGTGGTTGGGTGCTGGAATATGTTAACTTATGAGCATAACTGTAGATGTCACAGAGAAAATGTTCCTCATCTTAACATGCTCCTTTTCTTTTCTTCTGCAGCCATGAAGAAGTCTGACTCTGGGGAGATGAGCTCAAAGAAGGTGCCTCCATTAAAGCCCAAAAGAAGTCCAAGCACCCAGCTGACCTTTGACCCTCTTCCTCCACGTGTGCCTAGCACTGCTACATCCCTACCTTTCCAGGGTGCAGACACTCAGATCCGAACAGGAGATGGAGATGATGAGCCAGTGTATATTGAGATGGTGGGCCAAGTGTTCACCAGAGACAGCCAGACAGCCACGCCCCATCCTGTCACCCCCATGGCCACCACCCCTGACTCTGACTCTGATCAGAGTGAGGCCATTTACGAGGAAATGAAATACCCACTGCAAGAAGACAGAGACTCCCACAGACACCTCCCACCCAAACACGAGAAACTGAAAACCTCTAAACATTTTCATGTAACGCCTTCCTCCTCCTCCAGCAGCTCCTCTTCTTTGCCCCGCCCTGCCTCTTCCTCTCCTTCCTACTCCAAACCCAAAGCTACCGTCTCCATCTCCCATTCGTCTCCTTTACCTTCCTCTACATCCTCAACCCCAGTCCCACAGGTCCTCTCCACCAGTCCACACACCCCACGAGCACCAACTCCCTACTTGCTGCAAGGAAATAAATCAGAGCCAGAGTCCAATACGAAAATTCCCGCCCCTTTCCCGAATCTTCTCCAGCACCGCCCTCCTCTGCTTGCCTTCCCTCAACCTGCAGCAGCCTCCAGCGGGGTTGGTGTGCAAAACAAGTCGTCTACATCTGCCAAAATGGGAACTCAAACATCCAGTGGGTCAACTCAAGCCAGCATTTCCTCCTCAGCTTCCTCCTCCAACGTTCCTTCATCAAAGGAGTTGTCAGAACGGAGTTCATCCCAGCAGGATAAACACAGCAGAGACTTAGGCCCCGCCCCTGGTCTGAGGGCACGGAGTCACTCCACGCCTTTGCCTCCCTCATCCAAATCCACCTCTCCGTACTCCCATCACCACCATCACCCGCACCATCGACCCTCACACTATCATCACTACCGGAAACCAGACAGGGGAGACTCACCTGTTCCCAACAAGAGCAGCTCGCAGACGTCAACTCAGGCCACAGTCCAGACCCAGACGTCAAGTACAGGCAGGGAGGGGAAGTCTGTTAGCTTCCTTTTAAAGTCTGACAGAGGAGAGAGGGAGAAAGATCGAGACAGAGACAAGGACCGGGAGAAGGAAAGGGACAGGGAGCGAGATAGAGAGAAGGACAGGGACAGGGTTAGAGATAGGGACAAGGAGAGAGACAAAGACAGAGACAGGGAGAGAGAGAGGGAAAAGGATAGAGACAGGGAGAGGGACAGAGATCGAGAAAGAGAGAGGGACAGGGACAGGGACAGGGACAGAGACAGAGACAGAGACAGAGACAGAGACAGGGACAGTGGACCTTACTCTTTACCCCTGGAGCACACCCACTCCACAACTTCCCAAAGCGGCACCAGCTCCACCCCTACGCCTTTATCTTCCTCCCATCGCCCTCATTCTCGCCCTCATCTTCGCTCTCACACCCCCCACGGCCTGCCAGCATACAAGCCTCCCTCCTCAGACAGCCCCCTGCTGTGGACATACCCGTCTGGCGGCTTCCGCAGACCGCCAGCCTACGAGAGCCTAAGAGGAAGCTCGCAGACGCCGTCCCTTCAACAGCCCTCTAGTCTTACTGGTGTTGGCGAGGGGACGTCTAAGAGTAACGGTGGGTCAGGGTCACTTCACTCCAAAGTTGGCTTCATGCCCTGGGACAGCAGTGGTAGCTTAGCCGCAGATGATGGGTCTTACTGGCCGATGCAGAGGAAACTGTCCTTCAGCCATGGCAGCAGAGATACAGAAAGTAAGTTGAATGATACACTGCTCCATCTGGGGTTGTTCATCAAAGCTTATCTAAACAATGCGACACTGAATGTGTGCTAAAGGTGGTCCAACAATATATAACAGTCTATGACTGTTCTTTTGGTGGCAAATTTTTTTAAGCCAGGCAATGTATTTTATCTAAAGAAGTGAAACCTAATGATAAAAAAACTCTGTCTTCTGGAGATTTTCTGTGAGTTGAAAATACTTTAAAATACTCATTCTTTTCTTTTCCCTGTCCCAGAGGATGAAGGCCGTGCGTGGAATGGCAGTGCAGATGCCCTACTAAGAATGGACAAGGAGGACCTGGGTATGGGGTCTCGGGGGGGACACTCAGGCATCCCTGTCCACTTCAGCAGTGCCACCAGCAGGGCGCTAGGTCACAGTGAGTCCCTGGCAGGTGTGGACAGCAGCCCTGGCTTCAGAGCGCTCCCCCGAGTGGGTCTGCCTCTTCCCTGCCAGACATTCCCTGCCTGTCGAAATGGAGGTAAGCAAACACAACTTCAGTCATGGCCTCTAACTACAACCAGTTTAGGGAGAAAGTATTGCACTGGATTTTCACACTAGTCTTCTGCTGACTCTGTGGTGTCTTAAACTTGGAAAGCTAACTTGTTTTTTGTCCTTGCCTGACATCAAATGCAACTTTAATAATGTTCTGGAAGTGAAGACTCTGTCCTCTTTGCTCCCCTGACTGTCATAACAGAGCCACCAGCTCCACCTACATTACAGCCTGAAACAAGCAGAGAAGCTTTTTGTGTTTTTGTCACTCGCTTTACATCTAATCTTAAGGCATTTAACTTCAGAGATTCAGCCTACCTAGAGGTCGTGTGCAACAATTTCACTGAAGCAGAAACAATACATATAGATGTCCTTAAAAGCAGGCACATACTCTTGCAGATATACATCCATGAGCCTTGATCTTTGCTGCTTACAATGGACATGCAGATACTATTATTATTAGTTCTTCAGTTTCAAATTTATGTGATCAGTGCGCTGATCATGACACTGATACTGAGAACATCTGGATTGTATGTCACTCACTTTCCAATATCTTGCTGTATGCAATTAAAGCAAAGTGTGTGTGCCAGAGTATAATCATCAGGTTTTACAAACTAACCATACCCCTAAAATTCAGATGTCAATGACTTCATCATATTTTTCAATAAACTTATCAACATTTTTTGTTTCTTCAAAAGTACAAAATAGAATAAACAACAGCACAGGATCACAAAAAAATGGATTCTGTTACTACTTATAGAAAAAGTGAAGCAGTATTAAGGTAAAATAAGATAACTATCTGTCAGATTGATACAGGATTAGGGACTTTGTCAAAATGAAAACTCATATCTCATCCTCTTACCAGCAGACATCCAGTCTAATGTTTGTCTCCTTACAGAAGTGGGGCGGCTGGGCCGCTCCTCCTCTGCTGCTGGAGTGAGACAAGTGGGTGGAGGAGACGTCCAGAGACAGAGCAGTCTACCAGCTCGAGAAGCCCTGAACCAGGTGAATAAATAATCGCCAGATTTGACTATACCCTGTATTAACTGTATTCATAGTAGTTCTGAGAGAGAACATTAATATGGTTCTCATTATTACTTTTCCCTCTGCTAGAGACAGTGCTCCAGCAGATCTATTTATAGCTGCGAGATATGCCCACTGTGCAGAATAAGGCTCTGGCTCGCCTCTAAAGAGTAAGAGCTGCAAAGGTATTTGACGTAGGCTAGTATGTAATCAGGAAACGAGAGAAAGAGAGTCATGGGTGGGAGAACAGGCTGTGCTACATTTTGGAGTGATGAGCTGCAGTTTTCTAGCAGCACATTTTGCCCAGATTCTGGCTGCATAGCAAGTGCTGACGCAGTTTGAGTGTGCTGCAGAGACAGTCTGCATGCGGCTGGTTGACCCTCCCTCAACCTGTCGTAGATAAAGCAGCGCTGCATCCTGGTGGCTGTGCACAGGAACTGCAGTTGTAAACATTGTGTGAGGATTGGCGGTTTCTGCTGGCTGCCTCTGACTGCTGAATATTTGATGTTTGATGGCAAAGATCAATTTCACTGATTTTTGTGTTTCACATGTGTTCAGCTGCACGGCCTGGCCCAGTCACAGGCGCCCTGCAGTCCCAGCAGCCCCAGTGTGTCTCGGCAGCAACAGCAGCTCCAGCTCCACCAGCAGCAGCTCCAGCTGAAGCAGCAACTCCAGCAGCTTCAGCAACAGCACCACCTACAGTTGCAGTTCCAGCAGCTTGCCCAGCTGGCACAGGGACAGCCTCCTGTCGGCGGGGGCACCACCCCGTCTGCATCACAGACCCAGAGAGACGGCAAGCTGTTGGAAGTCATCGAGCGTAAGCGCTGCCTGTGCAAAGAGATCAAAGCCCACAGGCGCCCTGACAAAAGCTTGTGCAAGCAGGACAGCATGCCCATCCTCCCAAGCTGGAGACGGACACCTGAGCCTCGCAAGACTGGCACGCCACCCTGCCAGAGGCCACAGGCCGTTGTGTGGGACACGGCTATCTGAGGTGGAAAGACAGGCTGACTCCAGCACTAAAGAGGGATAAACACACAGAGGAGATGATGGTTGAACAGCAATGAGGACATGAGTAGAGAGAAATCTGTTGTGCTCTTGTTGTTAGATAAACTGATCTCAGAGCAGAAATGAAAGTTATGAGACACTTTGAACCTGTTTGGGAAAAACATAGAAACAGGTTGATAAAAGAGGTGAAACAAGTGTTACAATCAGACTAAATTAATCTCTTACTTGGACAATTTGTACTGCTCAGTCCTTTTGGATGTGTTCTAATTGCCAATGATTTTTTGCCACAAATTGCCAGTATTGTTGCCACAAGACAAAAGCGCCAACTTAACAATAAGGGGTGGGATGTTTGCAGAGATTGGTGTTGCCAAATTTTTTCCTGACTACTTGAGACATAAAGGAATCATGTATTTTTTCTCCAACACACATAGAAACTACTCTGTGAATGACAAAAGGTAGGACTCATTGATAAGTTATGGAAGTGTTTCTTGAAATCGTGAATGCATTATGAGATGTCTTGGTATCAGTAGATTGTCATTGTGGATGCAAATAATCATCACTGAGGAGTAAAAGCTACCTACTGTATCTGTTTGCATATTTGTAATGTAAATCTATTTACTTTCTCAACGTTCCTGCAATTTTATAGCAATATGCTCCCCACAGTGGAGCAACATAATTAAGACTTGTGTCAACTAGCCTAACATACATATCTAAGACTTGAAGAAGTCATATTTACTGTGTCATTCTCTGCATGTCACGATAGACATACAGTATTGTAAAAGAATATGTGTAGAGATGATCATGTGCGACTTTTACATTTTCAGCAAATCTTCACTATGATAACATGTGGTTGTATAATAACTGCAAATATATCGCTAATAAAGGTGATGTGACAGATCCAGCCAAATATAGATACAGGTCAACAATACAGAAACTTCATCTCTCATGCTTCTCCACAGTTGCACATAAGTGATTGTTCCACCACACAGAAAAATAAGCACTGACACCCATCAACACAGACTGTAATACATGGTGCAACTAATGAGACTGTGAGTATTGATCACCTCAAACAGAATGCTGGAACAATCTGCACAAAAAACATGGTATTCGCTTAGGAGAAATTAAACCCTAATGTACTGTAAATAGATATGTACAACTGTATTGAAAATGTAGCAATTATTTCCATTTTCATACTTGTAATCGATACATATTATGTAGCATACTGTAAAAACATAACTTTGTTCACTTGTTTTTCTAAAAGAATTAAGTACTTTATCTGCTGCAGCCAGTCCATGCATTACTTATAGTTTTACTAGTAAACAGTAAGCCCTCTGAAGAAAGGCACAGGCCAACAGTTGTTTATTTAGGATTTATGCAAGACTCCCTTTAAGCTGTGTTTTATTTCATTTATGCCTTTTTTATGACATACAGTTTTATTTATGTACAGATTTGAACAGCTCCTTGTCTTGACTTTTGAACTACTTTGCTGCTATCTTGAACTACTGGTGTTGTTCATTGGACCACATGGTGTAACCATGGGAGAATCAATATAGTGGTTATTGTTACATATTTGTTCTATTTCTGAAAGCCACGTGTACTGAAGTTTGTACCTTGAAGAGTGAGCCCTTCTGTACTGATATTAAGGCACTTGAATGTCTCTTGGTTGTTGTTGTTTTTTTAATGATAGTTAGCACGAAGTTGTACAGTAACAGTACACCCCCCCCCCCCCCCGTGAGAAGATGACCTATCTTTGTTTGAGAGTCACTGCTTGGCCTTTTTTTGTTTGTTTTAGGTCCCACCTGCTTGTGTTTGAGGGTTGAAGTTTTTAAAGCGTCCATTTTCAAACAAACAGGTCAGGGTGAAGGAAATGGGCGAGTGCAATGCATGCAGAGATTCCTTAAGCTGAAAGATGTTCCTATGTGGCAGACTGTTGTGCCCGATTTAATTTAAGATACAGAATAATCACCTTTTCTTTTCCTTTTACAGACTGATACGGACCCTAGGTAACATTTCCAAACTAGTTTACAAAAGCTGTTGGTTTTGTGTGTCTTCTAAAACAGTGGCCATTATATGAGTGCCATACTATATTGATATGGTAAGATACGGTGTACCTTGGAAATCACTGTAGTGCTATATTTGCATTGATATTGTCATTCAAAATAAATTTTATATAATGAACTTTACACAACAAACAGAACTGTTGCATGTGTTCATGCCTCGTGGTGTTTTTCAGAGTAAAGATTGTGGGGGATGTGGTGGACATCATGTTCTTATCTGCACTCCTGCAGAAAGTGTTGCAGCTCCTTCTATGTCCAGGTGAGGGAGCTACCTTCTATCTAACTTGTGCTGCTGCTGCTGGGGGTGGTGGTGGTGTGGCTGCATGAATGCCAGTCAGCACTGCAATATACTGAAGCACGCACAGACTGCTGCACGTTGACTCAGAGCAATCCTTCAGACCTGTAGGAACTGAATTTTAAGTAGCTGCATCAACAGAATTATTTATACTGTGGGGAGAAGTTCTGCAGAAGCTTTGTTTGAATGAAAATCCTGTAGCTTGTAATATGCAAGCAGTGCATCTAATACAGATTAGATAAAACCATTTTGTCCCACAAATATTTTACAAACATTTTCTAACATCTGCACTAAAGCTAAAAGTTGAAGTTATATTTTGCAGTATTGCAGTTTATCAAAACACTATTTAAACTAGCTCATTATGTTTATTTAAAATGTAATTTAAAATACTTCACTGATCCCTGAAGGGAAATTTAAATATTATAGTAATTGTTTTTTGTTTGCTTGTTTGTGTTTTAAATAAGAAAACGATAGTACTAACAATGATAATAAAAGTCTTGTTCCTAAGGGTAAAAGGGGAGTTAAACTCTTACAGAAACTTCAAGCAGACTTCTGATTAATAAGATTTTAAACATGAGGATGAATTGCTTAAGTTTTATAAAATTGATGCAATGCTTTTTTGTAAGGTGAAAAAAATGACATCAATCCCAGAGAACCACAGGTGCCTCGAGGAATGTCAGAGATGTATTTAATTGATATTTCTTCAGTGACGCGACCACACGTTTGGCTGAACCAATGACGGCAGGCCCTCAGACACCACGTGATTGGCTCCAGGAGCCGTCAATCACCGCATGCAGCGCAGATGATTGGCTGAGCGGGAGCGGCATGATGCGGGTGAGGCGGGACTAGCTCTGCTGGGGTTGGATGGAGGATGAGGCTCTTGGAGGGAGGGGTGAGGTTGATTGGAGCCGGTTGGGGGGTGCTCGTAGAGGGAGGCGGAGGGAGTGCTTTACCGCAGTATCACTAGATTTCTGCACCACTCATCAAAACTCTGCGGCATGCAGACAAGAGGAGCTGGGGGGGAGGGCAGATGCTAGTTCTGTACTGAGTATAGGAACTCTACCTCTTACTGTCCGTTTTGTTTTATTTAGATAAGTTACTGTATAATTTAACTTCTTAGTTTGAGAGAATACCTCCTGTCTTACAGCGGAGGCACTCTAGGTCTCTCTGGCGCTCTCCTGCCTTGCTAATTGTTACTTTAGACCCGGCTTTTTCTCATTAGGGCGCGTTAATTAGAGTTTCAGGTCCTACGTTTTATGAAAAAATGGCAAAGGATGGAGAAAAAAGCGAGTGGAAGGAATTTATATGGAACCCAAGGACGAGGGAGTTTATGGGCAGGACAGCGAGCAGCTGGGGTAAGTGGAGTCAACTACAGCAATGCAGCAAACCGGGTCCCCCGGCTCTCTAACAGGTCTCTGTCAAACTCCAAGAAGGCTGTGCTGAATGTCTCACATGCTGCTTCACATAGGATTCATTCAGAAATGACAGTGTGTAACTATAATGTGAGTTAAGCCTGTTAGAAGTTGGTGATTATGCTCCTCTGTGCTCAGGTAATGAGATGGCTGTCGCTGTCCACTCTGTGGTGCTGAAATCTGAATGCGGCACCGCTCCTGGGAAGAAAAAAAAAAAACCTCTGCTCAGCTTCTGTTTCTATTTATGAATTTATTCATGGCACTGCCTTTTTCTAATGAAATGCGCCTAACATGAGGGTGTAGGCATATGGTCATAATTTTACATTTGAATTAGCCAAATTACTGCAGCAGCAGCAGCAGTGCTGAGGCAGGCTCCACTCTGTTGCACCATCAGCTCCTCTCTGTGGTAGAGAGCTGTGGCCAGCTTTCATGTGAATTCCTCTGCAGATGAGACTTTCTCTAGAGAGATCTGTTTCTGAAGTTCAGCAGAGGGTGAATTGCAGCTTTGTGTAATGAGAGTTCATCATGATATCATTCTTTTTCTGTTTTCCACTGAAATTTCAAAAAGGGGCTCAAACCCCACCCCCCGCTCAACACATTATTGTGGATTTCCTGTCTCCTTTGTATCATTTAAGCAGCCTGGTTTCTCAATGATTCATGAAATGATAGGGCACATATGGCTCTGTTCTAATGACATTGGAGCGTTTTAATCTGGGTAAAGCCGCAGGCCAAATGCTATTTGTATCACCTCCAACCCCCAGCCCCTCCCACTGAGTGTAAATCAGTGAGGGATTTAATCCTAATCTAATGACTTCATTGGCTGATGGGGAAGGTATCAATTCAGGGTGGGAGCTGGCAAAGTAAACCACTTTTAGGAATTTGGGCTATTTTGATCTATCCACTAGTTGACGCGCTCACATTTGAAACACTGAAGTCTGGTGTCTTGGATTGGAGTATCACTGAAAGGGGCTGGATTTGATGTGGAATTGTGGGGATTATGTGTCATCAATGGGGACTATTGTACTATTAGTGAAGGAATCATTGACTGCAGTTTCCTCTGCTGGAATCCTCCCACTGTGTACGACTTAATCCAGCTCAGTGCTTCCTAGGTGCTTTAAGGTCTTCTGGCCTTTTTAAGCTGTGCTCTCTAAGGCTTGTTAATTAGGCTATTTTCGTACTTTGCCACCACATGTAGGCCTGCTAAACTTGGCATTTCACCTCAGCACTTTCTCGTTCTCCCCATGACGCAAACACAGCAGGCTATGGACTGTACTGTACTGTACTGTACTGTAGCTCCACTGTCACTTCTTTAATGAGTGGCTTTATTTAATTATTTATTTTTACCCAAGTCTTTCTGTGCCAAGAAAGAAAAAAAGACAAGTTCCAGGTCCATTTAAATCACTAGTCTGTTGCTCACTAAGAATTATTTGAAACAATGCAAATTGAGAGTACTGGTTCAAAGTCATTTTGCGAATGAAACATTGAACATTAACTCGTGTCTTCGTCTTTGTGCCAAGAGATGTAACTCTATGGAGATGAGTTCATTAAAGAAGATATTTAGGAGTTACAGCCCCATGAGATTGCATGCAACATGCAAACACCTGCCTCTTTTTAAAATTGTACTATTGAGGAATTTTGCATCTTCCTCTTCCAAAATCTACAGACCCCTACCCTAACATGCAAAGGCATCAAATGAAAAAGTGTAATAGTGAGCAATGAATAATTTATCCATAGCTTAGATCTATTCATTCTTTTTGCTCGGATTTGAACTTTTTCCTGGAGGAGTCTTTTAATCAACAAATTTTAAAGGCAGTCGAGCATCAGGTCTACCTAATTAATTCTGATAGAAAACAGACACCTCTCGCCATTATTTGAGAAGAAAGAACAGGCTACTGAACCGTGCCGCCCTGGCCTTTCTGTTCTGTGCTTTCAACTGCCATCTGCAAACAAAACCCATCTGAAAGAGAGAGGCGACACTGTCCATCATCACGGGGACTGAGAAGGGCAGACTGTAAACCTAACACCCTCCTTGCCAGGGGGAAAGCCACCCTGCCTGCACTCACGTGTACTCACTCAGTCTCCCCTGGGTGGTGTCATGTTAGTGGTAAGCACAAACTCACTCCTGGACGACAGAGAAAACCACTTAAACACTTTGTTTTGTCACATCTTATCCCTGCTGCCTCTCTGTCTCTCTCTTTCTTGCTGTAGTGCCTCCGGCGTGGTCCGAAGCCTGGAGAGCTGACTGTGTATTTTTAATGACTCAGCTTGGGTCCTTTTCATGTGACAGACGGGATGCTCCCTGTTGCCTTACTCAGCCATTCATACATGCCTTCATTTCGACTCAGGTTCAAGAAATTTAAAAAATGGGTTGATAAAAATGCTCACAAGCTCTAAATCATCAAGGTTCCTCTCTGTGGTTGCTGCCCATGGAGCAGCCTTTCCCTTGACATTTTGTTATGGATCCTGTGCCTGTGTGGGGAGGCAGATGCAGCTGCTGATTGAGAGAAAGAGCTCCACACCAGGGGGGCAAGGCAGTAGAGGCAGAGGGTTCAGGGTGCTTGGTTGTTATTTCAATACAGCCTCAGGTGTTGAGGTTTTGTGTGACAGACATGTCATAGAAAATGGCATTATACTTCCTGCTCTCTAAATAGAAAGGGGATGGTACCAAACAGCTGCTTCCATAAAAATGCAACAAGTTGACTGACATTATGACAACTTAAATAGAATACAGTAGCCAAGAATTTATTTCATTTATTAGATATTTTGAACAGAGCTGAAAGGAGATATTTAAAAATTAATCACCACATATTCAAATTCAAGCATGTGATTATAGTTATAAACCAATAAGTGTTTCAAAATGTTATCAACTCTCTTAGATCTGAGTTTTTTCTTAATTCCAACCCTCCAAACTAAATATCTCCTGTATTTGGCTGTTTGTGTCACAGATTCATCAATATGATTTACTTTTCACACTGTAAAATTATGCCACATTTACTTTCTGACAGGCCATTCATGTGGAGTTTCTTGCACCATAAGCAAATTTCAGGCCCAGTACTGCTTTCACTGCTTACGTAACATCATCATCAGGGTCCCCTTACACAGCTGATGAAAAAAGCCCTAGTCTAGGATGGCCTGTAATCTCCTGACCCTGGTGCCTGGTCTCCAGGGGGTCCTTGTCCTCCCTCCTTCTGTGTCTCACTGTGTTATCGTCTCTCCCTCTCTGCCTATCAGGGAACTCTATAATGAAATCCACCAGGGAGCTGTTGCTCGGTCTCAGTGTATTTTACACAGTGTCAGGGATTCATAAATGCATCTCATTTAAGACCATTTTGTGCAATAACTCTGATTTAATGCATCTAAATAACAGCTGCATATTTGTGAGTGACAAAGAGAGGGGCAGATGCTGCAGATGGACTGAAACACTTTTAATTAATGAGGATTAAATGGCTTTCTCTGAACATATTTGACCACCGAAATGCAACAAAACACTACTGTGGAATTATCATGTTTTCACAGTAGTCAATTGTTAGATGAATCATATTAAAGAATATCTGCAGTGTAACAGCAATCATGATGTGGCCTTCATTGCACTTATTTACAGTTGTAAATGTTAGTCTAATGGAGCCTTCATGTATAATTCAAACCCTAGCTTTCATTGTAATGCACATCATTAGATCAAAGAGTCTTGCGGTGTGCTGAAGTCTGCAGATAGCATGCATAACAAAGATATAGTGGCTGCTTTAAACATCAGTGCATGCATTTTAAATATTAGTCATCATGGCATCTGAACATAGAGTTGAATTAGACACCTCATGCTGGTTTACAGTTTAGATTTGAGTAAAAACATATTCATAATGTTTGATAAGCACTAATCACAATGAATGAAGTCTAAAAGAACACAATTAATGCAAGGAGAAATATAAGTGTAAAAGACAACTGAAAGAGATTTCTATAACTATGATCACATACAGAGAATGTTAAGACAAGGGTCAGGGAAATGCATTATTACAGAATTTTGAAATGAAATGAAATGAAAAATACTTTCTTGATCCTAGAAGGAAAATTTCAATACTGTAGTAATAATTTTTTTCTCTTTTAAATAATAATTACATGATAATAACAAAAATAATAACAAACAATTAAGATATTAATGTAAAATTTCTGACTTCAATTCTGGCTTGAAAAAACTTAGGGTTATTTTCCTCACCTTCCGTAAAAAAAGCATACTTCTAGTGAATCTAATCCTCTCTTGTAGAAATCTAAATAAAACACTATTTTATCACTTATGTGTTTACAGACAATTATTTAAATTTCAAGCCAAAACTGTCAAGACATCTTGAATTTTCTCATGAAATTCCTTTTGTTGTTTATGTTTTGGTTTTGCATTGTTTTGGTTTTTGGACTTGATGTTAGAATAAAATGTGAATCCCTAATTACATTGGAACATTTTTGGAAGAAGAAGGCCTCATGTTTTCCTCCTGAATAATTGTACTTTGATATATCGTGTGTCTGATCAAACTCTCTTCTGTCTGTCTCTGCAGGTCTTATTCTCCTCTTTTATGTAGTTTTCTACATTTTCCTGGCTGGCCTCTTTGCACTCACCATGTATGTCATGCTTCAGACGCTGGACGACCACAAGCCCACCTGGCAGGACCGTCTCTCCACACCAGGTGCTGCAGCTTAGGACACAAACTGCACGAACACATGGGCCACAGTCTGTGCCACAGTGCCTTGACCCTCCTGTCATGTCTCTGTCACTCACAGGCATGGTGATTAGACCTAAAGCAGATGAGACCTTTGAGATTGTCTACAGCATCAAGGACACTGAGAGCTGGGACATGTACACTCAGGCTCTGAACAGGTTCCTGGGACGTAAGTCTGGATTCTCAACTGTGACTCAGAAAAGCTCACTAGGGATTAGCCAACCACCCAGAATGAGTTGTTTTTACCTAATAAGGGATATTCCCTTACTGTCAGCAGGTAGGAGGTTGCCTTGCATCACAAGCCTTTAAATACACACAAAATAAACCCCACCCCCACTCTCTCCATTCCCCCCCACCCCCACCCCATGCAGCCTACAACAACTCAGTCCAGGCCCAGAAAAATGATGAGTGCACCCCGGATCAGTACTTCTTGCAGGAGGACAGCGGAGATGTGAAGAACAACCCAAAGCGCTCCTGTCAGTTCAACCGCACCATCCTGGAGGACTGCTCGGGGCTCAACGACCGTTACTATGGATACCAGGAGGGCAAGCCGTGCATCATCATCAAGTTGAATCGGGTATGAAAGAGGAAAGGGAAAGAGAATGGTGTTGCTAGGAGACATGGAGCAACTGAGATAATGAAAGTGGTGTGGAGAGAAGGAAATAAGAAGAAATACGGATGTGATGAATTTATTTTTAGTTTTATGGCATACTTGAGGCAATTTTTACTTCCATCTTCCATATTCAAGTGAGAATAAAGCTTTAATATCACTGGATATGTGTTATTTTCTCACCAGGTGATTGGGATGCTTCCAGGAAAGGACGGACAGGCTCCGTATGTCACCTGTGGTGCAAAGGTATTCCAGTTATTCACACAATGCACATCCTAACACAATAATCTGGACTATATCCTGTTGAAAGCATCTGTTTCTCACTCTCGCATGCAATTTAACCATCCTCTGATCATGACTGTCTTCACGCTTATCTAATTTGCATGCCATTTTTGTCATTTACACTATCTGTTGTGTTGCTTTCCCATTGTTTTCCATCAAATCACCCACTCACAGAGATACAAAGTTGGCAAAAATGAATGGGTAAGAGCAGGGTTGAAGATGTGTTGGTAGATATTTGGACATTTGTAGAAGCAGTAAGTTTGTAGTTCACGTAAATTGTCTACATGGTGGAATTATCAATAGGAGATAGATGGTGGGAGCTGAGATTCAGAGCAGAAAAGTAGATTAATGAGAACCACCTCCTTTTTCCCTACATGGATGAGAGGCATTTTTGTCACGTTACTAACAAAGTTGTTTTGCTCCCTCAGAGAGAAGACTCTGACAAAATTGGACAGTTGGTGTATTTCCCACCAAATGGCACTTTTAACCTCATGTACTACCCTTACTATGGCAAGAAAGCTCAGGTACGATTGAACTGCCAAGCACGGTCTGACAGTTTACTTTACACATATCAGATAGAAAACATCAGTTCCTGTGGTTGAAGACACTTTCTGGTCTGTTCTTCAGGTGAACTACTCTCAGCCGCTGGTTGCCGTCAAGTTCCTTAACATCACCGCCAACCAAGACGTCAACATTGAGTGCAAGATCAACGCCAACAACATTCCCATTGGCAGTGAAAGGGATAAGTTTGCTGGGCGGGTGTCATTCAAGCTGAGGATCAACACCATCACCAACTAAGTCGCCCTTTTTTCCACCTCTCCTGAAAACTACTTCCTCCATTCTCTGCGACACTGCACATACACAAATAATAATCTCAGTATTGACGCCCTTTTGTAGGATATGTTTACATCCTCCGTATTTCAGGGGGAAATTGTTAACCTTAGTCTTGTGAAGAAGAATAAAAGGGTGTTAATCCTGTCATTATTTCTGTCTGTGAGCTTTGGGACAAATTCTTCTCTGTAAATTAGTTTGAGGTGACGTCTATTTATACTGCATGACCAAACGTAAAGGGGATGTAAAGGATGTGAACATGTGTTTCCAGAGTTTGCAAGGATCAGCAACAGTACCACATTAATGCTGCTCCCCCTTCCTGCTGCCTCTTTACAGAGTCTCCCTCTATATATGATGATACACAAATTACAATACAAAATGTGTATACCTACAGTATTTATACGGCATCATAACCTTATATCAATATTTTGTTGCACTAAAAAAGAATAATCCAACAGACTCGCAAATATATCTCAATGGATGGATGCAGAAATGAAGCCATGTTGCATGTGTGTATTGTCTTTAGTGTGCTATGAGGGGCAGGAGGCCCCATGTGTCCCACCTCTCTGCTCAGCGTGAAAAACAGAAAAAATATTCAACCACTGACCACCAGGAGGGACCAAGCTGTAACAGAACACAAACATCAGATGAGATAGGCATTTTCTCAAACAAGAAGAGGAGTTACAGGAGAGCTCAAAACCTTTAAGTGTGTGTGTGTGTGTGTGTGTGTGTGTGTGTGTGTGTGTGTGTGTGTGTGTGTGTGCGTGTGCGTGCGCTTCATTCACTCACAGGTCCTATTTCATACTGTAGGTCGGGAAGTTGCATGCAATGTGCAATATTCATTACATGGCATCGATATGAGCGTGTAAATCAACTCTTTGGATGGGGAAATGTCATTTAAGTAATAATTAATTTGGCTTCTTTGACATTCGGCCTGTTTGTTTAACCTGAGAGCAGCTTAGCAGATGGATGAACATCATGTTTTGTTTGTTGTGTTCAAAGCACACATCAATGCCACATGACATTTTAACACACTTGCTTTGCTTCATCAAGGTCTTTTTTCAAAACTAGCTTTCTGTTAACTGTTTTAAATGTTTAAAGATGTGGCTAAAGTCTTATAACATCAGATTAGGTTTGCAAAACTTGACTTTTTGCATCTTAAAGCATCTTTTTCAAACAATTACCTACTAGGTTAAAAAACTTCTGATGCTAACTCACTCCTCCCCTGCTGCACATCAGTCATGTTGTCTACCTGTCTGAGTTTTTTTTTCTTTTTTGTGTGTGTGAGTGTGTGTGTGTGTGCATGCATTGCATCTATTTCATATGCATTATAAATAGATGCTGTTTTCATGTTTTGTATTGAATTGCACTCAAAGTGTGCTTTTTTCCTCTTTTTTTTGTGAATCTGAGTTGATCTAACTCATGTACAGTTTTTTAGAAGATTGATGTAGAATCTTTGTTCTCTTTGTTGTCATTCATACTCATTATCAAACTATATAACAAATCATTTAGTCCAAAGGTTATATTAAAACTGATTAGTCATAAACGTGACTTTGCCCAGTAGAGTATGGTTTTACAGGCCTGTAGGAATTTAACAAGAGTGGAGATTTGCTTCCTCGGCCACATAGAAAAGTCTGATTTTTTCCATGTGTTTATTTTCGTTGTAGTTTTTTCACTCTTAGATGGATCAGTGTGAAAGTACAGCCATTGTGATAGCAATGTCTTAGATTAGTGCTGAGTTTTGATGCTGAAGTTGTTTACTGTTCACTCTGCAGTCTCAGGCACTCAGACCTGCCATTAACACCTGCTAATACTGGCTGGAGGAAATTTGTGGAGTCACACTTGTTCCAAGTCAGACACATTATTTTATCGCAAAATTACAAGTGTGAACCTGTAATTTCATCATAGCAAATGTGGCATCTGTTCACACTCATTACAGTCTGGCTGCACTCCACAGTTTCACTCCTCTCAGAGTAATGTATCCTGGTCTGCTTGAAGATATCTCACACTGCTCTGAATGGGGCTTCATTGTCTGATGCAGATTAGATGAAGAGAGGCAGAAAGACTATGAGATGTAATCTGATTATCTGATCTGTACCAGGGGAGTAATTCACAATGAAGAGTGTGATCTAACAGCCACCAGAGTTGGGTTTTTTTTTTTTTTCTTTTCGCTTTTTGAGACAGTCCACTGACCAGTTCACAAGCATTTCTCCTCTGGCATTCCTGCAACACTTACTTAATTTCTCTGTAATCTCTTAATCTGGTCGGCTAATCCAGAGCAGGCACGCTGAACTTCTTCACCCTACTTTGTCGCTCCTCCTCCACTTCTTCCCCCTGATGCTTCATGCACTTAATCATCTCTGTATTTTACTATTTCAACCACTGAAGAAAGTGACTGAAGTCCATTCAAATCACAGCACAGAAAATCAAACAGGCTGCTCCATCACCTGAGTGGACTTGTCTGTTTTTGACCCATGTGCTTGTGAAAATTCAGTCCTCAACCAAAGATTGTCATCACATTTTATTCCTTTTCTATTCAGCAGCAGATGTGAGTGAGGATTTAGTGTGGTGATACTGTGGAAACCAGGTGGAGGGCTAACCACCCTGTGTTATTAAAAGGCCTACTCTTATATAATAAGAATACGCACAAAAACGTGTTTCACTGCGACGTAACAGTGCCTCCTGGTGGACAGACAGTGTTGATCCCCAGTGTCACAGAATGTTTTTCCTCTTATTTCCATTTATTTTTCTTTTTTTTCTCTCTCTGATAATTTGGAGATGTTCTCAAAAAGCAATATGATTATTTACTTATTGTGTGGCTGTACGAAGTGTTATTAGATACACATCAGTGTCTGATTAAGCGCAAGGGAGATGGTGCATTCAGGCTTTTTGTCAGAGTGCATCATCAAGATGGAACAGTTTAGGAATGTAGTTTTTTGTTTATAAGAAGAAGAGTATTTTTATCGCTATTTTGTTGTAAAGAGGAAAGCATGTATAAGGTTGTACAATGTCATGGGAGTTAGCTGGTTGGTTTTCATCATTAATTTCTGTAAACCGCCAAAAAGTAACAGCTTGGCTGGAGATTTTTTCTTTTTTTAAATGTAGAAACATTTTAATTGTCACACCTTGAGTCCTTTCTACCTTCTTCAATGAAGCTTGTAAGGCTTGCAATGAACGTTCCCTGAATTCTTTGATCTGTTTTATTTCTAGAAAGAAGTCACTCAAAAGTAAAATGTGAAAAACAATCTTAAACAGACTGTTTACAGGGGACTTTCAGCGCCAAGAACCTTCAAAACACACACTACATCAGGGCTGGACACAGAGAGAGAGAGTCCATTATTCATTCGTCAATTATTGAAAATTTTCTACAAACCTTATTTTCCCAAACTAACATCCCTCCTCTAAAATCATTCTATTGCCTAAGACTGTGTGCACGAAAGTACAAGAAAGGAATCAGTGAAATGTATTGAGATACTCACCCAAAAAGGATGATAATTCTGTTCTGGATCTTTATTTTTTGCTCTTGATATATGTATATTTTTGCTCATGTTTACCGCAAACCAAGATAGAGAAATAAATAAATGTCATTTAAGGGAACTCAGACTCACGCTTCATTCTTATCTGAAAGTTTGTATTCAAGACAGCATTTTAGTTAAGTCACAGAGAGATGCTACTCAAACAAAAGTAAAACTGAGTGGATCATGGTTTATAAGCAATTAAAGAGTAATAGAAATCAGCCACGCCTTCGGTTGAGACAGGAAAAGAAACCAGCCGGTGTCAAAAGTAGCATCAAGTGGATGTAATCTAATGTAATCCCATTCACCGTAATCCTCGCAGCCTGCAGTCTCAGTGAGCAGCAGTGTTATCCTGTGTGGTAATACTTTGTGTAGTAACATACAGAGGGTGAACCCCAAGAAAAGAGACATGATGTGAAAGGTTTACACACTCTTTCAACCTTACACTGTCTTCCTTTATAGTCACAAGACAGTAGAGCTTGGTGGAAATACCACAAGCACCACGTCATCCTCCTACACACACCAGAGGTCAAAGGTCACAGATTGAAGTCCTCTCTACATTCCAGCACCAAACACAAAAGTTGCTTATAATAAAAACTGACCAAGCCCTAGGAATGTGTGGATCTTGCCAGTGGTTGGACTTCATTTTTCTATTTGAGGGTGGTTCTAATGCAGTCTGCCGCCAATAGCTTGATAAGATTAGAGGCAAAGTGGACTTCCGTTTTCTGACCTTCAACCAGGTCCTGTCTCGGGTTGGCTCCACGGCCACAGGCTCTATCCTTATCTCTCCTTTCAGCAGAGCCTCCTCCTCAGAAAGAGAGAGAGAAGGGGGGCAGGAAAAGAGAGAAAGCTTGGATTATGTAGCATTAGAGGTATTTGTGGGTTGAAAATAGTCTGATCAAGAGTAGCTCTGATGTCCTATTCTTACATACACTACTCTCTCTATTACGCACACATTCTATTATTACAGTCCTGACTTCTCTCACTCAAGCCTTCATATTAAATATGTTTTTATTACATATTTAATATTTTAAAAGTAGGTAATTAAAGGAGTAAAGACCTTCTGCATTTGGGTTCAGTAGCCAGTAATTTCAATAATGTCTCTGTAAAAAGTCTCAAATGGAGCAGACTTTATTTGCCATTGTTTATGGAAAGTAAATAGGTCTGTTTCATAGTACTGGAACCTCTGTTGGTTGCTGAATAGCATTACACAAGGTGACCATAATCTGAAAACTTAAAACAAAAGGACCCTCTGCCCAGCCTGTTGGAAATCCTGCAAAAATGCCCAAAGATACTTGGAGATACAAAGTGGCTTTGTAACCCATACATTTATTTAAAACGCCCGTTTCCTGTTTAAAGGAAAACTATTCTATTGTGAAAGTTATTTATAGGAGCACATTTACACCAATCAAAAATATGAAAATGAAAAAACTGGTATAGGATTCTTTTTGCCCACATTAGGCCAACACTTTGAGACAAGTTCAAGTTGAAATTTCAACCTTATCTCAGGAATTCTGACTTTTTTCTTCATATTTTTGACTTTTTATCCTAAAATTTTGACTTTCTATCCAAAATTTTCTTTTTTGTTTTTGCAAAAATATTGACTTTCAAAAATTTTTACTTAAACTTAATGTGTTGACTTATCTTGTAAAATTATTATTTAATTTTTTTTAACTTTTTTTCTGAAAAAAAAAAAAAACTTTTTTCCTCATAATTTTCATTTTTTACCTAACAATTCAGATTTTTTCATCCAAAAATTTAGATTTTTAAACTAAAGTTCTGACTTTTTATGTACTGATTTTAAGATTTTATCTAGCAATTTTGATTTTTTTTTTTTTTAATCTAATTTGACTTTTTATCTCAAATTTAGACTTTTTACCCCATATTTTTACTTAATCCAAAATTTTTGCCCTATCTAACACATGTTCCATAGAACAAGCTGAGAAAAACCTGGACATTTTGGGGGATTTTTAAGAATCCCCAGTACATAATTTTACTAGCAAGAAAGGGGGCAGGTTTAAAAGAGTCTTGTTTGGTCACCCTACATAACAACTAAGGGACATTTAAGTCAAAATTATAACATACCTGAACCAGATTTAGTCAGAAAACACACAGCTGCATTTCTCATCACTTTTTCTCATATATTTAATTATTCTGGACATGGTACAAAATGTATAAGACTCCACATTCACACCACGGTCAGTGTAGAGCACCATAGGTCAGTTCTGCATCACATGTTGATTTGTTAGAGTAATACTTCTTGCATCAGGATTGATTGGTCCCAGATTTTAAGGCTAAAAGGCATCTAGACCTTATGAGGTAGCGTACTAAATCAAGTCAAATATGATCGACACAGTATTAAAAATTTTGAATGTAAAAGAAATTAAGAGGCACAAAAACATAAACCATACCATTTGATGCAATCAAGGACATTAGAGACATAATTTGTGTGTTTCTTGTATGTAGTTTCCATCAACTTAAATAATTCACAGCCTGTGATCAGACTATCAGCTGCCTTCTAAATGCCTCTCACACTTACAGCAGAAGTTGAGACATCATGAGGAATGACTTAATACTGAATGCAAACTTTTAGTATGGGTTGATTGTTAACAGCACTTTGGTTCAAAAAATATATGGCACAAAAACAGTTTGCTGCTCACGTTTCTTAAAATTTTTTAAAGTTTCTAGGTGGTGAGGCATTTCCGTGCAAAGTGTCCAATGAGGACAGTGCAAAACATGATAAAAACAAAGCCATAGATCCTGTCTAGTCCAGAGTCATCTTCCCTATGGCAAGTCCAGCATGCCATTTTCCTCCAGGGCTTTTTGCGTCCTGTCGTAAACTTCTCCGGTGGCCTGAACCACTCTGTTTAGCACCGCACTCAGCTCCTCCTGGTCCTGCACACAAACCAGTCGAAAGAAGAAACCCCGCTCCGGCATGGCAATAAAGGCCAGCTCGGCAGCTCGACGGACAAACCAGGTATGGTGGAGAGCAAGGGTGCTCTGGTAGGCCTCACGACACAGCTCTGAGGGACTCCTGAGCCGCCCAGTCACTGGTGTCTCAGCCAGCTTCTCCAGGAAGAGCTTCAGCCACAGCAGAGCTCGATGCAGGCGCAGGAGGGTCCGACAACCAGAGTCTGTCTGATGGTTGAAGTCCACCAGGCCTTGGCTCAGCTCTGTTGAGATCATGGAGCGCACAGAGTGGTAGGCACCAGTGTGCTCTGGATCATTTTTAGCGCCTGCTTCTGTGCTCATAGTGTTTCTTGAGTTTGCAGCTGGAGCCAGCTCTGCTTCAGGGCTCTCTCCAGCCTGCACAGCCAGTTGACGGATTATGGAAGTCTTTGTTTCTATTTCTTTTGATATCAGTCCAACCATTGAGCCAAGAGCTTCCATGAACCTAGAAAATGGGTAAAGTAAGTGAGGAAATTTTTGTTCTTATGTTCAGTGAGAATCTTTAAGTTAATCCCTTATTCAGTTAAGCCTGTAAAGATCTTATCACATTGGTACTGAGACATTTTGTTTGACCTGGTAAGCAGTCCTTCTATCAAGAGTTGGTAGACTACCAATAGTTGACATGCATGCAACATGAAGTAAAGAGTGGATTGTAAGGGTTATGCATGGGTAGGTCTCTGAGGTTGAGCTGTAGAAACTACAGATCTCTATTGACCAGTATTTCTTAAGCATAATAACATAATCTGAAAAGCTGCTTAATGTTGCTGTTGCATGAAAACACTTAATTCGTATTGCAACCTTTTCCAGTGCAACAAGCAGAATTTTTATTGTTACTGGAAGTTGTCCAGTACCTGAAAGCCTCCATGCAGTTCAGGAACAAAGAGAATCTGAACGCTATGCTTGGTATTAATGAAAATGTAAGGTTTACTATAGAATTGTTGTCTGCATTTGGATTAAACGTTTTTTCCACATTTCTCATGGTCTGTCCTGGAGCAGCAAATGGATAATAACAAGAAAACCCCACAATAACAAAAAAGTGTACAGTAGAGACAATGAAATTTCTGTCACCCAGTGTGATTTCATGCCTGCAGTCATAACCCAGCCATAAAGTAAAACTGTGCAGGGTGAGTCACATCATAGAAAATCCAAATCATGTAATAAATGACTTCATTGTTTCCAGTAGCTATAACTCTCTCGGACTACGCCTGTGTTATCTGATAATATTACCTCACAAGTTCATCCCAGCTGGATAGATATGGCTGCAGGAGCACGTCAGAGGTGTCGGCTGGTGCAGCCAGCAGGTGGGAGAGCAGCAGAGACACCTGGAAGGTCTGACCGGGACACCCCTCAAGGACCCTCAGGCCATCGGCTCCCTCGGCCCCACTGCTGTTGTACAGCTGGTGAAGCTGCTAGTGGGGGAGGGGAGGTGTGCGTAAGTGAGTAACAGTGTGTGTGTGTGTGTGGGGGGGGGTTGTGGACAAAGAAAGAGAGAATGCGGAAGTGATTCACCACATTCAAATTGGCCATCTGCTTCACAAGACCTTCTGGAGGAAATTTAATAAACAGCATGCTGCTGAGCTGTTTGCTTGGGCTCTTACCTTATTCCCTTGATTATAACCTTTTAAGCAAGAATCCCAGTGGTAATCCAAACCTCCATCTAAGGAAGACATTGAAACAGAAACAAAAGAAATGCTATTGCTTGTTTTCTGACTGAAATATGCCATTATTTTCAGCTGATCATGCAACTTAAACTTTTATTGACAACCAAACAAAAGGTCATTCAGCACAGTATGGGGGGGCATTTAACACATGAAAATAAAATATTTATAGCTTTGCATATCCATATGAATTATTAACAATAATGGGTCCATGACGCATACAGTTTCTGCACATTTAATGTGCAAAAGCAGCAGATGATTTACATCATCTTTAAGTAGCATTAGGTGAGCATGCCAGCAACATTACTGTCTTTGTATTGAGTAATCCCCTGAGTAAGTTCAAGTCCCTTATCCTATTTGTTTTAGCTCAATTTTGGGGTCTCACAACTTTAGAAGACTGCAGTTTGGTTACAAATTGCTTTGATATGTTATTCAGGTAATGGTTAAACTAATCTCTGTTACAGAGAATCATTTAGTAACGCTGTGATCTGAATATCAAGATGAGACTTGCTGCCAGGTTCTTTCAGCAAAATAATCAGGTGATATCTCTCATAGAGGAAATTACCACTAAATCAATAATGCAGTGAGTTGTTCAATGGATAGAGCTGTGCTGTCTATTTTTGATGTCTCAGTATTCAAGATCACTGTCATGTGATCTCTAACAAGGAAAACTGATTAGAGACAGTTGACTTTGTTTGTTGCACTTTCTTGATTAATTCCACTTTGAGCTAATTTCAGCCTCTACTGAAGCAATCTGAGGAACGTGACCATCATGTGCACACATCAATGAAATGCTGATGGACATTTTCCAATTTCTAACTACGAGTATCAGACACATGGCACAATGATACTTGACAGTAATTTACATTTGCATCCATGAAAGAAAAGATGAATCTAAAACTCTCTAAGCCTCTAATCATCAACTTAAACTCAGCCCTTTAATTTGTGGTCAGTGTGGGAGATTTGAGACTTCATCAATTTTCCCAGCATATAGTGAAGCCAGATGACTGAGGTGCAAATGTTTTGTATATGATCAGCAAAATAGGTTATAGGTTTCTAGACCGCAGAATTCCGCAAAATCACTAAAATCCTCCTGGGATGTTCCTCACAAGTCACCAAGTCAAGCTATGCTAATCATTAGCTCAGTTTCCAAACTGACCCCGGATTAGTTTCCCACGTGAATTGTTGTCAGATGGTTAGTTAGCTTTATTGGGAAACTAAAATCTGTTAGTTCAGATGAAACTCAAGAGTCCATGGGGCATCTGTAAAAATTGACTTCAAGTTTGAGAATATGAATTAATATGAAAAGATCCTACAAGCTCAGTTTTTACTTTTGCCATCTGCTGAGCTAAACTGGTGCCCTCAGAATGAACTCTGACCTGAATATCTGCTGTGTCCTGATGTCAATACTGTCACACTGTTTGCAGGATTTCTTTTTACTTCCTCATAAAGTAAATACTTTCAGTTGAAGTTAGATCTGGAATGACATTGTTCATACAATACAGCAAATGAATAAAGTAACTTAATAGTTGTCCATGTTAAAACAGACAAACATTTCTGTTTCTACAAAATAACATGGTTTGTAGAGATTGCTCCAGATTTTTGGTGATGATTTATCACACATAAGTGTTTCTGTCATTTGTAAAGTGGAGAAGTTTGGGTGTGTGACCACCATGCTGGATTCTGCAGCCACCATACCATGTGACACATTCCTCAACTGGAGCATGTACCTTCTCAACAAGGAAGGGATTGTACAGATTAATAGTATTACATAGGCACATAGAAGCACACACACAGACACACACACACACACACACACACACACACACACACACACACACACGTGGATAGAGAGTGGGATACTCACGTAGCCACAAGGAGCCAAGGAACAGCAGCAGGACTAAGATAGCAGCAGCAGCCTTGCTCTTCACGCCCATACTGAAGTCCAGCTTTGGGTCTATCAGTCCCTCTCTACTCCTTCTCTTTGTCTCTGTCTTTTCATTCCCCTGAGTCTCACATGAGTCCTCGTTCCCTGGCACAGGCTGTCACCACAATTAGTAAGTATGGTACCCCTGCCTTTGACCCCCGCAGTCTTTCCTCTCATGCTCCTGTTGAATAAAAAGTTGCCATGATTCTACCTCCAAGACCCTCTGCTAATGTTTAACTTTTACAACTCCTTGACAACTCAGCCTGTTGTTACCCTGCCTATTTCTTCCTTCTATTGCTTTCTTTGATTCACGTCTTGCTTCCCTCCTGCCTTTGTGTGTCTCTGATTCAGAAGCAGCCTGTCTCCTGTTGTGTTGCTCAATCTGAGGGTCCAGAGATCAGCCAAGAGCAGCTACTGCCTGATAAAGCAAAACCAGTGGAGCTTGTCCGCTAGTAACCTCCTTCCTCCAGATTCATCTTCCAGATATGCGTTATATTTCTGGTTACTCCGAGAAAACACTTGCTCCCTCTCCTCTCTTCTCCTCCCACTATACCAACACCCTCCCCTTTCCCTCCCACCCTCTATAACTCATTCACACACACTATTAGGGGAAACACAACGACCAGCAACACATATAACAGCAGAGGAAATATTTCTCCAAGCATGCTTAGCACATGTATGACAAGAAACAGATGTCTCTCTTTGCATGTAAACAAATGCATTTCCCCCATCTATCTGCTGAAGACATGACAGTCTGGAGTAATCTTTTGTATTGATTTATCAATACAACCACCCTTTTTTTGTTTGTCAATGAATAACAAAGCCTGTGTAAGCGTATCCTGCCACAAAAGCAACATCTATAAAACATCTAAGATAGTGAGAAAGCATTTTAAAGTCGCAAGAAACTAAGCGATACATTCCCTTCTACATTTCTTCCACTAAAGTTGATTCATTTTTGTTTATGATTATTTCATTTGGTAATTGGGGTCTAAAGTCCAAGACGTGGCAGAAAACCTGAGTAACACATGCAGAGTGTTCTTGTGATAATCTCTATCAGGGGGTAACCCTATGACTGGTCCCTATCACCAGGCTTGCTGCTGCTAACATAGGGGGAGGTGAACAGACATTGAACTGAACGCTCAAGCCAAACCACATGTGCTCCAGAAAGGGGGGTGGGATTAACAATTGTATTTTGTAGCAGAGCAGAGGAGCGGGAAACTACTGAAAGCAGTCACAGCGACGTCTTTGCCGGGAGGGGCCGATCATGGGGCTCTAACTCTGTGCACTTGAATGGATGATCCCAGCCAAAACATGCACACAACTGACATGGGGAGGGACTGAATCCTTGTGGAAGCATGTGACCCCTTCTGAGGACTTGAACTGATTGACTCCACACAGCTGCTGTCCTCCTATTGAATGTTACAAAACAGCATTCATCTTGGAATGGATATAGATGTGAAAAAAGGTGTATTTGTGTGTGGTAAAGTAAGAAGCAGCTGATATACATTTGCTCTGGCTGGTTCAAACGCTTGGTATGCATTCACACTGTGAGAGTATGTTTATATATGGAAGTTCACTCGAGCAGGAGAGAGGTATTTTGTCACTGTCAGATACCTCCACACCAAATTTTCCAGCAGGAAAGTAAAAAACACTGAACCGCAACAAAAGGATTGGACTTGGAAGCCATTTTTTTTTCTCAGTCAAATGGGACTTAATAAAGTTGAAAATAAAAAGAGTCATCTTCTGATCTGAATACATGGAAATCAGAACCAGAAACGCATTATTAAGCCTGTGGATTTTCACAGACAAATGAGAGAAATTATGCACTATTGATTGTTGTGTGTTAAACCCTTGGTGGCTCATTGTCTCTGAGGAGCCACATTTTTCTGAATCTTTGACATAGTATTGGTGGAAATCATTCTGATGACATTTGAATCCCCCAAGACAGGCTACCAATGAGCTCAACCATAATTATACCCAAAGACCATATGGTCATTACATATTCAATCACAGTGTTCAACTCTGTTAACTCCACAATGGTATGATGATATAGCAATAATTTATAACAAGACATATGGATGAACGCAGATGGACCTCAGTGTCTCTTATTTCACAAGAAAATAAATGGAACTGAATGAAAACTCCAGCTTGTAAAAAAGATGGATTGCACACCTGCACTCTGTAATATTACCAAAATAGTTAGAGACCCCCGAGCTGACTGTTTGCGTTTTGAGTCAAACATTCCCTTTCTCTATGGCTCAAGATGCAATGACATTTGATTTATAACATGCTCAGTTGTGTCCAAGTTTTCCCTTTATTTAAGAACTTACTTTTAAATTGTGATTTAATTTGAGGAGGAGATCTGATGTCTTGGTTGATAACTCTGTTGACGATTGCAAGCTCCAGCTTGTTTGTCCTTTTGAAGACAAACAAGCTTCAAATACAGAAATGGTACATCTTTAAAAGCACATGTTAATGTGGAAAGGTGGAAACATGCTGCAAATGAGAAAATGTGCTGCAAAGCACTGAAATAACTGCAAAGAGCTGAAATAACTGCACTTGAAATGTGCTGCAAGTGTAGAAATTATTAAAAATAATGAAATAAAATTGTTTAATTACTTTACAAAAGAATACTGTGCCAACCCAATAGTTTACTTTGTTTTATTAGTGGGCAAAGTGAAATGTGGGCTTAGGTTAGCAGAAGCAGCCTTAGGTCAGGTCCATGGCTGCACCAGCCAGACTTCTTTTCCATCTGTTGGTGTCCTCCTTGAAGACTTTCTTCCATTATTACTACTTTTTTTGTACAACAGGGGGAGGTGGATGTGTGTTACCCAAAGTTACATGCAGTCAATGAATTCACTTTAGAGTGACCAGTCTTGACCAAGCTTGAAGACCATTGAACCCATAGTCTATCCAAAACATTGCTCCACAAACGACCTTCTTTACAGATTGATCTGCTTCAGCGACAACTGCTTGGCTCCACTTAATAAAAAGGATATTGTTTTCCTGCACTATCCCTCAGCTCCTCTTGGTGAACTACAAGATTTAGCTCCTCTACTGTCTCTGAGCCTGAGTGTGAGACACATAATCTGCCTTCTGGGGGCTCCCGTTACCTTAAAGAAGCTCATCTCTCTTTCCCGAAATATATTTTTAGAAGTCAATCACATACTGGGAAACTCACATGGTGCATTCCAGAAATCAGCGTGTTGCCCTTGTCACCACAAAGTCACACTACTTATATTACTCATGGTGTTGATGTTGATAGAAACTTAGTTTTTGTATGTGTACCAACAAAGACATCTAGATGGTCTGTTTGAAAACTTTTGGCCAGTACCGTGTTCCATCCTATTGGACAAAGTTTCTGTGCAGTTTTAGTTACATGTTGTGTTTCATGATGTGTCCATGAATTCTTGGTGAGTCAGCCTCCAGACCTCTCATCCCATCATGGTCTGCAGCACTCTTACTGTGCTGGAGCCTTGCACTCAACTGGTGTGTGTGTGTGTGTTTGTGTGTGTGTGTGTGTGTGTGTGTGTGTGTGTGTGTGTGTGTGTGTGTATAAATACTCTGCGCACATTGCAAGGGGCTGCAGGCCTGTGCAGGCTGTCACCTGTTCACCTTGCGGTACCCAGCAGTGGCTGTGCCTTTTTTTTAACCACAAACACAGCAACATTATCCAGCATCACTTTGAAAATGTGCACCATTAGTTTCCCAACAATCCTAGATATGAATATATCTCTAAAATAAAAATGTTCATATCAATCTGGTGGAGGATTGCCAGGGTACATGAGACCCAGCAAACTGGAGATAAAGAGTATATGATGTTTATACCTCTTTGTACTCTTTCAGAGACTAACCCTGATGTAATATAACTGGCCTCGGCACAGATAGTTACTCTCTAATGATCATGATGATGGTTATTGTGAGTGACCAAAGTGTGGCTTGAAGTCCTGGTTTAGTGCCTCTCAGCTGCTGTGTAATCTGAGCCATGAACAGCGACAGCCGTGGTGGGCGACAGCCAGGGTGTTGGGTGGCGTGGGATTAAGGGCTCTTCCTCTCGGTCTTTACTCTTGCTCTCTCAAACTTAATATTTAAATATAGTGCAGTACCGGGCAGGAAGAGGTCTTGGGACGTTATGGCAGCGTGTCGTTTCTGGACATTTTGGGGAATTGTAGCTATTCTCGGGACTTTAATGGTTCAGGGTAAGTGTTTTAGTGATAAATCTTTGGCATATCCTCAGCAGCTAGCTGGTTGCCCTCTTGATAGTCAAAACCATCTACAGTGTGTCTGATGTAAGCAGAAAATCAGTGTTCAAGAGACAGCCACCTCTTCAACCATAGATATGCTGTTTGGCTGTAAGAACTTTCTGTACAAAACTTGCTGAAACACACACATTGTATTGTTAGTTGTATAATCTTACCAGTTTCATTAGCATGAAAATGTGTCTCTCTTGCTAATAGCATATCTCTTGACATCTGTAAATGATTTCTTTGGCAACATAAATACATGTCGACTAATTCCATCTGTAATATTGAATGTGTCTCATTAAGCATGCTTTTCATTCCATTATAGCGGCTCTGACAAGTAATTCAGCACAGTGTCATCGCTGCTTTGTCATGCGAACAGCAGTACTAAAATGTTTGAAGCTGCTGTGGTTGGCATTACAACAGCAGGAGAACAGTGGGTCAGAATGGTTACCCATGAGGTAGATGAAGAAAAAACTGGATTTAATGAACAGAAACAGAACGATTATGGAGTACATGCCAAAATTGGAGTGTGAAAAAGAAAGAGCTTTTCTGAGTCACCAGAAAATTGGCCCTTGCCCGGCAACACTGTCTGCACATGACCCCAAAATAAGCACATTTAACAAAATACTTTTATGTTTCCCATTAATTTATGATGTTTGAAGCTATTAAAACTGAGTCTGTACCCTTTAAATGTTTTAAATGAAACTGTAAATGTCATTAACCATAACATTACAATCACTGTTAGGCTTTTCATGTTTTGCTGGTTCTTCAGCATCTGCCTGAAGATCATCAGCATCACTCCAACTCATACAGTTCAAATTGAAATATATTTTGGATTGCACTCAGTGCAGCCTTGAGAAAATTATTACACAGTTTTTCAACTACATCGCTCTGCTCTTCATTAAACGGGCCACAGTAAATCAAACTATATCTGTGAAAACTTGGGCTGGCTCCAATCTTTTCAACCTGAAACAATTTAAAAACAGTTCTGTTATTCAGTTAAGTTTTGAATGTACGGCACATTTGTTGCCCTATATTGATGTGCTTTTGGTACCTTCCACCATCACTTAAATCGGTGAATCTACCTCTTGCATTATCAAACTCAACTACTTACTGACCTGTATTTGAAGATTTTCCCCTGTGCCTTGACATGAAATTATCAGATACAACTAAGTATTTAGCTAGCGATACTGTTCATGTAACAAATGTCAGCCCCTGCCAAACTCTCCTTACAAACACAAAAATAGATGCTATATTGTTATATGCTATACAACTTGTAATTGCCCTAGTACAGGGCTGTTAGAAACTGTTGAAGCTCATAGGTCCTTATCAAGAAAATAAGGGAATTACTGAATAAAATTAAAAGACACAAGTACAACAGGAGAAGGGATTAAAAAGCAGTAGACTTACGACCAGACTAGTAGAGTGAGCAGGTGGTTGTGTTTTGATAACTCTGCAGAACCACTGCATGTTGTGAAAGGTATGACAAGTTGTGGCCAGCTTGAGTTTATCCTCCTGGCAGAGAACAACAACTTTGTAACTTTATCCTAAATTGTCATTGAACAATCTCTATATAAGTGAATGGCTCACGCTTACAAACAGTTTTAATTGCCGGACTGGTGTCTCCACAGCGTACAACCTTGGTGAAAGGGTATGTTATATTACTGAGGATGCTTTACTTTTGAAGTTAATATAATTTTAATCATGTATCACCAAACCTATCATATTTTATATCTTATAAACTGTAATATTTGACACATTTGGTGTGTCTTTGTAGTTTAAAAGATCTCTATCTCATCAACACAAGCAGCTTTCTTAAAGACCTGACAAATGAAATGTAAAACACAAAAATGTGTTTCACCCCCTTGGGGATTATCACACCACTACAGGCAGCTGGAGTTTTATTTTGGCCCTTTTTCAAAATTGCTGCTCTCATAACATCATCCACACATTTTTTTCTTTCAGGTGAATTATCACTAATTTATCAAGAAGTTGCAGTACTAGCAATATCTGAATTTTGACTTATTTTTAAAAACAAGTATTTTCTACTTTAAAACAATGCACATTTGCCAAAAACTTTACCAAAAAAAAGTTGCCAAAAATACAAAATATACATCATGAATGAAATGATATAGAAATATTTTTGGGATATATTATTAGAAGGCTTAATAAATCTCAGTTCCAGTTACTAGAATGTTAAGGCTATTTTTTGATGGGTCAGGTGGGTTAAGGTCATCTACTGTTAAATTTGTTGTCAGCAGTTATGATTTATGATATGTATGCAGTCACAGCACCAGTTGTACATGGTGCCAAATCAAACAATACATAGATGTGATGAAAGGTATGGTGATAACAGCTCTGTTAGATGTTTGGCCTTCATTTAGAGTTGAGATCAACAGAAAACGATGAGGCAAACTGTACAAAGGGCATAGTCAGCTAAGGTGAGCTTGGCTTGCTTTTACCCCAGTCAGCAGTGATGGTGTAATGTTTACCTTCGTGGTTATGTTGTTCTGACCCTTTGCTGCCTGCTTGTTTGTGACCTCAAATTATCAGGCCAACTGAGTGACAAAACTTGAACAACAAATTTGACCTACAGCCTCCCAGTGCATCACAAGTCAAGATAACCAAACCATTCCAGCCTCTTCATGAACTCCTCTCTTAATACAGTAATGGCAGGGTGAAAACTTAGACACCACACATTTGCTGTACTTTGTATTGACATACCCAAAAGCAGATCCATACAAAAAAACTAGTCACAATGCATTGTAAATAAAATCGCATTGAGTGAAAGCTTGATGCTTGAGTCAGTGTTTCTCTCTTACGATCAACTGTAGTCACTTTTTCTATTCTTTCTTTTAGGTTTCTTTTGTTCAGTGGGGTAAGGCAAAAATTCTCAAGTAGTACATCACATGTAGCTTTGAAAATATATCATGAAACAGTCCTCAGGTTCTGTTAAACCACACTGTTGGACCCCCTAGTGATATTTAAAACACTTGCACTTCAAGAAGAGGAAATACCCCTGCAGAAAACGCAAAGAAACGTCTCTCATGTGAAAAAATCATGAGGCTGTGGAAATCCAGTGGAGAAAACCTGATAATATGCCAGCACAGAGAAAAACAATCATATAAAAATGCCCACTTGAATACAGTTGTGAACAAAGCATCTTGACATGGACTCCTCCTGAGTGAGCCTGACTACAATGACATTCTGGCCTTGTAAAGACTGCGATTTTTCAGTGTAAATATAGGTAGACCAAGCTGCTAACCTGCAGTCTAAATGTAACTAATGTTTAAATGTATCCTTCTTAAGAGCTATTTATAGCTACCAAGTATTTTTTCCCATCTTCCCATTTGGAAACATTGTCGTTGTTTCCCTCTGTGATGACACTCGATATGGTACCATGGGTTTGTTTACAAACTCAGAGACTTGCCTGGTGGGATACCACAGCAGAGCTCCATTTAGATAAGACTTTAACTGCAGATCCATCTCTGTCAAATTTCATATGTCCGGGGGATATTCAAGTGTAATATTTAACTTAATTAGTTATTTGCAGCTGTTAGACCCCTGGAAAGTGAGATGTATCACCACTGTGAGTTTTTTGTCCACACGTTAGTCTTATGGTAGAACTATTAAAACAGCTCCAAAGATGCGACGTTTGTCTACACAATTGAACCTGGAAGACCTGGACATGAATTGATCATAGGAGTTGACATCTTTACTGCTCTGCTGTATCTTTTACTGTCACCATTTTCCCTCAGAATGATATTGATGATCATCGTAGATGACCTGAGTGTGACTCAAAGTCGTTGTGTAGAGTTACCCAGCTGCTGTGTAACCTGAGATATGGATGGTGACACTGCAGGGAAGGGACTAAACGTCTGAAATAACCTCTGCTTTTCTCCAACTCTTAAAGTCATTCAAAGATTATACTAAAATAAGGAAAGCCTAGGAGCACAGTGTGATAGAGCATGGTCTCTGGACTACTTGGAGAATTTTTTCAAATAATCTTAGATCTGCTCTGTTTGTTGCTTTTCGCCATGAGTGCAAAAATCAAATGAGTCCTAATAATTTAAAAAAATGTCCTGAAATTGATTTGAAATTGACATGATGCAATAGATACTTGAACAACAACAAAAAATAGATCAAAGAAATATACAACCTATGATAACCGATGATTGATTAATAATTTCCAAGGTAAATAAAGTCACAAAGTGTTCTTGGTAACAGGTTGAAGTTGTGAAGCTGACTGTGGTCTAATTTGTTTAGTAATTCTAGAAGAGGTGCATAAAAGGGTAAAAGTTGATCCTTTCTGACTCTCTGTGTTCACTTTACCAACTGATGCTCAGTCTGCTTAAAATAAATTAACAATGGCCTGGGGCTTTTTGCAAAGGAGAATGGGCAGTTTTACCATCTGAGAAATTAAAGACCTTCATCCACAACCACCACAAAATACTTCAAGTTGTCATCGATGTTAAAGGGGGAAATGTACAGAATTAAGAACTGGGGTTGGTAAACTTTTGATTTCAAAGTTTCTGTTGTCATTTTGATCTAAAAGATTAAAAACAGTTTTTGTTATTAAATGGCTTCACCCAACCAGAAGCCATGAGTGAGAAATGTTTGCATCATCATTCATATTCTCTGAAAAATGACCAATGAATCATAAATTCTGCCAGGGTATGTAAACTTATGAGCAAAGCTGTAAGTTATTGGAACCAAATATTGTTCACCCACTTTTACATGACTGTACAAATACATTTTTGGGACTAATGCTTCTTTGAATCTAAAGTGAGACTTTGTAAGGCGTAGTCAAGAGATGAATGCTAATCTCCATGTCATTAATAGCAGTATGGATAAGGAAAAGTCAACTCTCTGCTTACCTTTTTTTTTGGCTAACATCAGCAAACATTGGAACTTAAAACTGGGAGTAAAACCAGACCTATATAGGCTAAAGCAGCAACTGTCAAGAAATTTAACCCTGCTGTTTTTCAACAGTATTATGATGATCACAATGTAAGCGCTCCAAAGGACAAAAGTTACTCACTGACAGCAAACTGGCAGCTAGTGTGATAATTTAACACAGTGATGTTGATTTCAAGATGGAAAAGATCAACCATTTAGAAGATGTTCATCTGTAGCTGTAATCACAAAGGTGTGTTGAGATGAGCTCTGATTTTATTTTATTTTTCTAAAAATTATTTGATGAAAATAGAAATGACAAAATGAAAAGATTGCACAGTTGTGTAATGGTTTCAGTAAGGACTGAGTCATCTTTGTTCACAAGCTGCTGTACTTTATACAAGACATTTTATGGAACAAAACCTCAAGGTGTGTTGGATGTCAAGAAAGAGTGTGCTGAACTCGACTTTATGTGCTGTATGACAGTTAAAATTAGTAAAACTTCGAGCTGACTCCACTGCATGTTTAACGGAGTACGTACCACAGATATGCAAAACTATTTATCTCATCTTCCTTCTCCGTGCAGTGCAGACCAATGAGGAGTCACAGCTGATCAAAGACTTGTTCAAAAACTACAACAAAAATATTCGCCCTGTGGTTCGGCCAGAGGACAAACTGGAGATTCAGATCAAGTTGACCCTCACCAACCTGATCTCTCTGGTAAGTAAAAGACATTTTCTTCACTGTATGTTTAATTCTTAAGAAATTCTGGTTCAAGCTTTACACATGAGCCCAGTTAATACAACTAACTGAAGCATCAACTTGAATATAATGCCCAAATATTCATAACGGTTCTTCCCTTTTCCCACAGGATGAAAAGGCGGAGACTCTCATGACCAATGTGTGGATTGAGATTGTGAGTTTCCCCTCCATTCATACCTTTGTTCTTTGTCTTGTGCAAATGCTTGCATGACTCCTAGAAGTAATGTGGTTTGCTGAAGGTGAGACCGAGTTGTTGTCCTTTATCCAGCCCTCAGTTGAGTCTGGCTGACCTCTTAAATGTCATTCACAGCAATGGGTTGATTATCGTCTTGCCTGGAATGAATCAGATTATTATGGCATTAGTGGTCTTCGTGTCCCATACCACGCTGTGTGGCTTCCTGACATAGTGCTTGAGAACAAGTAAGACAGTCACAAAACAAGTTTTGTAAATTATCCCATCATACAGTGACAACATACAAATGATTCTTTTTCTTTTGTTTGACAAATTCAAATCCTAGTCTCAATTGTTTGTTTTTATGCTCTATTTCCACAGCATTGATGGCAAATTTGATGTGGCTTACTATGCCAATGTATTGATCTCTAGCAATGGCGGTATGTACTGGCTGCCTCCTGCTATTTACCGCAGCACCTGTGCGATTGAGATTACCTACTTTCCATTTGATTATCAGAATTGCTCACTAGTATTCAGGTGAGAAAAATTTATGATTTTTTTTTTAAAGAAAAAAAAGCATTCACTTTATAATACATAGTTATCTGCATTATTCTGTCCCACTGGCATCAACCCAAGATCACAGACATACAGCGCCAGCGAAGTGGACCTGATCTTAGCTTTTTCAGAAACAGGTGAAATCATTGAGTGGGTGGATATTGACCCTGAAGCTTTCACAGGTACAGCACACACAGACTTTGATTCATTTAAAACATACACCTCTTCCTAAACTTATTATATTTTCACAACTAAGAAAATGGGGAGTGGGCCATCATACATCGTCCAGCCAGGAAGAAAATCAACACAAAATATTCCCCAGAGGACCTGGAGTATCAGGAGATCATGTTCAATATAATCATCCAAAGAAAGCCCCTTTTCTACATCATCAATGTCATCCTGCCTTGCTCCCTCATCTCCTCACTCGTCGTACTGGCCTACTTCCTTCCTGCACAAGGTCTGTAGCCATGTCTAATTATGACACAGGTCTTTGTTGTTTCTCAGAGGGAAATATTTCAGGAGTGTTCAACATACATAACACTCTTAGAAAAAAATATTGAGGTTACCATTTACCAACTTTGACAAAAAGAAGGAATTCTGGTTTTGTTGTTAATTCAATTTTATATAAGTCATAGATGACAAAGACAAAATTAGAATAAATACTGAACATATACTGTCATAAAAACTCAGATCATGTTGAACTATCGTGAATAATTTTTACCCCAAAATACATGAGCCACTGTTAACTACACATAAAGCTCTTTAGAACGAAGATAGGCATCAGTTAAAGAATTTGACGGCTGTAAGCACTTTGCTCCTCTGTTTCCCTAAATCTCCATAACCCCCTTCACAGCTGGTGGGCAAAAGCTGACTGTGGCCATCTCTGTCTTGCTGGCTCAGACTGTCTTCCTCTTCCTTATTGCCCAGAAGATCCCTGAGACTTCTCTATCTGTGCCTCTCATTGGCAAGTGAGTAAGTGTGTGATTTCCACTGACATCTGCTGGACTTTCTTTGTAATACCCACAGTTTCAATCTTCACCTTTTTCAGAAGTAATTTTTTGGGCTTTTTTATTTGGGATTCTCTTTAATCCTGGCATGACCTCCTTTTTGGTGGTAGAATTATGCCCGAAGGATTTTATAAAAATTTCCCAAAATGTCAAGGTTTGATTGGTTTGCTCTCCCTGTGCTCTCAGACAGATCAACTGGTGTTGAGATTTTTTTTTGTTTGTATTTAGCAAATGTAAAGTCAAATTTTGAGAAAGTTAAGTCAAAATTTTAAGATAATAAAGTCAAAATTTTGAAGTGATGGTCAAAATTTTGAGCTTAAATCAAACTTTGTTTGTGTAGAAGTAAAGTCAAACTAATGAGATGAAAAGTCAAATTTGTGATAAAAAGTCAAAACTATGAGGAAAAAATTGCAAGATTTTGGGTTAAAAATCAAAGTCATAATATACAAAGTAAAATTTTGTGATAATGAAGACAAATCCTTGGGTATACGTCAAAATTTTGAGCTATAAGTCAAAGTTATGTGATAAAAAGGTGAAATTATTTAAAAGACAAAAAGTCAGAATTCTGAGACTTAAAGTCAAAATTTATAGCTCACGAGTCACAGGTAAAAGATGAGAGTCAATATTTTGAGACAATAAAGTCAAAACTTTGAGATTAAAAGTCAAAATTTAGAGGATATTGTCAAAATAAAGAGGGAAAAAGATGAATTTTTGCCTTTCTGTCTTATAATTGTGACTTAACGTGCAAAAACCAAAAAAAGAACGAAAGAAAGAAAAAAATCCAACAAAGCCAGTTTTTCATATTCTATGTTTTTAACAGGTGGAAATGACCTTCAATACATTATTTGTTTGTGGGGGTTTTGTTATGTTTTTGTTTTTTTTTGTTTTTTTCAAAAAAAGTGTTTCACTTTAAACAGAAAAGGAGTGTTTTAAATAAATGTATGGTTTATGAAGCTACTTTGTCATCTTTGAGTGTCTTCGGATATTCTCTCCAAGAGGCCGGGTATCGGGTCTTTTTTTGGATTTTTGGAGTTGGTCACCCTATCTTTTATGTCTTTAATTGGAGGGGACAGTGGATAGAGAAGGAATCAGGGCAAGGTTTTTGGAGTGTCATGCAGGAAATGTTCCACAGTTTTGATATGAGCCTGGGCCGCCTGCCACATTTGAATCCTCACTTTAACAAAGCTCTTGCCTTGCATCTCTCTCAGGTACCTGATCTTTGTTATGAGTGTGACGACTCTCATTGCCACTAATCAAATAGTGGTGTTAAACTTCTCGCTGCGAAGTCCTAGCACTCATACCATGTCCCACAGTATAAAGCATGTAAGTATGTCCTGTGCAACCGAGTTAAATCAGTCCACTGAAAAGATAATGAATAAAAATTTTGCACATGAGCTTATCTGGACTTTTTTGTTTCCCATAGTTGTTCCTAGAGATGGTGCCTCGCTTTCTAGGCATGTCCCCTCTGGTGGATGACAGTGAGGTGACAACAGAGATGAATGGAGTGAGAGAGAGACGTCGCAGCTCCTTTGGCCTCATGCAAAGGGCAGAGGAATATGTTTTGAAGCAACCTCGCAGTGAAATGATGTTTGACAAACAAAGAGAGAGGCATGTTCTCAAGGGATCCATTGGTAAGATTTCTATTTCTGAAACCAAGCACCAGAACCTGAAGGGAACTTTGAAGGGAACTGTTCATCCTTGAAGTCTTCCTGCTTTTTTTACTGTCCAAAATGCCAGTGACTGACTCACAGTAATGCTGTCACATGTTGTGGTCTAACTGTCAGTGTCTCTGTCTAGTGGACAACATAGATGTCAGTAGCACTGCAAACCTCTATAAGAGTTTGGCCCAAGCTGCACCTGAGATCAAGCAGTGCGTGGATGCCTGCAACTTCATTGCTGAGAGCACAAGACAACAAAATGATATAGGATCTGTGAGTGTAACTCAAAACTGTATCTGCTTGGCCAGCAATTAGTGTGCATGCCTATCATGTCAAGTAATACCTGGACTGTTTAGTGGTAGTAACTATGCAGTAATAATGTGGGTCAAACTTGTATCTTAGTGATCTAATTTATACTTTTTTTCATGAAGGAAATTGAAAGCTGGGTGCTGATTGGGAAGATGATTGACAAGGTGTGTTTCTGGGCAGCCATCCTCCTATTCATCATTGGCACAGTGTGGATCTTCTTGACCGGACACTTCAACCGAGCACCTGACTTTCCATTTCCAGGGGAAAACAAAAAATATGCCCCAAGTTAGAAGTACAAAAAAACTGTAATCATTTACTTTGATCAAACCTTTCCAGGGGCCACTGTGTCTCATGCTTTTTTAAAAAAGCTGAGGAGCCCCACACTCAGTTTGAAGACTTAACTACAAGAGACTTCAAAATATTAATCCATTTTCATATTCACAGCCTTAAGCATTTTTGAAGTCACATCAGGCAGCCGAGTATACACATTTTAATATGTAACTTAGCTCTAAGTTTTACGTAAACTAAGATCTTCAGATGCATACTTCAGAAAGGCAAATGAGGATCAGTTGAATGAGTGATTTTTGAAAAACATAATTGTCAACATTATAAATACAGGCTTTTTAGTACAAAGCAATCAACAGTGTGAGTGAATACAATATAATCAAACTTCATGCTAATGTATCACCACACAGGGTTTTGCTGTTGCATCACAAACTTAATTAAAAATATGGCACAACTGTATTTTCTCATCATCACTGTATGGAACAGAGTCTATCCATGAAGACTGTTCATCATTAAGTTTTTTGAAATGCTATGAACTTGAGTATTTGTATGTTTATCAACTTACAAAAAGCAGCCACGAAATACAATGTGAGACATGTCTGCCCAAATCTGGATCTATTTTCCTGCATGTACTATGTCTTATATAAAGAATCTATGCATGTAACCTGAGCCAGTCAGCTCTGAAATGAGGCTTTCTTCTGTTGGTATCATGACTTATTCATTAGAATGTTTTGTTAGGATGAGGGTCCTTAAAGGTATTGTCTTGACTCACTGTGCCATGTTTTGTAATAAATATTTAATTTTACGCATCAAGAGTTTTTCAAATGAAGTCTTTAAAAATGTGAATTTGGAAAGACATTAAATCTGTAAAAGTAATTTCAGAAAATCTCCTATTAAAAAATAACCAAACTACATGTATGTATTATGGAGTCACGCTATAAGTCCAGGTTAAACATACCATGGGTGTGTCTCTTTTCGTTAATTGGTGTTGATTTGTTTTTACTTGGATATTCAACAATTACAGAATTTTCTAAGAATATTAAGCTCATTGAAAAGGGTACAGTTAATGGTGTTAATGACGTTGTCACTCATGTATCAAAAATAAAGGCAAAAACAATACGATATTTCATTTATTATTATTATTATTATTATTATTATTATTATTATTATTATTATTATTATTATTATTATGTCTCCTAAACACTACCACTGTAAATCAATCATGGACTGGTGTTCATCATTTCTGAATCCTCCTCAAGACTTCTGGTAAATCTTATATTGTGATCTAACACCTCCATGTGGTGCAAAACTGCACTACAACAGGGTCTCAGTTAAAAAGTAGAGATACTAATAGCTGAATAGTTTACCAAATCTTGTTCAGTTTTGGCTTGCTGCAAACCTTATATATACTTTACTGTAGTTGATAATCAATTATTCAACCACCTCTTTTGTGAAACTTTTCCATACTAAAATAAGTTCTTTGACTTCATTTTATATGGCTTCCAATTGCTCATCCAGAAGAAGACCGAAATCACAGACACAAATATTAACACTCTGGAAATAATGTGAGGAAATTGGGGTGTGCTGTATAGGAAGAAGGTTGTTGAAGATAATAGGCAGCACATCATCAGGAACAGAAAAAGAGGGGTTTAGAGGTTAATAATGGAACAGAACATACGTTTTATTTGATGTAGCCTATTTGGTCAAGGATTTTGTTGTTGGTTAATTAAAGAAGTTAAAATGCAAATCATTACAGTATTTTGAGTGAATGGTCAATTAAAATAAGTCTGATGGCATTTAACATTGTTCGGGAAGTCTGGAGTTTATGGCAACTTTTCCAACACTCTCTACATTTCAACCATTCATATAATGGTTGCTTGATAATATATGTTTTTTTTCAAGTTCAAAACAAGCTACCTCAGCCCATACAGCTGGCTAAATAAAAGAGTAAAAACTTTTGACGTGACATTGAGAATTTCTGTTTGTGAATAAAAATTTTTGCATTTCTCTTATTCTCATGGTAACAGATCATATTTCTTAGCATAAGTGAATAAACACAATTAGCAGCCGTAAGAAAGTAAGATTCAAAATCTCTCCAGACTCTTTTAGATAGCACAACCTGTTGGTGAACGTGTAGAAGTTTTTTTTTTTATTATTTTTTTTTTTACAGTTAACAAACAACAACTACAACAAAGGTGTACTTGAAAGCATTCATAGAAACAGAAAGCAGTAACAAAAAATCAAAGCAAACAAAACAAAAAAGGAAGTACAGCAAGATAAATAACCAATAATAAAGGTAAAAGAAAGAGAGCAAGAAAAAATAATAATCCCAGCCTTGCCAAGTAAATTCATTAACACCACTAAGTTTAAGGGAAATACTGTTATAATAATCCATTTATCTGATACATTTTCTGTTGTTTATAAAGAAATGTTTCATCACAGGGACTTGAACTCTAGATGTGAACATGTAGAAGTGAAAGAGTTTGGTGTTGACGCCACACGTGTTTCCGATGCGTCGAATCATATTTCACATTAAAGGTAGCTGAAAGTTGCATCACGCCTATACTAGATCAATTTTTTTTATTTACTAGTGATAACTCCAATAAAAAGGGAATTTCTATGACTGATGATAAATAGAAGTTTAATGGTGAAACGTTTTAATCTAAACTGAGTTGATGTTGCGTGACTGGTATTTTATTTTGAAAAGACTCACCAGAAATCTCACGATTTGCTTCAGTATCCACTTTTTTGGTCCAATTCAGTGAAGCAAAACTGACCGCCTTAAGCTCTCTCCCATCCACATTCCTCTGTTTGTGTTTAGTTCACCGAGGACCAGCTGAGACTTGTCCTGTCGCAGAAAGTCACGTTTCTCTTGGGGCAGTTCGAACTGCTCAGTGCATGAAAGACAACGACAATACGACTTTTCTGCTCTACTGTCTGCACGACTACACATAACGCACCAGTTTCTCAACTCTGAGATAATAATTCCTCGTCCAGAATAGTTTGAAAATCATGTACTTCTGCGTTTTATCCTGTGGCCTCTTTGACATATCTGACGTATTCTAAGATAATGTCGTTTTTCCTCCATGCTCTGTCCCACTGGGCACCGATGGGTGGGACTAAAGTGTGCATCACCTACGGGGAATACTAATGAACTCTTCCCAAAGAAAATACAGGCAGTAGTGCGGTGAAACATTTCCTCTGACCTGAATGTTAAATTTACTTGTTGGTTCTGCGAGTGGAGAAGCTGTGCGCACTGACCCGGGTTCAAACTGAGAGTAAGTACATCTTTAGGCCTCACTTTGACGCATATTTCACTTCTCTCTCTGTCTCTGTCTGAGCTGAAGCAGCATTACCGATTACCATGAGAATATCCAGCTGCAGATTTCACATTTCACTCCGCTGAGGCTCTTGATACCGTCGGTATGGCCTGGAAAAGCGACTGGCACGTACGTCAAGTGATATTTGTGGCGTACTTTGTACAAATGTGTTTACATCCTTTCAAGAATGCGGCGTTGTAGGAAACCAGGGTTTGGGTGGAGACGACAAAACTTAGCTCTCAGCATTATATCACCGCCGAGGGTTACCCCGGTGTCCAACGTGTTAAGCGTGCCCCTGTTTCACTAATGAGAAATGTACATTAGGCGAAAACATTTGTGCTCGATAAGATGAAGCTGTAATACACAGTGTAACCTGTGCCGAAACTTCTATACACGTCCCCAAAAGACGCAAAATGTGGAATCTCTCTTACAGTTTGTGCCCAGAAAACATTTTGAAACCGCCATACCATTTACAGGTTAAAAATAACGGATTAAACGTATAATTAAATGTTTCATGAAGTGAGGCAGAGTATCAGCTTTTTACTGTCACCATTCGTGGTAATCCAATGAGACCCAGCATATACACGAGTTCACTCAGTACTGATTCAGTCATCTCGGAAATTTTGAGTGATATTCCCATCCTGTTATTTACATGCAAGTTTTTTTTTTAGTCTGATGCCATTTTAAGTTGCCCATATTGCAAAAACAAACAAAAGCGCCCAAGTAGACAGTAGCCAAACACTTCTTAAAAAGATTTCGTTTGAGTATTATTACTTTGCATGTAGTTTTTCTATCTTTCCAAAAGTTTAGGCAGAAAGAAACGTCTTCCAGTCTACCTGAGATTATATTTTAAGCTTGTGTTATTTAAAATTAAAGAGAGCAACATATTGGGATAGGTGCCAGTCTGTATTGATACCCAACGACAAAATCTACTTGAATCAGATTTGTAATGGCTAAGGATGTAGAAACACAATCCCCCCCTTCGACAAGAGGCATGTTATTTTCAGAGTAACTTTAGAGAGCTGGAAAGAATTGCTGTGCTGACATCATTTGGTCAAAGTTTTGGGTTCTACTCTTCCATAGGTGCTCTGTTTCACCTTTAACCACACCCAACAGTGACACGTGGGTCAGCTGAGTACACCCTTAGCACCCTATTACATAATGCAATGTGAGAACTTAAGGAAAAAAACAGCAGAAGCAAGTTTGTCATCTGGTGTCAAACTGCTGGTTTGCAATTGTATGCTTGTTTTGCCATGTGACTGGTGCACTTGAATATATTTTTTTAAGGTAGGCTTTGATATGCAGAAAACTTAGACATATCAATATCCTACACCCATGATTCCTTTCACTTTCTATAAGTTGATTGACCAACCAGCTGGGAGTCGCTACGTTAGAGATATCATAAACCCTCATATACGTGACTTAAACTGCTCCTGGCATCACTGCTCTCACTTGCTGGATGTCCTCAAGCAGCAGCTGAACCAGCACTACCAATACACTCACAAAGATTTATAGTGATAACATGTAGCTTTGCATGTAGTTATTGCTCAGGACACCTTGGCTCATGTTGTAGAAGACCCTTGGTGGGTGGGTGAAGTGAAATATTTTACAAGTAGGACTGTGTACATCGTGCAGACAGATTCACTCTAGCAAGTGAAAAACAGGAAAATCTTGTCTTTTCAATGAAGGGTAAATATAACATGTCTCTGAATAATTACACTGTCCTGTGAAGTGTGTGGAAAAAATATTTTTCATTGTTAATATACTTATTTTCTCACGCATCTTTTTGTACTGCACATTTTGCTCGGGAAAGGGCAAATCCCAACTAGCTTTATATCTCCAAAGGAAAGTGAAAGAAAATACACCCACCACTTTTCAAAAAAGCCCCAAAAGCCTGTTTGGGACAACACTATGTAGCCATCATGAACACTCAGTGTCTCTGTCAACAAACAGAGAGAAGTGGGCTTGACACCAAATGGTTTTTATGTCTTAAAGGCCCAGATGAAATGAAATAATAATATAACTTTCAATATAACAATTGAAATGACAGAGAACTTTTTTATGAGATCAGGAAAACATATGGTAGAGATGAGTCTCAATAGAGTCTAAGTAAACATTACTTAACTTGATGATTTCAACGAAAAGATATGTTGTTCAGCAGCTGTGCAGCCCTTGGGGTCTTGAGCTCTTTTAGTTAAATCATCCCAACAAAAGGAAGACATGAGTTCTCTTTAACTAAATATAAATCAATCAACAACAGCATGAATGTTCTCCATTCTTGAAGCGTTTCAAACTCCAGAAGTTGTCCCTGATCTCATTTTTAGTGAACCCAACCCTCATTTGTGACTGTGCTTAGTTTAACTGTATGTAAACATAAAAACATAAATGTGGACCTTTGAATCACTTAACCATTTTAGTGGCTTTAATGATCCCAGACTTTCAGAGACTTGTGTTTCAGTTATCCGTTACTTGTCCTTTGTTTTGAGTGGCACTCCTTAAGTGTTCAAAAGCTGCCAGTATCCTTTGGTCTTTACCGTAGGGACAATACCTACCTAATGTGCAGTTTTTCCCTGCCACAACATGCGTCAGTAGTTTTACCTGTTGTTGATATTAAGTGCCAACTCCGTAAAATGCATTTAATATGTGTGTATGCGTCATGTAAGATTATGTTCATGACCTTTTCACTTCACATTAAATTTCATCATGAGCAGTAGAAATGTTGTTTTTTTTTAACCACAAGTTTTTGCTACTGTGAAATTGTTGGTAAATTTCATTTTGAGTTTGGTTCTCAAATGTTTCACCCTTATCTACATTCCCGGATGCCCAGTCTCTTGCTCTCCTTATTACAGAAACATGTACACACAAATACACTTTCATGTGTTTTCCCTTCCCTTTCCTCTTTTGGTTGCCCAGGAAACATCCAGTCATTATGAGATATCTGCCCACACACTTCACAAAAGAGTTCACACACACTCGTCCTAATCTTGTGTCATGTGTATCATGTGTGTCTTGTATGTCACAAAGTAGATTGGCTGATCAACAGGTTAGCAGCCTAAGATATCTGTGGTGTCTCTATTCTGCTACTATGAGCAATCTAACGGTGGTGCTTCTAAAACAACAACAAACTTTGTTCAATGGTGAGAAATGGGTCGTTTTTGAGGCCTTTTCTTGTTCAACCTTCACATGTTTCTCTCCTCAGGGATTGGGTTCACTTCAGAAATTCACTTGTTCTCTGGGATTATTTCACTGCCTTGTCAAATTCTGCATCTAGCTACGTTTTCATAAGTATTCATATGAGACTACTTTGGATCCATTTCAACAGCATGCAACAACTGCTATTTCTTTGGTACAGCTGTGCATATACGTTTACATACCTCAGCGGAATTTATGATTTTTTTCTTGGCCTTTTTCAGAGAATATGAATGATAACACAAAAAAAATCCACTCATGGTTGGTGGTTGGGTGAAGCTATTTATTAATTAACAACTGTGTTTACTCTTTTTAATCATAATAAAAACATAGCAGTAGTTTTTTATGCTTGCCATGATGTGTACATTTGTGGATCGTAAGTTTACAAACTCACAATTGTAAGTTTGTAGTTTTCCAAACTCCACTTTCTTTATCTTTGCAGGGGAACTGGCACTGGCAGATAAAGTACAATGGCTAGTCCAGAGGATGTGATCGAGCCATTAGCTCACAGCTCAAAGGCCCAAAACCTGAGCACAAGGCGCTTTTTGCACGACATCCACCACTTGAGTCCAGATGAGATAGATGGACTCATGTCCAGCAGTGGTAAGAAACTAGATTCCCATACAACTCTAATTACTGTCTGTGCCAACCATTCAAATGCTCTTATCTTTCAAACCACAGAGGGTCGGCCTTTCCTTGTGGTGCATCATCTTCCTGAACTGAAAGAGGAGGGCGTGCCTTACTTAATGCCTGGTACTCCTATTACATGCAGAGTGGACAACACAGAGAAATACACCACTCGCTCAAAGGTTTACCTTTCTATTCTTTAAGGAGACATGTTTAAATTTGACTCTGTGCTCGCCCTCAGGCTCAGCTTTTTTCAGATAGAGAGGTAATTGAGGTGTAGATGCAGAATGAGGGTCAAACATGTCAGTGTATATGACAGGTTTGAATTTGTGGGTATTTGAATGATACCTACAGCTGGGGCATCAAATGACAGGTATTTAACAAAATGTTTGAAATGCTTGAGTTATCACCCACTTTACAGCTTTCACACGCTGATATTCTGATGATCTTTTTGTTTTTGAAACCTACATGCCTCATTTCATCATGGGTATTTACAGTACATACAAGAACAAAGGGTCTAGTGTACTTGGATGTAATCAACAAGTGACCAGTAGTAAGAAACACACTGCAAAAAATGCAGGGATTAGTATTAGTATCAGCTGAGTTAAACATGCTTGCAGTTCACAAGTTCCCCTCCTGTCGTTGTATTTGTATACTCCTACTAAAAATGTGATTGATTTTAATCTGTAGGGATGAAGATTTGATAAGTAAATAAGTAATTCAAGTTTCAGTGATATCTGCCCAGTTGACATCATTTAAATAATGTTGCTCCAGGTCCATGTAGGCACCCTGTACACAGTGAGACTAACACACGGCCACTTCCATTGGACGGTGAAGAGGAAATACAAACACTTTCAGGAGCTGCATCGAGACCTCTACAAGCACAAAATGATGCTTCACTTGCTGCCTATTGGGAGGTGGGTGTGCCTGTGTGTTTATCTTAGTGATGCAAACAAGCTCCTGACTCTGACGGCAAATCTGAGGGATGAACTGCTTTCAGTTTTTGTTGTCAGATTTCTACAGCACTGAGTGGTTTGAATATTCAAATTTTTTTTAAAGGTTTGCAAAGGACAGACAGCAGCTAAGAGCTATGTCAGAGGAAATGCCCAGCCTGCACGGGACAGAGCGCACTAGGAGGACCTCCAGTAAAATGGTATCAAACTAAGCAGATTGGTGTCCTGTTTGTAATACATAAAAGAGGGAAGGCAATTTTATTAAGTGCTCCTGCTTGCCTCTTTGGCTTCAGTTAGCTGTGCTTAACTGCGCCTCTAAAAAAGTTGCAAATATAATGGGTGCATTAGGAGCATAATTTTTTCAAAGGAAATTTATTTTTATTTAAATGCTTAATCACCATGGATCAAAATGATTTAGGCACATATACACTCAAGAATGTACAGTTCAATTTAAAATGAAAAGAAAATAGGGGGTTAGTGGTCTCATGGCCTCAGGAATAATTTGATGTTTGCAGCACATATTTGATAAATATGTATACAAAATTTCATAACCAGTAAACACTAATCCACAGTAAAAGCTCTTTGTACAGTAAATCTGTACCATCATGGTAGCTCACAGCAGTGCAGTGGCTTCTGAAGCTCTCAGTGTTGGAAACAGTATTGCTGTTGGTATAGGTTGGTAGAAATAAATAACGCATTTTATTGTTTTCGAGTTCACATGGCCAGAATGGTAACAATGTAACTTTGCATCAATGTCATGCTCTGTACTTAAATTATTAGATTTAATTGGCCCTTTTGAATAAATGTCCTTCACTCCAATTGATTCTGGGTTGCTGTATAATAATTTTCATTAGACACATTCTAACTTTGATTTTCACCTTCTGTATTGCAGAAATACCTTGAGGAGTACCTGAATGGTCTGCTGGAAAATGTCTTCTGTCGAAATGATCACAGCATGGTAATAACTCTCAGACACAACAAAACCTAAATAGGCAAGAATGTCCTGTAGGGTGACTGCACTTTTATTTCTACTTTTTTAGCTGGAATTCCTCTCTGTGGGCGCCCTCTCCTTTGTCACTGACCTTGGACCAAAAGGCTTGTAAGCAAACCTCATTAGAGTTTGTTTTAGGAGCCACTGGGAAATGTCTGTGTTCTGAAACACTTCTTGACTTGATTTCAGAGAGGGACCCATCTTCAAGAGGTCAGGGGGTCACCGGATCCAAGGCCTGAACTGCATCGGTCATCATCAGTTCTGCTTTCGCTGGTCACGTCGCTGGCTGGTGGTGAAAGACTCCTTCCTCTTATACATGAACCGAGACAATGGCAACATCAACTTTGTGTTGCTGTTTGACCCTGAGTTCAAAGTGAAAGTTGGCCGTGCACACACAGACACCAAATATGGAGTCTGCATTGAGAATTTCACTCGGTGGGTCTTATTTGTCTGTGTTTGCAGGCTTAGAGCTAAAGTATATTGCTTGTTCTTCTGCCTGGGGCTTCTTGTGTTTGTGATTCATACCTGGCCTGTTTGTTATTTTCTTTCAGGAGTCTGGTCATCAAGTGCAGCAGCTATAGACAGGCTCACTGGTGGAGTCACGAAATCAACCGGCTGGCAGAAACCTGTGACTTTCTGAAAGTGCAACGTTTTGATGGTTTCGCTCCACCGCGGGAGAATACACTCACAAAATGGTAAGATGTGTTGTCTTCCTCAGCTGTGAAAATATGTGCCTGAAGATTTCATTCTCATTCCTCAACTTGTATGGATGTTATTTGAAGGTATGTGAATGGAAGTGGCTACTTCGAAGACCTGGCTGATGCACTTGAACAAGCAAAGGAGGAAATCTTCATCACAGATTGGTGGCAAGTTTCAGCAGAACAAGTTATAACAGTGACAGTTAAATATATATCAATATATAAAGGGGAATTTCTTAAGTTCATGATGATTTTTTTATGACTTTTTTTCTCAGGCTCAGCCCTGAGGTGTACCTAAAGAGACCAGCTACTGACAACTACTGGCGCCTGGATCAGATACTCAGACGCAAAGCGGTAGGGGTTTTCTAAATCTGGTTAATATTTTTTTGTAAATTCAAATAGCATAAATTTAAATTAAAGTTTCACATAATTGAGGCTACAAACTGTTCCCTGCAGGAACAAGGCGTCAAAATATGCATCTTGCTGTACAAAGAGGTGGAGCTGGCGCTTGGCATAAACAGTGATCACAGCAAGAGGACTCTCATGAATATGCACCCGAACATCAAGGTCAATCAAATCTCTGCATCATTTGATTTGCCTGGTTTAAACCAGAGGCAACGTCTAGTATTTAACCACCAGTTTTAACCCTTTATTAGGTGATGCGACATCCTGACCACGTCTCTTCTGTGGTGTTTCTGTGGGCTCACCATGAAAAAATGGTAGCGATTGACCAAACAGTGGCCTTTGTGGGGGGAATTGATCTGGCATTTGGAAGATGGGACGACAGCCAGTACAGGTTAACTGACCTGGGTTTGAAGGAAAGCACTGCCACTGTGAATGATGAGGCTCCCAAACCAGAAACAGCTGTAAGAATGATTTAAAACTTGCATTTCTGTTGCCTCTTTTAATGTATTTATTGTTTTTCCTACACAAGTGCATTGAATTTGTCATACTCTCTACACTTTATGATGTCTCTGTTAACCAGGACAATGGTGTGGCTGATGGTCAAAAAGTCTCTGAACCAGATAAGCAAGCAGAGCAGGACCCGGTTGATCTGACTGGCAACAGTAAACTGTGGCTTGGCAAAGACTACAGCAACTTTATCAGGAAAGACTGGGTCCAACTTGACAGACCATTTGAAGGTGAATATCTGAATCTCCCACAGAATCACACACACACATGCACACACACACACTGAGTCTCCATGCAGAGAGCTGAAAGGATTGGGCTCTATATCTTTCAGATAACATCGACCGCACTCAAGTTCCCCGCATGCCATGGCGCGATCTGCATGCAGGAGTTCATGGCACTGCTGCCAGAGATGTAGCCCGCCACTTCATCCAGCGCTGGAACTTCACCAAGGTTGGACTCAGGGGAACTGAGCTGTTTGTTTAAAGCTGCCTTGATATGATTGTCATAGATTTGGTCTGAATGACTTTATTTAGCAAAATGTGATAAACATTTCCACTTTTCAGACTGTCGCTCAAATCCATTTGAAATTATCCTAAAGAGATGCAGGTTTCTATTATTACCCACATTTCAAGAAATAAAGACTTGAAATAAATCTCTCGAAGTATAATGGGTCTAGTATCTAGGTTTTGCTTTCTGAAAAAGGTGACCAAAATAGTCACTTTTCATGGTATTCTAACTTTCTTAGATGTACCAGTACATGCAAACAGTCTTTTTAGTGGATTTTTGGATAAAAAAATCTTCTTTCTAACTCATGTATGTGTTTTTCTTATCCAAAACAAGAATAATAAAAGAATATCATCCCCTTCAATTTAGCGTTTGATATCCACAGCACATAAGGTGGGGAAGCTTGAAATAATCACACAATAAATCGCATTCTTAATAGAAAAATAATTGGAATTAGATCATTTTTGCAAACAGTTCAGCCCTTGTCAAATTAACTTGACTGATGCAATCAGATTAACACGGAATTTTTCAAAAAAGGAAAATATTTTGATTGAGAGATAAACACTATTGTAAGATCAAAAGTCTCTTTTGCTGTCTGTTTTGTCTCCCTCAGCTCTTCAAAAACAAGTACAAGGACGATTTCTACCCCTACCTCCTCCCCAAGTCTAACTGTACTGCCGACAGCCTCTCATATACTGTGCCTGGGTCCACAAAGGCAAAAGTGCAGGTATGTATGCACATATATTTGCCAAAGACAATACCACAATGTGTGTACCACCTGTACAAAAAAGAAGAGTGAATCTCGTCTGAAAGAAATGTGCGTACCGTTTCATGCCATATGAAACGTGTCTGAATCTTTGCAGTAGTTCACATTGTGTGCTGATCCCACATTGTGCCAGGTGCAGTCAGTTGGGAAGTGCAGTGCTTTTCGGTACATACAGTCTCTTGTACAAAGACTGTTCCCACGTGACATTAGTCTGCCAGATAAATCAGACTTTCTATTCGCTGTGGGTGGCAGCCTTACTTGAGAACAGTGGCTAGTTGTAAAACAAGCTCCCCAAGCCATGAAAAGAGGACAACAAAAAGGCTTCACTGTACAATCCTGCCAGAAACCTGAACCCTGTTCATAGGATCAGCACAGAATCACCTTTGCACACAGTGATAACACAGGAAACACCATCTACAATTATAGACAAGACTGAGATGATTTAATTCACTGTGAGCCAATACGACTAAAGCAAACAATGTTGAAAGCCCCTGCTTGTTTCTATAATTCTGCATTTTACATTGTGCAACACAGAGCTCAAGAAGGAAATCAGATAGCTTTCTGTGCATACAACAAAGACACAGTGTTCTGGCTTTCAAAGAGCAGCTAGAGTATTCAGAGTTTTTTGCAATGGCAGATGGCGGAACAAGAGTAAATCCTGTGGAGAAAAATCACTTCCAACATGTTTATCCTCTTCAGTAAAGCCAGAGAAAACAAATGCATTGCCAGAGATAGAGAGGGGGAGGACAAGTGGAAACATCCTATTTGCATCAAGCATCATGGGAAATGTGGTCCAGATGAAATCAAAAACCAGAATTTGCATGTTGCAACTTTGAACTGATGGGGAGTAGTTACGTCTTTACAAACACAGGCATAAACTTGACATACTGTAGCTCAAAGTTTTAGAGGAACAGTGTAACTAAAACTTTTTTCTCTCCTGTATCTTCTCGTTATTTTAAGGATCAGTAACATTATTCCTAAACATTTCCTCATACTTTAATTTTTCCTTGTTTGTGCTGTGAGTACTTGGTAACAGTACCTGAATGTTTTCTTCTTCTGTAGCGTGTGGTGGCCTGTAACCCTAAACCTTGTCCCCCATTAAGCCACAGCTCTCTTCATATTTCAGCACTTTTGTTTGAGCTTTGGAGCTTATAGAGGTCCTATGTGCGTAAAGTAGAAGTTCATGTGACATAATGTGGCAATAATAATGCAGTTGAGGTGCGGAAAAATGTACTCCCTTTAGTTATTGTGCTACATTTGGATTATGTTCTATTTAGTAAGAAAAAGTACATACTGAATGCAAATGCATCAAGAAAAACAATACATTTAGGGAATGTCAACACTTATGTGTGTAAATAAATTGAGTTTTGGAGTTTTAAGCTTGGTAGAAAGATAATTTGTTTCTAGATTTTACGTGTTCTATTTAAACATTTTACAGACAAAATTGTGAATGAGGCAGAAATAAATCGACAAGTAAAAGCTTGGATAAAATCTGGTCAAATCGTTCATTATCAAGCTATATCCATGACAGAAAACTGTTATTAATATGTGTTGTTCCCTCCAAACCTATGTTCAAAATATCTATATCTTTCTTTTTTTTTCTTAGGTGTTACGGTCTGCTGATCGTTGGTCAACTGGAACCTGTGAAAACTCGATCCTTAATGCCTACATTCACACTATTGAGAACAGCAAGCACTACATCTATATCGAGGTAATGTGAAACGCCAAGGGCCTGATACATAAATACCTCCTGTGTGGCAAAGAATGATCTCAGCCCTTGGGTTTTTCTGTACTCCTATGTGGAGTTTTTGACTGACCATCAGTGACGATACTGATCAGTCCCATACGATAATTTTCAATACATGTAAACACTGCACCTGTGTCAGACACAGTGATGTGCAGAGAAAGAGCCTTTCTTGAAGTTCACACATGTATATGACAAGTTCGGGAACGGGATCAAATCGTCAGGGATAAGTTACAGAATATGGAGAGAAATTTGTTCCATTTGAATTATACATTAATGTTTCTTTACTTCTTGCGTTTTGGCATGGGGTTTTTCTCATTTACACAGACTTGATTTAGTATCTTCACACTGAGTTTCTGTCGCCAAAGTGTGTCCAGTCACAAGGTTTTCGGTGCCGAAATTCAATCACAGCCCGGACCCTTCCTGCCAGCTACCCGCCTATTTAAGCCCTCACCTCATACTGAGCCACCATCTGCCTTCTCTCTGCCCTCAGAACCAGTTCTTCATCAGCTGTGCCGATGGGAAAACCGTCCATAATGGGATCGCTGATGCAATTGTAAATCGAATCTTGCGTGCACACAGGTCTGATCTTACAATACTTGTATGGCAATACAGTGTGTGGCATGTCATTCATTTTGTATGCACATTCTTGGACACTGAAGTTATAAAGCAGCTTTGCATGTAATTGGTACTATGAAAGTGGATTAGACATGTCAATTAAGCACTAAGGAAAGTACATCCCAGCATTCATGACTGAGTGATCATTTATGTTTCTCACCTGATTTATACAAATGATTTACTCAGTATGTTGTTTTGATGTTTCATCACAGCTGAAATAACAAACTGGGGAACCAAATCAAGAACTGGAATAGAAATATGAGTGACCTTGTGTTAATATTGTGACTCACTGCAGAGAGCAGAAGAAGTACAGAGTGTTTGTGGTGGTTCCTTTGCTTCCTGGGTTTGAGGGAGACATCAGTGCAGGGGGTGGAAATGCCATCCAGGCTATCCTGCACTTCACTTACAGGTGAGAGCCTTTTTCTTCCCATTAGCACACTGCACTCAGCCTGGAAAAGACCAGCAAGCAGGATAACCACAGGAAACACAATTGCTCAGTAAACAGCTCTCCTGAAAGACATGTTCCAAATCATGTGGCATTGTAGTATCTATAGATTTGTTTTGGCTTTTTCAGGGTCTCTTGTTTGCATTTATGTATGGTGGACCACTGGTTAAGTGCCCTTGAAACATTTTATAGACTGACTTAATGTTTTTATTCTATTTGCTTATTTGTTTAACATTATACATCTGAATAGGTGGTATTTCAAAGGAAAGCTAATATTTAATTTTGAAAGCAAGGTTGTTTCACTAGCCAAAAGGGAAGGTTTCTGTCAAACAGTGCTCAGTACTCAGAGGAGCCTTGCTGCTTCTGATCTCTTAAGTCCAGAGTATTATTGAATAAAGGTGCATTAAGTTATAATGAGCATCATGAGCCCAATCAGAATGCTGTTATTATAGGAAGGCTCATTCTTTCCATCATGTAAAGGGATACAGTTTTTGATACCCATAGCCTCTCAGCTCCAGGTATATTCTTGTAGTGTTCTTCAATTCTCTTATAATGATTGTTTTATTCCCCTAGGACCATGTGTCGAGGAGAGCACGCCATCTTGTCAAGACTTAGTGAGGGTATGGTCCTCTTCCCTGCTTTCAACAACTAACATCACTAAGCACTTCCTTTTCCTCTGTAACTCATGTGTCTTTCTTTCTCCCTGCACTGCACTTTTAAACTGAAGCTCATGGTGCTAGGTATTTCTTCATCCCTCTCCATTTTCATCACTTACTCTTTCATCTTCTCTAAGTCCATAAATCTAAGCAAATTTGATAATAAATTATATTTTTACTTTGGCAAGATCTCTTACTGAATCTGGTCTTGCTCCCTCAGTAAAAGATCAGTGGACGGAGTACATCTCACTCTGTGGCCTGAGGACACACGCCAAACTTTCAGAGTCGCTGGTCACTGAGCTCATCTATGTTCACAGCAAGACGCTTATTGCAGATGATCGCTGCTATCTCATTGGTGAGTCCCAACCAGCAAAACCTCATTTATAGTCTGGTTTTCATATTCAATACAGATTCATAATAGCTAATCAGTGCTCCAAGAGAAATGGGTAATCAGTGTATGTAATCTAAAGTAGCTGGGATGCTATAAAATTAAAGTAAATGTCAATCAGTTCACTTTATATGTGCTGTCAAAGAGACATTTAATTACACTGTTGTTCATTAAAAGTATGCAAATAATGGAATAAATAAAATGATTATCTAAAAGTATTACATATCATATTTATAAAGGCAAATTTATTTCACTTCAGTAGAGGCTCCCTGGGGGTAGCAGGGTGAAGAGACTGAGGATGAAGCACATAAATATTGTCGATATTTTCAGGAGCCTTGAAGTCATAACCAAAAAAGATTTTCATGCAACTGTCCACCTTTTTAAATAATTTATGATTGATTTAAATTCTCAGTGTCAGAGTATCCCAGTTGCCTTTTGTTTTATTTTATTTTATTTTATTTTATTTGCACAAACCCGGTGATCGAGATAGAATTATGTATTTAATTAAGCATTACTGTTGTATTTGAATCTCAGTTATATCAGCCCGCTGTTTACCAGTCACTTTGCTCATGCTTTGTCAGAGCAGTATTAAAAGACTGCTGTAACATGCCAATATTTCCAACCCCTACACATTCAAGAAAAAGCGTGAAATGAGCAAAGCAGTTTGTGTCAAACAAGGATAAAATGTGACACTAAGCTGAAAGTCTTTGTTGAGCTTTTCCTGTTAGCTAAGGCTGTTTTTTTTTAACAGATACAGTAAGTTGCTAGCTCTGGGCTATAAACTGCAATATTCAGTTTGCAATCTATTCCTGACTAATTTAGATCATAAAAAATTTAGCATAGAACATACCTAAATTTGCATTCATCCTGAAGAAAACTTTTGATTTCATTGATTATTATACTCAGTTTTGGTTGAATTCTGGCAAAGGGGCTGCCTCTGAATAATCAAATTGTAACTGGTGTATCTTCCACACATGTTCCAGGATCAGCCAACATCAATGATCGCAGCATGCTGGGCAGCAGAGACAGCGAGATGGCAGTGTATGTGGAAGATGAGGAGCAGGTCCTGTCAGTCATGGGAGGGGAGGAGTACCAAGCAGGGCCCCTCACACTGGCTCTGCGCAAAGAGTGTTTCAGGTCAGGGCAGGGCACAATATGTAACTACTGGTCAATTTTTTAGTAATGCATGACTTCAGAGGATGTACCTCTGCACTCCAGAGCCTTCCTTTCTCAAATGAAAATATGAGGGGAAGCTTTGTTTTCCATGCACTGGGAAACCTTCAAAAGACAATTTTAAACATATGAAAAGTACCTCAATTGACAAGAATGGGCAAAAAAATATCTCTAAAGTTGTAATTATTGTAAGACTACTAGCTTTATTTTCTTTAATGCCTTTTTTGGAATGCCCATTAGAGTCAGCATTTTTATTATTATCATTATTATGCTCTTATTTTGTTCCTTTTCAGAAAAGTGTTGACAGTAAATTAGCTTTTAATTTTTTTCAATCATTGTAAAAAGGGAGAAAAATGAAACTTTTTCATTGCTTAAATTAATTCATTTCTCTTTTAGAGTTCTTGTTGGTGCCTCCTCCGACCCCAGTATAAGTGTTGATGATCCAATAAGTGATGATTTCTTCTTCTTGGTCTGGAACACAGCAGCCAAACAAAATGCCGTCATTTATGACAAGGTATGAATGCAGCCTTTTTTGACTTCTTTATCTTTCAAAGAATCAAGTTTCTGTAGGTAATGAAACAGTCAGATGTTGATATTGATAATATGGATGCCTAACACGAAAAATAGCCTACTAACAAGAAACCTGACTGTATGGATAATTTTTAATACCTGTTGCTGCTGTTATCATCTACTGATGTGTGCTGTCCTTGCATAGGTCTTCAAATGCCTTCCCTACAACTCAGTCCACAACATGCGTGAGCTGAAGGAGTACACAAGCGAGGAGCGACTTTGCGATTCAGACCCTGAGAAGGCAGCAGAGGAGCTGAAGGGGATCAGAGGCCTACTGGTCCACTTCCCCCTTCAGTTCCTGTGTGAGGAGAATCTGCTGCCTCCTCTTAACACCAAAGAGGGCATGGCTCCTGTCGGGCTGTGGACATAACCATAGCTTAGACCACATCAGACCACTAAGGGGCTATTGTACCACACACTCACACACCGAATGTCCAGCTCAACACACTAAAGTAGTTATAGCACTGGCACTTCAATGGTGAGGGAAATACACAAGGATTTGCTTGTTATTCATGTCTTTTTATTGTTCCTATGACTGACAACGAGCAGGTCTGAACACATCCACTGATATGTTGATTTAATGGTGTTTCCCTGTCACAATGTTAATTCATTTGTACTTGCTAGCTTGCTCTCAGTGTCTGCTTCAGAACTTCATCAGTACAATCTGAGCCGGCGCTGGCAAAATAAAAAAAACACACACACACAAACGAATGAATGTATGAGTCAGGGGAGGATGTGAGGTTCTGTAGGAAACCAAGCATCTCACATGATCTGGGAACATAGTGTACAGTTATTGGTGAAGGTTTTTGGGTGGGTGGCACTGTCTCTCTTTCCGTCTGTCTCATTCTCTCTTTCTCTTTCTCTCTCTCACCCTCACTCTCACTCTCACTCTCTCCCTCTGAGGCTTCACCTCTCACTGCAGTGCCAGCAAATCTGTCAGAACATTTGTGGTTGTTATGGTGACGGCTATAAAGAGATGACTGAATTGGAGCTGAAATAAAGACTAGATAGAGAAGAGTGCACTGATAACAGAGATAACTTACTAAATCAAGATTGTGTAACGGAAGAAATAAAGTAATATGTTGGGGGGTGGGGATGGAAGATTTCTGTGTAGACATAATTTGAATAGTTTGGGATAAAAGATCAGGTGGGCAAAACTGTGGGAGGAAAATAAAAGCAGGACAAGATAATTAAAGGGTGTTAGGTTGATTTATGGTTAATTGTTACATTTTCCTTTTTCAAAGTCGCCATGACAACTGAGTGAGTTATTATTTCGCCGTGTTGTCAGCAGCCCAGAACAGAACATTCCTCTATCCTCTCTGCTTTGACAAAGCTGTCTGAAGCACAGACACAACCATTGCATTTTTATATTTATTCAATCATTCTGCTTCCAGGTGCCATGAAATGTGCTGCATATGTACCCTGTAATACTACAACAAACACTACACTCATTTGTGTATCATATTTGTTGTCAAGCACACATATTTGGAGCATAATCAAGTCATGTGATATATATTGTAATGCAAATAATTTTAAGCTGTTTTTGAGAAATTACCTTTTCTGAGCCACGAGGATCCAAGTGACTACTGTTAGATAATTTGGAAAGGTTTTGCATCTGACAAGTATGTTGCATGAGTGCTGAAGGTAGACCCCTTTAAAGTTTGTAGGGATGAATATGGAAATGTCATTTTACAGCTGAGTAGAACAAACTATGTAGGCTACCTCGTGGAAAACAACTATTCAATACCAACTTTGTTTTGAATATGTGCCCATAGTGGTGATATATGGGTGTCCAAAAAGCAGGTGGACGAAGATAATGATGTTTTTAACAAGAGACTTAGTATGTGTGATTTTAGATAGAATGTTTTTTTTTATATTTGAAAGGTTTTTTTACATAGCACCTAGTCTTTTTAACTTAAATCACTGCCTTTGTAAAGCACATGTGACATACCAAGGTTTTTGTAAATTACCACTAACAAGATTGACAAAGAGTACAGTGTGAACTTTGTGAATGAGCCCAATGTTTTGGTAGTGTTCTAACCTGACTTCTGTATAATCTTGGAATTAATCCCTTTCCAGTGCTGCTTTTACAAAGACCTGTAGTCTGAGAAATGAATCGCAGTGCTCTAGTATTGTTGAAAATTAAACTTAAACTACATAAAATTAAAAAAGTGGTTGAAACTCCAAAAAAAACGAGTCAACAACGCGACCTGTGTGGTGACATTGCAAACATGAATGTGATCGGTGTCCCAGCATCACTGTACATGGAGCATCTTTCACAGAGGACCTAGATAGACCATCTGTGTTTAGTTATCCTGCAGTGCTGGCCAAAACAATTTGCATTTTCATTTGAAATATATCAAAAAGCCACTAGATGCACATTGTTAAAATGTCTCTGACTCAAGTGACCTTATACTGTTTCTATACAATAAATCTTGTTTGCTATGAAGAGTAAAGAGCAGTACCTACGTATCTTGTGTACAGTATATGACTTTGGAAAAAAAAGTTTAGAACTCATTCCTCTTTTTTCCCATAATTGTAATCATGTATAATTTTCTATGTGTGCTTATGTGTAGATCCAGTTCATAAAATTTGCTGAAGTATAGTTTACTAACACTCAGGGTTAAAGGAACTGAATATTTTTGTTCTGTTCAAGTTGACAGCTTATCATTAAATGTAAGTTGCATTATCTGTGTCCTTAAGATTATTTTTAAAGCTAAATTTCAGAGAAAGTATCTGTGTTGCATTGATTTCGGAATCTTCATAATTAGTTCATAATAGCAAACTTTGCATGTACCTGTAAATGACTATAACAGCCATAGCTCCCAGTAATCTTTCACCAACAGATTTCAGGATGGCTAAAATCTTATTGTGAAAAAGACATTTTTTAATCTATTTTTATATATATGTTTTGATGAACAATGGAGCACAGTTATACAGGGTGTCTATGAAGTCTCTTTACAATTTCAGGCAATTTATAACAAAAGCAGATAAACAGACAAACGTGAGAATTGTCACAAAATGAGGAGGTGATAATGAAGTTTTTAAACTAATTTTAATAGTAGAACTAATTTAAAGTGGGAGATTGCTAAAAGGCTTGTCCTACACGTCCAATGTTTCTCCCAGATGTTATTGGTCATCCCCTCCACTTTGTATCCAACAGTGCCCCTGTCTCCATAAATAGATTGGACAATACAAATAAGTTTTAGTGGTTTCAAAGCAGATTTGGTTGCTTTTTGCTCCTTTAATATTTGATTCCTTATATGTAATGTTATCATCAGGTGACTCTACATGCATTGTTCTCCGTGGTATTGGCTTCCCATAGGCCATCGCCATTTACCACGGAAAAAAAAAGAAAACAATCTACAGCCTTTCCCAAAACCATTCTCCGGTCCTAACTGTATACTATAACACTGAATGTTTTGGTTGTTTTTTTCCCCAAGAGGCTAAAAAGATCACCAGACTTGGCTTTTTTTTAAGACAAGACATTAAACAAGAAAAGAACAAGTGTGAAGTTACAAAATTTTGACAATTTTTCCTTTAAACCAATTCGAAGTAAATAAATAAATACATTTTAAATAAAAGATTGGGCTGGGCCTGGGATCCTTTGGCCCACCCATAAAGCCGCCCCTGCTGGTAACTATAAAATTTACAATGTTATTACATCGGTGGGCACGCTAGAGCCAAATTGAGGCGCAGAAAAACTCAACACTGAACAGAGACTTGATTTTATGTAGCAAGACACGTAAATTATACCTAACTTTGAACAAACACACTTGAAGAATGTATTTAGTGACATGTATCATTGCAGGACAGGTATGTTAGAGATGACCTCAGCTTTCTGCTCAGAGTTGTCAGCCTATTGCGTAGGTTGGATAAGTCCACTGTAATTTCTCAGGTAATTTGTCCCTGATGAAGCACCGTAGCGAACCAACAGACGAAAACACTTGAGGAGTGTTGTGTGCAGCCAATCGCTAGAACAACCCTGCAAGACTACAGCAAGGCTGGGAGTGGGAGGGAGGACTTGGGAAGCAAAACATGGCGAAATAACAAGTTTTGCCCTCAGCCGCAGTTCAAATCTGCACCGTAAATTAAGTCTTGGACTACAGCTGCAAGTTTGTAATACCTGGACGTTGGAGAGCGATAATAACATCAAACTTTGAATAGAAGAGGGCCCCGGCTTACAAGTATTACGGTGGCTGTCGAGAACATAGTGCCTGCCTTTCTGCTGTGTTTTCCCCGGATGGTTGGCAGTGCTAGGCGCGACTGTCAACACGGAAAATGGATGAAGACGGAAAGTTTATCGTGGAGATGAATATCTAGCCTGTTAGCTTAGCTTTGTTAGCTTGGTTAACGTTAGATTGATCACACGCACCTGACTCGGTGGCAACGTCCGAACCCGACGAAATACAGGAATATTTAAGTCGTGTTAACAAGTTTGTTAACTACAGCCACATCGATTCATCCTCTGATTAAGACAGTTTTTAAAAAAAAAATTCTGTGTTCTTATCTTTTTTATTGATGTGACACATCTATTCGGGTCAGCAGATAATGAACGGTTGACAGTTGGTTCTGGTGCGGTGCGGACGGACCCGGACGCCATCACAACACAGACGTTGCGTTCTCCCTAAAACCAACCGCTGCCGCTGCAAAGCCTTGTTTTACATTTTATCTATTTGAAGCGGAATGCTTTACAAGTATCTGGTTGTTGTTTTTCCCAACAACACTCATTCTTTGCTGGTTTGGGGAATACACTGGGATGTTGTACAGCAGCAAAGACGCGGCGTCTTGTCAAAATGAACGCAGCAAGGTGTTCAACAACAGCGGAGGTGCATTGCATTGAAAACCTGCAAGCTGACAAAACGGAACCAATGGCCGGCTAGAGCCAATCCTGACAGTTTGTTTAAATCTCCAATTTTTACTTAAATGTGTTTTGATTAGATGTGAGAATCTGTGTTTCTGTAAAACAACTGCAGATAACAGTTGGTCTCGGCCGGAGTTCATGTGAGCTAGTCAGCTGGGTGCGTCTGTGCAGCTCTATCTGCGATATGTATTTGCTAATCTAAGTGCTACCTACCGCGGCGTTCCGCAACAGTTTCAGCATACGGGACTGCACTGTTGGTTTTTTGACTTATTAGACAGGCCATTACACGCTCGTTTTAGCAGCTACTTAAATCCCCCCTTTGGTTTTAAATAAGTGGCTAACTTGTTAGCTAACGTCCTAAGTTTGGCCAGCTATGTCTGAAAACGCCCCCACACGAAGCCTGGATGACATAGACCTCGCAGCTCTGAGGGTAAGTATTGTTATTACATGATAAGTGTGCTGTACTTTATTCCTGTGCAGTAATGGCAGACGGTTTCATTGAATGTTATGTCATATCAACTGAAGTGTTGGGTTGTCTCTGACACAAGCACGACCATGTTACACCCACGCAACAAAGTTGAGCTGGGATAAACATCCCTTGGCCTGTTGTAGCTTCAGGCTCATCAGCTGTTCTGCAAACGAAAAAAAAAAATCCTCCCCATCAAAGAGATTTTACGAATTTTTTTTAGACTCATTTAGGATCACGGTTTGGTAATTAATGTGTTTATAACAAGGAAAATGTAAATTATCATGGCTGCTCCTGCCTGCACCTGACACTCCCTGAGATTTCATTTCATTTTCGTTTTATTCCTCTCACTGAAACTCACTGAAAGTAGCCATGATGAATACTTTGACTATTGCAATATTAGATTGTCTTTTCACTTAAAAACAACAACGCAGCTATCTTGACTTGGATGTGTACCCACTATGAAGGCCCAAGAGCAGAAAACACTGAGCAGAATCCTTTCAAATTTTAATGTTATTGCTTATGTTTAGCCTGTTTTGGTATCCTGGTGACATTCAATAATTTAAAGTCTCATTATATTATATACAGTATATTTGTGTAATCCTGCGAATTTATGAACAACAGTCCATTCAACATAGTCAGGGTAAACAGCTAGTCCTGTTGCTCCAGTATTAACACTAATTGCTGATCCTGAAAGCCTCACTCCTGAAAATTACAGAGTTTTTGTATTCCCAGCCTTTCATAATATAGCAGCTTTATAATGCATTGAATCACAGACCCGTGATTCAGTTTGTAAATAACTTCATTTATGTGGCTACAGTTTGTGAATTCAGATTACATTTCTGATACTCATCTTTTTGAGTTGGTCTTTGTGTTAAAATAGTGGGTTTTTTCCAGTAATCACCTTGCAAACTGACTCTTGTAAGCATGTGAAGGAGTTATTCATTGCCCACAGTTAGAATTACTTTCCAGTTTCTCAGACTTAGTCACTTTTTGGAACAAAGCTGTAGTCAAACTTGGCTTTGTTAACAGGTAAAATGGGTAAAAACTGCTTAAGATATATGTCTTGAACCCTTAGGTCTGTGTATTAAGAGCTAAGGATGCACACAGTGTGTTGTCCAGTCCAATAGCTGTGCCTCTCTTATTGATGTTTAACGTCTTGAGATTTATTAAAACAAGGAACTCATGTTGTTGAGGAAATCATGGATGTGCTGTTAGTTGAAATCTGAAAAATGCAAGAGCATAAAATCTGTTCCCAAAATATACAAGAGAAAAATCTATTCCTTTTGCCCTGGTGCAGCTTTAACAGATTTGTGGGGCTTAACAGGAGATTAGGGGTAGTTTTTCTAAGCTCTTTTTTGTTAGGTCGAGGTTACCTCTCCTGGCTCACCTGAGCTTCTTACCTCCAATATCCCAGGTCATTGTTCAAGCAGACACAGTTCTCTATTACAACATGTCTGTGTAACAGAGCTGTATGTCAGGACTGCCCGTGTTGCCTGGGTACATTGCTTGTTTTAGCAGCACCACCTTTTACCGCTGATTTGGATTTTTATACCATAATACAGACCTGTTTTTGATTTCTTTTTTCCTCATGGCTTCGAAAAAACCTGCATTTCTGCTTGGCCTTGCATTGTGCATTCACATTTCTACCTAGTTTGAATAATGTTGATGAATTCCTTCTCTTTACTTGCTTGAGATGACAGGAGCTGCAAGGGCCTGCATGGCCAGCTGCCACTTAGATGAGGGTGAAACCCTTTATTGTGATCATTTAAAAATACAAAATGGAGTCAACCTATAAACAATATTTTAATTTTAGTTTCCTTGAGTAGCAGGAAACAAATTAACTCTCTTATCAGTCTTGGGAAGGTCTTTCCTCCCTGTTGTTGAAATTCACTCTTTTTTTACGTTTATGTCAACTGACTAGCAGTCTTCTTCTTTTTAACTTTGTTGGTGCACTGCAGCCAGTCCGTGGTGCAAGCACCACCTGTTGATCAGTGAAATAGTTTTAATCAATCTGCACTTCTCTGAAGGCATTCATGTAGGCCTTTGTGCGCATGCACACATCAAACCAAACAGGGACCTACTCATTAAAAAACAGCTCCACAGTGCTCCTAGAGGGAAAAGAACTCCACAGGGAGGCTTTTAAGTGGCTCAATCGCAGCCTTTTCAAGATATTTTTTTTTACCTAGTACAGACTTCAGCATTACATAACACTAGTCCACTGTACACAGGCAACAAAAAATCATCCCTGCAGAAACCTTATTCTCCACTGTAAACAGCAGTTTGATAAAATGAAGCCATCCATGAATTGTGTTGATTGCAGGTGGCATTAAAAGCAACACTTCTAGCACAGAGACAACAAAATCTGACACAGATTTTCTCAAACAAACATGTCTGCTGAATTCAGACCGTCTAGTTCTTCATCACAGCTGCACTACTGTTATGACCAGGTCTTCAAGGAGACCTGGAGATTTCTCATCTCAATGGGATCAAGCTAGTTGAATACAGGTAATATAATGATAATAAATACAAGAAAAACACCTTCCTCTCAAATTCTGTCGAACAGAAAATGTTCAGAGTGTTTGATGCAGATTAGATTAAGGAACACCACCTCTGGACATGAAACTTGTGAGAGATTCTGTTTTGTGATGTTGTTTTGTTGCAGTGAGCAAAGTATACCATGTTTGTTGTGTTTGGAATCAATAACTTTTCATGAGACAGAGAAAATGAAGACTGTAATATCAGAGGAAGCTCTTACAGAGGCTCACTTATGCTTTATAAATCTTTATTGAAACCTTCAGCATAAGTAAAATCTTAAAGGATAAAAGAGTCACTAAGTTTTCTGAGGGAAAGGAACCTCTAGTTGAATGGCACAATGTGTTTAAAAGAAAGGATTTAGCTAAAAATTAATCTACAGGGTTGGTCACAAGCTGCCATACATTGGAAAAATAAACACTTTACTTTGGACAATTATTTTTATTTATATTGTGTGTGCCATATGATTACCATTGTTTCGAAGACACATGTTAATATGTGTTTTCCACTGTTGATGAACTCTCATTAGCACAGTTGAAGTTATACTTGTGATGTCATTGGTGATACGTTCCTTGATATGATTTATGTCTTATGTATCTTCACCTGATACCCCAAGGTCTTCAAGTGCCCCAAAGATAGAAATTCAGAGGGGAGAGATCTGGGTATCCGAAACATAAAAATTATACATTATACATTTTCCTATGTATGGAAACGGACCCACCCTGTTCTTTTGAACCCAAATGTTTTCATATTTTTACATTCTTTTGACAAATTCTGTAAGCTCTCTGAGAAATAAACTTGCCTTTTTATATAGCTTATTTAAATAAAGCAAGATTGATTGTTATGAGATCCTTTATCGAAGTATAAAGGAAATCAAGCAGTCTTAAAAGCAGCGGGTAGTTCTTTAGTAATATTCAGTTTTAAAGTGTTGAAGCTGTGATTTTGGTGATTGTTGCAGCTGTGTAACCGCAGACATACATCCTTTTTTTGTAAGACTTCCCCTGTCAGCTAAGTTGACACTCCTGCAGGAAATCTATGGTTCACTTCCTCATTGGTCTTTTCTCACGTGGTAGTGCTCATTCTCCGTTCAACGAAGCTTTGGACAATAAGTTGGAAGCAACTTGAGTTCAAAGAAAAATTCCTTGCTCTGTTCCCGTTTTCTAATACACACAGTTACACATAAACAAATGTCAAATTAGCCAATGATCTGAGGAAAGCACTTTCAATTCCCTGGATTCCTGTCTGCTGCTGCTGCTGCTGGTGCTACATGACTGTACCCTTCCCCTTCTATCACTTTGTTCCTCTCAGCCCACTCTCAGCACTGGCTGTGGGTGAAGCTGCCACCCCTGCCTCGCCACCCACTCCACTGCTACATTATTCTCTTCCTAACATTATTCTTTTGCCTCCCACTTGACGTCACGGTACCCCCACCTCCCCTTTTGTGTCCTCATACATAACATGCTTCTAAATCTGGAGGCTTTGTTTATGTCATCAAATAAGCAACGTGGATTTGCATCACATGTTCGGTCATTTCCCCACTTTTCTGCCAAATATTTCACAGCTATGTATGCATCTTTTTTTTTCTCCCATAACTGTGTCTTAAGAATTTCCCCCCTCCTTGTTGGAGGCAAGACCCATCATTGAAAACAGATGAAAGCAGGATAGGTCATGCTGTACGTTCTAAACCCAAAGCAGCAGTCTCACCACCCACACATCTTCTTAAAGCCATAGTGAAACTGCATGACAGTGGAGCTGCTCGTCATTCCCCCTTGTCTCTTGTAGAGGGGGTTTCGCAATTAAGTCAAAGCAACCTACTCATTATGGGAATCAATAAGATGTATTCATTGCAATGAGTAAATCAGAGAGAGGACAGAAGTCACGTCAATGTTGTCAGAATTCATCTTTACAGTAGTATCAATATTTAGTGTATTTGCTTGTCTGTTTCCTCCATGTAAAGTCCTGTAGGTGGGCGGTGAGTGTGTGAGTAGGCGGCCAGGAGGATTGAGCTCAGATGATTTGTATGGAAATGTTGCATTGTCGTCTAGGATTTAAAATAAATTAACTGTTCTTCTTTTTTCATGCTTTTTTAATGATTCTAATGCACAGACGGACACCTTTTTTGGATGATTATATATAAATATATAAATGTTTTTAGCTATGTTCATTTCATGGATGTAAATAGCCTTCCTTGCTCAGGAAAATTATTTTAATTGCAGCCGTTTGTCAATTCACAAATGCAGAGTACAGCAGTACAAGTCCCTGTTGAGAAATAAAACAAACAGAAGGAACGACTCGTAAAATCATGCTGGCCTGGTTTTAGTTTGTCCTCCATGCCTCAACAGTATTTTGCATCGAGACTGGTTTCATTTCAGCCTTTGTGCCAAAAATTACTGAAGCCAGATTGCAGTAGTCAAAAGAACAAGTGCCATTTTGTAGAAATTTAGCTTTCAAGGCTGACTCTTAACAAAGGATGTATGAGGGTTAAAGCATTAAAGAAATTAGACCTCTACTTAGTCAGCATGTCAATATTGAAGTGTGGATGTGTAGGATTCAGGAAGAACAAAGCAACTATCACCCACTTAAAAACCAAAACCATTTCATGTGCCTAGTCAGATATTGGTCCTAATTTTTTAAAAAAGCAAAAAGAATGGTATTCGACTGATATAGTTTCTATGCATTGTGTTTTTGGTGAGTTTTACATCAAAAAATAAAAAGCACAGTGAATGTCCTGGTGTTTCTGCACCTCTGTCTGTGTGCATGTTTGCATGAATGTTGTTGTAATTTCAAGAATCTGCTTTTTTCTCTCCAGGATCCAGCAGGAATCTTTGAGCTGGTCGAGGTCGTGGGCAATGGAACATATGGACAGGTGTACAAGGTGAGACATGATGCATTTACAACAATGGACTTTGTCATGGAGCTGGCTTTTTGAGAAATTCTGTGCATTAATTCCTTAGATTACAGCAGATTGACTAGCTATGCTGGCCATCTGAGAAGTTGAAAGTTAGTGTGACAGAAAGTCAAGAGAGTCCAAAGTGGGAAATGCACGATCACAGAATACCAGTGAAATGATATGAAGAGGCACACCGAAAAGGTGGCCACAAGTTTATTTCAGTCTTTGCAAACCACTGTTGTAGTGATTCAACCTGTTTCTGAATCAGGGCCGTCACGTGAAGACAGGCCAGCTGGCAGCCATCAAAGTGATGGATGTTACAGAGGAGGAAGAGGAGGAGATCAAAGCAGAAATCAACATGCTGAAAAAGTACAGCCACCACCGGAACATAGCCACATACTACGGTGCCTTTGTCAAGAAGAGTCCACCTGGACATGATGACCAACTTTGGGTTTGGAGACTTTCTGCAGCCAAATAATAACTTAACAGCAGTTTGTCCACAGGATTGTCCCCTCTAAAGTTATGCTTGTCTGTGTGCAGCTGGTGATGGAGTTTTGTGGGGCAGGATCAGTGACTGACCTGGTAAAAAACACAAAGGGCAGCTCTCTGAAGGAGGACTGGATTGCTTACATTTGCAGAGAGATCCTAAGGGTGAGAAGTCACGGCTGCATGAATCAAAAGAAGTCTGCTTCAGAGGTCACTCCTTACTGACCTATTTGTCGCCTTTATGTGTTTACAGGGCCTTTCTCACCTCCATGCCCATAAAGTTATCCACAGAGACATCAAGGGTCAGAATGTGCTGCTAACAGAGAATGCAGAGGTCAAACTTGGTATGTTGAATGCTTTGAAACTGAAAAATAAACTGCACCCAATACCTCATCATCTCACTTTTGAATCTTGAAATTCTTTTGTGTAACTGTAGTTGATTTCGGAGTGAGCGCTCAATTAGACAGAACAGTGGGCCGAAGGAACACCTTCATCGGCACACCCTACTGGATGGCCCCTGAAGTTATTGCCTGTGATGAGAACCCTGATTCCACCTATGACTACAGGGTAATAGTCATACATTGTTTTGTGTTTGTGTGAGAGAGAGAGAAAGAGAGAGAGAGATTGCATAGAAGACAGAGACTGACACAATCTCTTGTGTGTTTTGCAGAGTGATATCTGGTCCCTGGGGATCACAGCCATAGAGATGGCAGAGGGAGCTCCTCGTAAGTTTATTTTTTTTACCTGCTTTTGGTTATATCACGCATATCCTTCATACTCAGCAGCAGATAATTAGTCACCATCTCTGTGCTCATTCTGAGAGACCTTGTGAATGAGTCTTGTCTTGCAAATGCAGCCTAGCCATTGTCTGCGTCTTCAGATGGACAGCTGACTCACTCTAATCAAGGTAGTGTAGTCGTGAGCTGGCAGTTGGCTGGTGGAGGCTGATTGCACAGATTTCTCTGCTTAAAAGTGGGATCTATCTGCCTTCAGATTCAGTATCTTCAGTATTTTCAGCAGGTTTTGCAAAAGAATGAGCCCCCCCCCCCCCTCAGTTTCCACATGTACAGATAGAAAAGAGAAAGTAAATAATTATAATGTAATATAAATTTTGTATTGGCAAATTGGATAAAATGTCCATTTACCTCCTTTTTTCCAAACTGCATGTCACTAATCTTTTTGGGCATTTTTGTTAAACCTCCACACTGCCACTGGCCACAGTAACAAATCCAAGGCGTGTCCAAAGAAAACATTTTGTTGCAAATGAAAACCAGTTCTCAATATATATTGGTATTTTGATTGGAGATACGTGTAATAATAATAATACATTTTATTTATAAGTGTGTTTCAAGACACTCAAAGATGCTGTACAGAAGATAAAAACAACATATAAAACATCTCATTGAAACATATAGTTAAAATTTGAGAACAGGCCAGCTGATAGCTGAATTTTACTGCTGGTTTCACATTGTTTTTGTTGTGCTTTTGCATTTGATTTTTGCAAGTTTTCTGGGAGGTCATATTTGGCTCTATTGATAGTATGGCTGTAGAGACAGGAAATGTGGGGAGGGGTGAGTTGTGGAAGTCATGCAGTACTTAGCTGGGGTCCAGAATTGAGCCAGCAAGTGCTACACAAGGATTATGACCCCTGTATGTGGCATATTCTCCTAAACCGCTTTGCCAATGATCCCCATGTGATCAACAGTTTGTTAATAATAATAACTAATAAGAAACTACTTTGAGAAACACTATATTTTGATTGGACTTTTTGGTGTTAGCTCTGTAAAATATTTCCCCAAGGGGCACTGGGTTTCTGTCCAGCCACCTATTATTATTAAACAGGAAGAAAGCAAGGAAAATATTATGGTAAAAAGCAATATTTAATTCTTCAATTCAATAGACATGATTGTCTCTCCAAGTAACATGTTGGTGGATGGATTTTCAATGATATTAAGATTTCAGAATGTGACTGATAGTTATGCCAGAAGCAACATTAACCTCCTTTAGTCTACACATCACAACAGGATTTGTATTGATTAATTACTGGCCAGTAGCTGTTTTTTGATTTGATATGCTGTCATTGAGGATGGTGGATTGGTTATCATCTAGAATAGATAATGGGGTACAGACTAAGAAAATATGGGCTAATATTCATAGCAGGATGTATGAGAGTTGTTAAGTAAAGGCAAAAGACTCAAAACTAACTTTTTCAACATCTTTCTGACATTGTTTAACAGAAAAGCTACCTGCGGCATCGTAAGACTTTATTTTTAATCAGCCTCATGAGCCATCTATCAGGTGGTCAATCAGCCAGTTGAGGAGCTCTCTTCTCTGATTTAGAATTCTAGTATATATACCAACTTTGCTGCATTAAATTGATGTTATAAAGTTGATGTTAAGATTTGAGAAGATACAGATAAAAACAGATCAACATTGAAGTAAAAAGACTTGTGCTATCAGGCTGGTGCTTTATGTTTCCCCATTTTTCAAAAGTCAGGTTCAAACTCTGCCTGAAGTTTACATCCACAGGAAGCTTATTGTTGAGCTGAGGGCTAATTAAGCTCTCTTGAATAAAATTACTGCCCAAATTAACTCCTCCTCCAATTTCTAATTACCACTTCACTTGGTGATTTAAGTTTCTCCTACAATTATGGGTCTTATATGAAAACTTGTGAGCCTCCAGGGTACATACACTGAGAAAAGACATTTTTCTTGAATAAGTTATTCATTTCACACAATGAGGGAGAGGAAGTTAATGATTTTGAAAGAATTAAAAAATAGGTTATAGAGCTCTTGTATGTGAAAAAGATAACACAGACAGCACATAATCTTAAAAAAGCACTTAAACAAGCTGCTTCTCTCTTTCAAAACAACTTTTTGTTTTTCTAGAATCTTCTAAGCTGCACTGAGAGCTGCTGCAGATCATGTTGATGCTGCTGTCAGTGACATAAGGCATGTAGGCCAACTAGACTACGAGCTAGTGTTGGTTTATTATTGTGAATTATGCATCGTGAACTTACTCACTCCATCAATCTGATTGCAGAAGTATGTTTTACAGAAGTAAACATGAATTTATTTGCACGTATGAGTGAGAAGTGCTTGAACCTCATCAATCATTTGATAAAAAGCAGTTTGCACTAATCAGCCAATTCAGAACATTAAAAAAGCAACATCAAGACCCAGATTATTTGGTTACCCTTTAACTTTATTGGTATCTCTGGGTCATTTTTGGACTCTAGTCACTGTCTCTTTTTTGTGTCTCCTTTTTTGTCCCCATCATGATAATGATGTCACAGCATGTGGCATTTAATCAATAGTCATATTTCTATTCCGCCCATTTCACTTCTGTTCATAGCCAAATTTTTTACGTACATTGTCTGTATTGATCACACAACCTACTACTGTACTGATTCCTTTTTTTCCATTTTGAGGTTAGGGGAGGAGTGAAAAATCGGTTGTTAATATTGTTGACATAGGCAGCTATTTTGTGTCATGTGTTTGCTGTTTTAGGTGTTTGCACACCTCACGCACACACATGCCTGATACACAAATGGATTGCACTGCTTTTGATCAGTTTATCAGACACATGTGAAAACCTCAGCCCTTTAAGGATGAGACATAGCAGAGCTTTATATGTGCTGATGTGGAAGCTGCTCTTACTCACTAAACTGGAGCAAATGGCAGAGAGCAGCAAACCTCCCTACCGTTTTGCGCAATTTGCTTTGAGAATTAGGCCTGAAGCGGAGTAGATATTGGGGGCCAATTATGCTAGATTCTTTGTACTTTTAGTGGCTATTATCCATTCGTGGTGAACCCTTCCACCCCCAGAAAAAAAGCAGGTTATCAGCCTGAGTTTAAGAAAATGTTTGAAAAGAACTTGATTTTTGTTTTAGTGTTTGCAAAGTGGAAAATATGGCTGAAAAAATCTGCTCTTATCATGAAATGAGACTGTAAAAACTGAGGAATTCAGTGTATAAATACTTATTTAACATAAACAATGGAATCTCATTTTTGCGTCTACAATCAATCAGTTTAAGCTAATCTGTTGAATCTTTTTAATCAGTTATAGCGTAAACAAGCAGAATATTTCAGCCTAGGTGTTTTAATGACACTGAAATGAACAGTAATAGGTAACTCAGAGAACTCCATCATTCCCTCTGACAAGACAATGGCAAACCTGCAGACTCTCTGGCACAAAGTGTTCTTTCCTCTTTATATAGGAAAAAATGCAGCACAACTCAGCTGCATGAATAGGATTATGTGCTAAGATTTGTTTTAGGTGTTTGGTAAATGGAGTGTCTTTACTATTATCAGTATAATTGTTCCTTCTGTTTTGATATGGTCCTTAGTATGTCAAAGTAAAATAACCTTCTTGCCTTCAGCTGTCTGAATCATGTTGCATGCTTCCAAAAGGCTGCTCTACAAAAGCCTATTTACTGTGAAACTGTAAAGCTAACCAGTCAGGTTTAGCTACCTACCTACGCTGGGAACACAATGACTCACAGGCCTTGCTCTCACATTCAATGCAACAATAAGCCTGGGGCACCAGGAAATATTGGATAACAGCAGCTGTAGCCATGTTTGAGGATACAAAGATGTGTAATGGTGGATAGTATTATTTAAAAACTATAAGACACTCAGTCAATGTATATTTTTACACATTTCTTCGATATGCTTTTTCCCCTTATTTTTGTACTGTCTTTGTTGATATAGCTGCAGGGTTTCAATAACACCGTCCTTTTCTTTCAGCCCTGTGTGACATGCACCCAATGAGGGCCCTCTTCCTTATTCCAAGAAACCCCCCTCCAAAACTGAAGTCCAAAAAATGGTGAGTTGCCAACCCTCCTGCTCCTTAAATCCCTTCACATAAGTCACATTCTGCTTAACAGACTCCCCTCACATATCAGTAAACGATAATAAAACCCTCAAAAGATGCTTTGAAAGTAAAGTTTGAAGTCCAGCTTATATCATGACATATTATGACATTATTTTTTATCTGTCAGGGCTCTGTAAATCACTTTACCCCTGGATTATGATGGCAATTCTTTAATTCCACAGAACCCTGCAAGGCTCTGATCCACCATGAGTGGTTGACCTTATTTTGATATGACCACTCAAACTTTGCACAACATAGTAACAAAAGCCTGCTGTCAGAGGCACCTCAGACATTCAACAAGAGAGCGAGAGGAAAAGACTTAAAACAGTATCAGATCCCTGCTCAAGTCTTCCACTTTCTTACGAACATCAACACAAATACCATCCTGCACCTTAGCAAGTTGCAAAAGTGAGCAAACAAGTTTACATGGAACATGGGAAAGGTACACTGCTTTTGTTACCACAGTAATAGGCATGTAAACAAACCTGCAAATGCTGTATCTGTCACATACAGATGTTGGTTTTACTTTTGATACTGTTGGCATCATGCTCTGTGCAAATGGTGCAAGTGAACTACATCATGCCCTGTTTCCCTCTCGATACCAACACTCCTGCATCCTGCCCGCTATAGTCAGTTAAACAATACACCCCTTCGTTCAACTGATAAAAATCTCAGAAAAACAGATGACTAAGTGTGACTTTAGCTAGACTTAAAAACAGAGAAAGTATGTGTGGTTTTGTTTGTTAGATTATAGCAATCAAGCATTCCTTTTCAGTCAAAGTGAACATTGTTATTTTAGAATTGAATAGGATCTCTTGATAATGCAAAGTCTTAAATCCTGAGCACACACCAGACACTTTTGTCACATAATTTTTGCTGCACTGCATAGCCTTAACTCTCATGTATCAAGCACAGTAAACAGAAGTGTTTCTGAACTAGCACTATAGAAAAAACAGGTAAAGGGTATCATTTTTACAAAAAAGCTATAAATAAAAGGTAAAATATGTGATTTCTCCAAGCAGACGTTGTACTTTAGGTTAAGCTTAAAAGCAATTTTACAGCAGTTCAAAGTCCTTTTGTATTACTGGAAAAACTTGTGCTTTGTATTTGCAGAATACAGTTGTCTATATCAGTATCATAAAGTTGAAGCACTTGTGCAAACAAAAAGCTTAAAATAATAGTTTGACTCCAGGAACCCCTGTGCTTACGTTTTTCACTGAATGATCATTTTAGTGTCTTGGAGGTAATTTTACTGTGATTACGTTGTCCCTTGCCTCTCTAGCCCTCCTCCAATACTCCTTTCTTTCCTCCCTTGAACCCATCCCAGGTCCAAGAAGTTCATTGATTTTATAGAGGGCTGTCTTGTGAAAACGTATCCCAGCCGTCCCTCCACAGAGCAGCTGCTGAAGCACTCTTTCATTCGGGATCAGCCCACTGAGCGCCAGGTTCGAATCCAGCTCAAGGACCACATCGACCGAACTCGGAAGAAGCGAGGAGAGAAAGGTGAACAGAAGAAGAAAAAACTTCAATACATTTCACAAACAGTGATTAGCTCAAGTATAATGTAGGTTAGTATGTCACAAAATTCTTGATTTGAATTCTCTTTATTCTATTTTTTCCTCACAGAAGAGACAGAGTATGAGTACAGCGGTAGTGATGAGGAGGATGAAAATCGTGGCGATGACAGAGAGTCAAGGTAATTCAATTTTGTCCTGTCAGTGAAACAGAACAAAACCTTGACTCTTGGCTCTTGCTCTTTGTGTGAATGATACCCTAATACTCATCTTTATCTCCAGCTCCATCCTAAACGTGCCTGGTGAGTCTACCCTGAGACGGGATTTCCAGCGTCTGCAGCAGGAGAACAAAGAGCGATCTGAGGCTCACAAGAGGCAACAGGCCCAGCTTGCTGCTCAGCGAAGGGACCCTGAAGAACACAAGAGGCAGCTGTTGCATGACAGACAGAAGCGTATCGAAGAACAAAAGGAACAGCGGCGTCGCCTTGAAGAGGTAATGACAAATTTTGAAGCAATGGCCTGATTTATTAGAAAACTTTTCTCCCCTCATGCTGTAACCGTCCTTTGCGACCTTCGAGAAAAACAGTTCACAAGCAGTTAAAATGTGTTATTTTGAACTGCATGTACTCAGAAACTTGTACTCAAGGATGCTGTCCCTCCCTGCTTCCAGTGCATGTACCACAAATTCTTTCTCTTTCTCTGGTATGCATCTTATCATGCAATTCTTGGAAAGGAAGCAAAAAAGCATATTTGTGAAATAAAGTATAGAACATCACGCAAAACAAGCTGTTGGAAGAGGAAGCAGAATATCTCAAGTATGGATTAGAATACATATTCTTTACAAAAGGGTGCATTTAAGTGGGGTAATGGTTACACTGGTCTGAAACCCCACGGTTACCCAAAGAAAAAAAATTAGGGGATGCTCTCTCTTTTGCAAGCTCTATTAGTGGCAAACACAACTTAGAGTTTTCTCAACCAGATATAGCCCATCTCTTTGATCCATCCTTTTTGTTACCAGCAGCTTTTGTTTCTATTAAATGCCACTGAGGTTGCCCTTGATTTTTTGTCATAAGTTAATTCTGCACTTTTCTGCACAAAGAAGAAGCTCCAGACATTTAGCTTCAGTGAGACACTGCGCCGAGCAGTGAAATGATCTGGTTCCTCGTCTGTTATGTCTCTGCTCATGTTCCTACCCTTCAGACACTCAACTACTTGCTGTTGCTCTTTAATTTTCTCCAATCTTCAGGTCATTATTTTCCACGGCTGGTCTCAAGTTCATAGCATTTATGATTGCCTTCTATTGTTGACCTTACTTGACTGTTGTTATATAATATACACCTGAGGAAAATTTTAAGACCAGTTGGAAAAATTGCAGACATTTGCATTTTGCATTGATGGATCTTAAAAAGGTACAAAGCAGAGTTTCAAAATGCAATAGTTAGAAATGGGGGTGTGTGCACATTTTTGTGCAGATTCTGGCTTTTAAAGGCTGTGCTCTTACATCTTTGATTGGCCGATGAATAGACTATAGAGATTTTTTTCTCACTCCCATTTCTTATTTTGCACTTTGAAACTCTACATAAAACTTTCTTCAGATTCAATAGATAACATGGGAAGTATCTCAAAACGTGGCTAATAAATTAAAGTTTTAAAAAGTGAAGTTTCATGCATCTGAGAGGCAGAAATTTATGTAGATGCCAGGTCTTAAGAGGTTAAGGAGAAACTGAGGATAACATTTTTTATTTTTCATTTTTTGATTTAATCTCTACTGTCAATGTAACGCATATAGATGTGCTTTAGATGTGATTTCAGTCCACATTCTGTACAGTGCTATAGATTTATAAAAACATTCTTACCTAACAAAGCTCACTGGTGGGTTGTGGAAAGGGTCAGCAGCTGTGAAATGTTTCAGGAGATATGTGGGATTTGAATAAGGCACATATTCACTCTGATATTGCTACTACCATTAAGAATTGAGCTGTATTTCTTACCTGCTGCCCTGTAGTGTGACTCCTTTAAGCAACCTGCTCCTTATAGTTCTGTTAAACTGTTCAATGCCTACAATTCAGTTAGCTCAAACAAGCTCTGAATGTTCAGTGTCACTTCCAAGCAGGAGGCTTTCACAGGAAACAAATCCTTCTTCTTTTAATGTCCCTTCAAAAAGCAGAAAAAAACAGGTACCTGGGGAACTGACAGACATTTTAAATATATATCAAAGCAGCACACTCAGAGAAGATGATTAGGATGCTTTAGGTGTGTTAGTGAGAGTGACTCACAGCCTCTGTTCTCTGCTCTGCACTTCCGCTCCCTTCATTTTATTATTTTTTTTTGAACACCAGCTTTTTGCACAAAAAACAAGAGAGGGTTTGCTCATAAGCAGGCTCTCCATTATGAATTCCCCTGTGTAAACACAGCCTCTATGCTCATTTTTCTTTTCCTGTCACCCTTCTCTCCCAGCAACAGAGAAAAGAGCGAGAGATGGTGAGGCAGCAAGAAAAAGGTCCCCACCGGAGACTCGACGATATGAGACGGGAGGAAGATAGGAGGCTGGCTGAGAGGGAGCAGGTAACCAACCACAGGAGTCGTGGGGCTGTGATTAGCCAATCAGAGTATCGTGTGGGCGTGCCCACAAACAACACTGTGCAAGTTGCCCTGGTGGTGAAATTCCATGAGTAGGTTGCCATAGCAGCAAGGGTCTAAATTAGTGTATTTATTCAGAGATGAGTTTTCTGTGGGTGAGCTCTCTGCGTCTCTTTTGCAGTTTCCAGTCTACCCTCAGTAACACAAGAGTCTGGCTTCCCAGTAGCATTAACTAGTAGTGTAGAATACATTTCCTGTCATAATGATATCTTACAACACCCACAGTGTACTGCTTAATATTAATTGGCTCTGATTATTTGTTTGGTAGCAAGAGACTAGTTTCACAGAAATGCTTGTGTCATGGAAGGTTTGCCATTGTTGCCATGGTGCATAACAGAGTTTGTTTTATTTTTCCTCTGAATTGTGATTAAAAAACTGCCCTTTCCCCTCTTCCTCTTTGCCCTCCACCTCTGCACCTCACATATTCTTATCTCTTTCCTCACCTTAATGCCTTAATTCCCACTTCCTTGCCTTCCAGGAGTTTATCAGACATAAGTTAGAAGAAGAGCAGCGCCAATTAGAAATCCTCCAGCAGCAGTTGCTTCAGGAGCAAGCTCTACTAATGGTAATAAACCCTCACTACTCCTTTATCATTTCACTCTTCACTACACATGTTCCCTGGCCTCAAGCAAATTATTTGATGTTCTCTGAAAAATACTGTGTTCTTTTGAAGAAACTGTTGCATGTTTCCTCAAAATGCACACTTGCAGTATTGCATACAGGATGGATTATTTTGAGTTGTGGAGATAAGTACTTCCACAATTGAACTCTTTCATGTCCACTCATATTTTGAGCAGAAGAAACAGATTCTGCCACAGTATGAAATTTCTTGAAAAGTATGTACTGACCTTGGGGTAGTTTGGACACATTTTATTGTGTTTTTCTGTGTGTGTTTTCACCTACATTGAAGTGAAAAGTTCCCTCAGTCATGACATCTTTGTTTAGGCCAGTGTCTGTGATGTGTCAGATCTTTGCTCCTGCTTGGAAGAACTGATCCCTGCTTCTACTGCAAAATACTACCTTACTGCTGAATGTAAGATGCAAATGAGATAGTTTTGGCACGTAATACCTGAGTATGCCTATCATTTCATAAACCAGGATACAGGTCACATAAGATTATTAGCAGTGATGATATTAACAGCTCCTTCCTAGACCAGTGCTTGGAGTCTGTTTTGGAGTAGTTGTATTATTTCCCATTTAGGTAATCACAAAAGCAATCAGCTAGCAAGCTTCATCATTCTTGAATCCAATAATGCTCAAGCCTCTGGAGAACTGAAGACTGGGCCATTAGTGTCCTTATTGCTCCAATAAAAGTTGGTCACCAGAGTACAATCTTGGAGTAGAGTATTCAGTTAGTTTAATACATCTATGGTGAATAGTAAGCGACCTGCCTGACCGCTGTAATACACCTTTAAAAAAAGACAATTCCCTTGCCTTGTAAGCAAATCAAATGTCAATCAAAACCTCATTCTTTCCACAGCTAAAGCCTGTCTGTAATGTATTTTGTCAGACCTAATGATGTTGCTAACAGGTGTTATGTAAGCCAAATTAAACCAAACCTACTGCAGAAAAGTGATGTCTAACAAAAGCTGTGAACCAAATGGAAAGACTGTGATAGATATCTGCTGGTAGCCAATTACAAATCATTTCTTAAAAAATAACTTGAATGGTGTTTGATAGTAAACTCTCCTCGAAATAATGTGCAATCCTAGTGATATACATACATGTTGCACAATAGCAAAGTGTCTTAGCCCTTGGACAGCAGCAGCAGCAGTGCAGGAAAGGGAGCTTTTGTATGTCTTTTCGCAAAAGCTTCTTCAAGGTCTTTCAAGAGAAGCGCTGCAACGCTTTCATTGTGTCCTCAGTTTGCCTTTAAGTCCCCTCCAACACAGGGAAGCAGCTGGGTAATGCAGCCTTACCTTGTGCCAGGCTGAGCTTCTCACTGTGGAGAGACATTTAAGGAAAGTTATTTTGGTTGTATCCACAGACTTATGCTTTCATTCTCTTCCCATGGTGAGCCATATGTGCGGTTTATAACAAAGATTTATGTATGAATCTGATGCTTTGTGGTATGGTAATTAAAGCTGAATAGCTATGAATAAAGGCACATGCATATGGGAAAGACAGTGTGAGTCTCTGTATTTAAATTGTTCACATTCATCAAATAAACCAAACGTAAGAGATTGAGGTTGTCCATGTAACTGTTAATGGATGGGAAACTTATCTCTGCTGTTATGTAATTTTAGTCTACATTTGACTGACTCATGGAAGACGTGTACCTACAACTCTCAGTGAAAAACCAAAAAGTCAGCTGACTCACTTCTGCACCGTCTGCTTAATATATGGCATACAAAGGTTTAGCTGTGTACTATTCTGTATTATTTGTGATGTTGAAATTGACTGCTATATTAAAAATAGAGTTTTTAGAGTCTGCCCAAACATTGATTCTCTTTGTGGATAAAACTTGTATTGGTTCCAACAATCCACAAACTTTTGTATGAGCCTTAAACAAACCTGCCTGAATCACTAACATGCAGTGCATCCTTTTTCACTTAGGAATATAAGCGCAAACAGCTAGAGGAGCAGCGCCAGTCAGAGCGGCTGCAGAGGCAGCTGCAGCAGGAGCATGCCTACCTGGTGTCTCTGCAACAACAGCAGCAAGAAAAAAAGCCCCAGCTCTACCACTACAACAAAAACCTGGAGCCCAACAACAAACCCACTTGGGCCAGAGAGGTAGCAATGTTACCTAAATCCAAAACACTAGATGCCAAACTTGTGCAAGTTTATGATGTGAATACTTTCCTGACTGTTGTCCCTTTCTTAGGTGGAAGAGCGGAGTAAGCTCAATAGACAAGGCTCACCCAAAATCTGCACCACTGTCTCTGACACCAACATTCAGTCACGGTCTGACTCAATCAGCCAATCAGGAGTGGGGCAGTCTGCTCAGACCCCACCGATGCAGAGGCCAGTGGAGCCTCAAGGAGGGCAGGGGAAGGTGAGTGAACTTAGAGCAAGGAAATTCCTGGAAAAACTAAAGGGGGGATAATTACTTGTCTGTCTGCCACTAATACTTGAGCTGCTTAGCTTTTGTGTACTTCGTTACCTTATCTAAACTTTTTCTCTTCTTTTTCTTCTTTTCCCTTCCTTTCTTCTCCACAAATCTGCAAACCTGAATGGCAAAAAAAACTACTTTGGAATACAAAAACAATCTTCCTCTCCTTCACTTTGACCCACCTCTCTGGCTGTCCTGTACATACGCCTTTCATGGCTGCTGCTCTTTCCCTGTGGTGTGCTGCAGTTTCAGATGGCTCACTTGGTCCCTCTAAAGCCTTACGCTGCCCCTGTCCCTCGCTCCCAGTCTCTCTGTGACCAGCCCACTAAGACCATGTCCGCCTTCCCCACCCAGGACCCCTCCCTTGCCCCCACACCTCGCCCCATCCACTCCAGAGAGCTGGTGCGTCAAAACTCAGACCCTACCTCTGAGACCCAGGTGCCACAGGCACACCAAATGAGAGAGGATCGTGGACCATGGATCCGCCTGCCAGATGTGGAACTACCACCCAAGGTGAGAATAATGTCTTGTTACGGCTCTGTTGACTGGATTATGGTTAGTAGACACAAACAAGAAACACTAGTTTTCTCACAGAGTAGCTGGTGGGTCGACTGCTCTGACTTGCATTTAATGGTGATTCAAATCATATTCTACAATTACATACTGGCATCTAGGGAAAACCTGTGGCAATAAAATTATCCAAATTTTGTCAAGGCCCAAAAAGTCCTCACTGCATCTTCTTTTTGAAGTGTTGCACTTGATCACTTGTTTGAGATTTGGAGTTTTTCAATCCTCTGTGGGCATTAGCTGTCTTTTTTTCCCAATATAAACAAGCACCCAGAGAGATCTAAAATATCTTTCAGCAAAGAAGACGTCAGGTTACAAGAGTATCATGAAAGAGCTGCCTCTTTCAATAAGTAGACTCTGATATTACAGTTGTTTTACTGCTGCAGTCTGAACAACACTTGTTGTGTGAGATGCAGGCAAAACAAAAAGTCCATTTTAACTCTTAGGTCATGCCTCATTTTTTTGACTTAGCACAGCACTTTAAAACTGAGTTTATCAATAAAAGGTTGTTGGTAAGAATATTTTGTCAATACTTAAAGATATGGAGAAATGATGCTCAGAATAACTTGTCATGGTTTTAACTAGGGCTGGGCAATTAAGTGCTAATTAGATTAAATCATAATATAGCCTGCTGCAATACCCTAATCCCAGACTGTGCAATATTTCTTTCACCTCAAATGTGTCAGAATATCAGATACAATTTCTGCAGTAGATCTTTTATGCTCTACACCAGTGTTACTCAACCCTGATCAACTAAAGAGTCAAATTGTTGAAAACTACCTTTTCAATACAAACTATCTAAGTGGTGAAAAGTGGCAAAGACAGCAAGAGGTAGCATTAAAATTAAGTTTAAGGTGGAAAAAATGGTCAAAAAGCAAGAAAAATTGGCAAGAAAAGTAGGAGAACACTTGGAAAACAGCCAAAAAGTAGCAAACAAGTCCCAGAATTAGCTAAAAGAGTGAAAAGTGACTAAAATGGACTAGAAGCAGTCGCAAATAGCAAAGAAAAAAAAGACCTGGGGGTTGTTGTTGTGCTGTCATGTCAATTTTCATTCCAAAAATGTATTTGTTTAACAACACATAAGATGAGGAACATGAAAATAATTGCTCCATAAATCGCTATTCCAACATAGGGAAAAATAACTGCAATCAGATTATTTTTGCAAATCTTTCAGCCCTAGTTTAACCTGAAGCTGCTGCAAACGAAATGTCCAACCTGTGTACTGTGACAGAGACTTATTCTTGGTGATGTTTCATTAGTTTCTGAAGTGAAGCTCTGAAGCCCGTCATTGGCGGTTGCGTTATTGGAAAGGCTGACAATTAACCTTGTGTCACTGTGTAGAATGGAAATTAAATATGACATTATAGTTGAATATTTTTTTTACTGTAGTTCAAAATACTGGAATCATTACACTTCTGTTATGTACACATTACAGTATGCTGTTGGAAAAAGCTAGCATGAAATACTTGGGAATGTAATGACTGTGAAGTTTCTATCTTCAGATTCCTCAAAGGACAGCGTCCATTGCCACAGCTCTCAACACAAACCTTTCCTCTGGCATACGTCATCCAGTGAGAGCCAGGTACTGAACACAGCCAAACGGTCCAATCAGATGTTTCCTGAAATTAGTTCCTCCCAAATGTTGTTTGGCTTAAATGATGACATGAGAGAACTGATTTGTATCCTCCTGGCAGCAATCCAGATCTGAGCCGCAATGATCGCTGGGAGAGAGGAGACAGTATGAGCGTCATATCCAATCTGCCCCAGACTGGCTCTCTAGAGAGACATCGCATCCTCAGTGAGTCCCATCCTCCCCGATGCTATTTCTCTGCAGACTGTCTTTGCTGTAAGTCACATTTCAGAATCATAACTACACTCTATATTTTAACCCTCTCAGGCACCTCCAAAATGGAATCACCAATTCTCTCCCATGATAGTCGTCATAAGCCTGGAGAGTCTCGCACCTCCTCTCGTCCTGGGCGCCCTGCTGTGAGTTCATCCATCAAACAGATTATATATCATCTGACTCTTCAGTAACCTCTACTTATAAGACTATTTTTTCCATCACTGAAGATGTGCATGCAACACAAAATATAGCTCTGGTCTGACTCACTGTGCACACGCTCAGATAGATCACAAACGCACCTGCTCTGTAACTCGACCTGTGGCACCCCAGCGAAAGGTTTCCCCTGCACCTGTCCTTTATAATCACACTAATCAAACACATTTCTATTACTGTTTATCTTTGTGTTTCTCCTCTTCTTAAACTTCCCTGTTTGTTGACTTTACCTTGAAAATACAGAGTTACAAGAGAGCAATAGGGGAGGTTAGTACTGCTGTTCTCTGTGTTTGCTCAGTGTCCATGCATGAGATTGTATGTGGATTCACTGGTGTTATCATAGAGTGGGATGCATGCTCTACGCTAGCTTGGATAACTTGGTAAAATCTGCTTTGTTTCTTTATGAAATGTCACACTTTATTTGAAGTCAAATTTGACGTGTTAGTTGTTTTTTTCTGCTCGTGTATTGCTATCTCATACTCAATACAGGCCTTGTTGTCATTAAGAGTCAACCTAGAAGTCATCATGCACACAGCTCTTAGAGTATTGGGACTCAGCTTTGAAATGTGTTTGCCTCTGACATTGCCTGACCTCGAGTCCCATTAGAATCATCTTTAATATTGCTGTTCATCATGCCTTTCTGTTGTTATTCAAACATGATTATATTTTGAACATGCTTTTAGTCATTCTGGAAATAATGGTGACACTGTGTGTACAGGACCACGGCCTCTTTGCCAAGGAGCGAGCTGAGGAGCAGCCGAGGCCTCCTGTCAAGGCAAATGATTACTCTTCTTCCTCAGAAAGCAGCGAGAGTAGTGAGGAGAGTGAGAGTGGAGAGGGTGTTGAAGAGGAAGAAAGCCCCACTGATCGGTAACACCCAAAAATTTCATTTCCCAGCGTTAACTTTGAATCAAGTTGTGACTCGTTCCTTTAAAAGTGTGATTATATGCTCCTATACTGACATTTCCTGTTTGGTGTCAGTCACAGGGACGCAGACTCAGACTCAGTCAACACCATGGTGGTTCATGAAGATGAAGGCGAGGTGGGTGAGGGAGAGCAGGCCGGAGGCTATGGGGATCAAACCATGCTGGTGCAGAGGGTGAGTCATCTGTTTCAGTAATGATGCTTAAAATGCATTATGTAAAAATCAACATAGGTCATACAAATAAATATTTGGAACAGTCACTGCATCTGTTTCAGTTGTTTGATGTTGCATGCATTTTCTTTTTTAATGACGCATTAGAAATGATTCCAAATGAGGCCATTTTCTTGCACCTAAAGTTACTAAAATTTTAATAATGAGGGCTGTCAGATCTCAGTCCTCCAATACCAAAGATAGTCTCTGTTCATTCAGTGCTTTGCACCATTGTTCAACAAGCCCTCTGGAAGAAATGAATCATAGGATTTGCAGATGTATAATACACTGCCAAGTGTGCTATCAATAGACATTAGTGTTTTGCAGTCACAGCTCCATTATCACACATCTGCTCTGGTTAATGATATAAAGACTGAACAAAAAGTAGTGCTTCTCACTAGTTAAGATTTTCATCCCAGCATGCCATCCTTTACAGTCCTGCTGCAGAGTTACAGATCTTCTGTGCACGTTTATGCGTCAGTAATGTTTGTACTGTACATGGTTGATCCAGTGTGGACTGTGCAATACCTCTCTGTATGAGATCAGTATCAATTTCTGAGATTTTTTAGTGAGAAGGCAACATTATTCAGTGACAGACTTGCAGGTGGCTGATGAGTTAGACGTGGGAAGTGTCACCCTCACTGAAGTGCAATAGTTTGATGTGTGTGTGTGTGTGTGTGTGTGTGTGTGTGTGTGTTTAAATAAGAAGAAGTGTCATTTGTTTCTGCCAAGCTACAGTTACATCACTGAGCATCAGTGAAAGATATAGAATGAATAATTTGGCGGCTATTTTAAATTAAATGGAAAACATCAAATAATATGCCAAGAAAAAGTGAAATTTAGATCATACACATGCAGAGAGTCCAAAAAGAAGTAGCTTTGGAAAAAGTTTCTAAGCCAGCCTCACTGACAGAGCAGACAATCAGTTTTATTGCATAAGAACAAAAGCAATTCTACATTTGTGACACCCACTAGATTGGACGATTTAGTTTGCTACACGCAGCTTTGTTCATTTGCAAATGAGATGCTTCCCATTTACCATTGATGATAAGCACAATACTGCTCTAGCTGACACAGAATGGGATGATACATTCTTTCAGAAAATGTTGAGTTTCTTTGAATCTTTGTTGGAGAGCAACAGAACGCAACTTAAAACATGGTATGTTTCTGGTCTGGGGCCGTTTTAAAAGTTTCTGCAGAAACGCTGTTCTTGCCTCTCCAAGAGCAGCAGTCACTTAACAAACTTCAAGACACAGGTGCTCCTCTTTGTACTTTGAGTTACAGTGAAACAGTCTTAATAATCTTGTTTTATGAGATAGAAGATTGAAGCATTTATCTAGATGTACGTTTTAATGATAGTGACTAAAGATACTGAAAGACTCCTTGATATGTCTTTTTTTTTGTGAACATTAGAGCTTTGAAAGCGAGTTCAGATAAAACTGCTACTTTGCTTCTCTATTTTACTTTGGTGTGTAAACTAAACAGGCAAAATCCTGGAAATTGAAGTGACAGATTAGGTTGGACCCAAGTCTTTAATTGATGTTACTTAATTTGTGTGTGTGTGTGTGTATGTGTGTGTATGTGTGTGTGTGTGTGTGTATGTGTGTGTATGTGTGTGTGTGTGTGTGTGTGTGTGTGTGTGTGTGTGTGTGTGTGTGTGTGTTTGTCGAAAAGACCCCAGAGAAGCGAAGTCATAATGGGTACACCAACTTGCCAGATGTGGTTCAGCCCTCTCACTCCCCCACTGATTCAGCCTCTCACTCCTCTCCAGGGAAGGATTCTGTTTATGATGTGAGTTCAGTGATTCTAAATATGTCAGGCCTAAATTCCTGGTTTATTTCTATGTGTTCTCTATTTGCCATTACTCCAGTCTGGAGGTCCTACCCCAACACATTTAATCTCATGACAAACTTTTCCTAGAAGATTCTTTTCTTTTCTCTCGATAAGTGAAACTGAAAAGTGCCATTTTGTAAAGCTCAAACTGATACATTATTGATTTAAACATTCTGCACCTTACATGTTTTCTTTGCTCCTGCAGTATCAATCTAGAGGTTTGGTTAAAGCGTCTGGGAAGTCGTCCTTCACTACCTTTGTGGACCTGGGCATGTACCAGTCACCAGGAAGTGCAGGGGACACCATGTCCGTTCCTAGTGAGTCAAACACCTTTCGCTATTAAAACCCACTTTGATTTCAAGAGCCAAACTACTTAAATCATATAAGAATGTAACTTGTGTTATTGCCTGTGACTCACTCATTAAAAAGGTGACAAAGAGATCTTTGTAACTCACAGGTCTTGTGCACACAAAGCCAGGCATTTAAAAAAGTGAATATTCCCCGACATTTGTTTTTTAAGATACTTTCATCAACACCTGACGGTTTACATGTAAAGGGGCAAATCTGTCAAAAAGTGTGGCTGTAAACATGCAGACCCATAGGTGACAGTGTTTTTCAGACATGAAACCAGCGACAGCCAATCAGAATGAATCCCTGTCTATTCTGCCAAACTCAAACAGAGCATTGGAATCTGATCCTTGGATCGATAAAGAGGTTTTTTCTGTAAAATAAGTGATAAAACACTTGAAGAAATAAGCAAGCAAGAAGTGTTTGCATTAATGTGAAAACTAACACGCCCTCAATATTAATGCTCCATACAGCGTTGCATATTTGTGACGTCAATGGATTTTTTTTGTCGCAAGGATTAATGCTTGAGATCCAAAAACTCTGGTTACCAGCTTATACATGAAATCATGACACCAGAGTTTCCCAAAATGTTCATTTTGACCTGAGTTTTCGGAAGAGATCGTTTTTAATGGTGTAAAACTCTGGTTTTGCGTGGATGGCAGGCTTAAACATATGAAAAATATATGTGGCTTCGGAGCGCAGATGGCTTAGTGGATTAGGTCGCTCCATGAGGTTTGCCCTCACATGGGCGGCCTGGGTTCAAGTCTGACCTGTGGCTACTTTCCCGCATGTCACTCCCCACTCTCACCCTGTTTCCTTCTCTATCTACTCAGTCTTAATCTTGCACCAATTTGCTCCATATTTTACTCTCTGATCCCAGTTAAGCCAGTCTCATCACTGTGTCCATGTGTAGGCTCTAGGTTTGAGCAACTGAAGATGGAGGTGAGGAAAGGCTCCATGGTGAACGTCAATCCCACCAACACTCGCCCCCCTAATGACACGCCTGAAATCCGCAAGTACAAGAAGAGGTTCAACTCTGAGATCCTGTGTGCCGCGCTCTGGGGTGAGATCACATCCAGCAGATCTAAAGATTAACCAAAGATTAAATATAAACAATTTAAGCCACTAATAAATAATTTTGTTGTTATGGAACAGTTTCATTTGAAATCTTTAAAACCCAATACAATTTTATTAAGAAGGCAGAGAAATCTGGAGGGTGATTAACACTTGTGTTGCTGGTTTGTCTGAGCTCTTTATTTCGCTCTCAGTATCCTGACTACAAACCTTCATAGAAGCACTGCTCTGGTTACACATGGCCAAAACGAAGTGCTACATAGAAATCAGATTTCAGGCCGTTGTCCAAAAGTGGCAACTCTTTGCTCAAGAATGCTTTGTGTCTGCTTTTATTTTATGCCCCTTTTTATTTCGTCAAATCAATGGAAAATAAAAGTATATGAAAGTCAAGTAATGGTTCCACCACAGGTATACTGTTGCTAATTTTAGCTTTGGAGGACAGATTGTTTCAGTCACTTCCCACAAAACAAAAAGCAATTACTTTGTGCATGTGTGTCCTAGGTGTGAACCTGTTGGTGGGCACAGAGAACGGTTTGAAGCTGCTGGACCGCAGTGGTCAGGGCAAGGTTTACCCCCTCATCAACTCTCGCAGATTCCAACAGATGGACGTCCTGGAGGGCCTCAACCTGCTCATCACAATATCAGGTCATTACTGCTGATCATTGCCAGTCTGCTCTCACCACAGTTGGTTAAGGCTGTGTGTGCTTTTGGCATCCCTTAAATGAGATGCCAAAACGAGATGCCAAATTGTGCTCATGCCTTTTGTGGATTTTGGCTTAGATATCATGATCGTGGCTAATTTATCCCCATGCAAAACTTTTTTCCTCTTTAAATGTGTATAAATTTGCGCTGTTATTTCTTACCTTTTGATTTAAGACACATTTATATTAAAAGAAACAACTCCCACTTCTTACATGCAATTCCTTGTATGTCCCCCTGTGCCTATGAAGGCAAGAAAAACAAGGTGCGTGTTTACTACCTGGCCTGGCTGAGGAACAAAATCCTCCACAATGACCCTGAAGTGGAGAAGAAGCAAGGTTGGACCACTGTGGGGGAGATGGAGGGCTGTGTGCACTACAAAGTGGGTGAGTGACAGAGGATGGCAGTTTGTCTCTGCAGTCTATTCAACTCATGATTGAGTCTCATAAGTGCATCTGGCAGAGTGAATTATTCATTCCCAGTTTCTGATGTCGGACGGCCTTGTGGTTGTTCTGTCTAGTGAAATATGAGAGGATAAAGTTCCTGGTGATTGCTTTGAAGAATGCAGTGGAGGTGTATGCTTGGGCACCCAAACCTTATCACAAATTCATGGCCTTCAAGGTAAGTCTCCTCTTTCCTTTGAGCTGGATTAGTTCTAGCAGTTCAATCAACCAGAGGAGCATTCAAGTTTAACACTTACTTTCTACTTCACACAGTCTTTTGCAGACCTGCCTCACAGGCCTGTCCTTGTGGACCTGACGGTGGAGGAGGGTCAGAGGTTAAAGGTCATCTACGGTTCCTGTGCTGGCTTTCATGCCATAGATGTGGATTCTGGAAACAACTATGATATTTATATCCCAGTTCATGTAAGTCATGCAGAGGTCAGACAGCAGTGTTTTTAGAGGTTGTCAAACTCTCAGGAGTTCATCTCTTCTGTTTCATTTTTGAACAGATCCAGAGCCAAGTGACTCCACATGCAATAGTCTTCCTGCCCAGCTCAGACGGTATGGAGATGCTGCTCTGCTATGAAGACGAGGGCGTCTATGTCAACACCTACGGACGAATCATCAAGGATGTGGTCCTGCAGTGGGGAGAGATGCCCACTTCTGTTGGTATGAGTCACTGCTCAAAACTTGTACTGATGTGGAGTAATCAGCTCAGACTGAAAAAGCGGTAAATGTCAACCTGAGGGCTCAGAATAAAACGTTACGGGTTTGTTTTTAATCCTACTAAAACCTTAAGGTTGCATATCCTGAGTTGGGTCTGGTAACTTTGATTGCAATCAAAAAGAGTTCTCAAATTTCACAAGATAAACTGAGAATTTTAAAGTTAACAAACATTTGTATAATAATATTTGAGTCTTTTTATTTTGTGAAAATAGGTTTTGTACAGCATCACCAGAACCTCTAGTACCCCACAGTTTTTACTTCTACTTGCACACAAGCCACTTGAGGATGGTGCTCATCATAAAACAGAAACTGAAACAGAAAGTAGCGGAGACAGATATTCACCTGCTTGCACCAATGTACAGGACAAACAAGGCATGGCACATTGTTAAACAAAAGTTAGCATACAATACAGGCCTTAAATTGTGCTCACACAGTGCAAAGAGGACTTGTAACACTTTTCTAAAACAGCAGAAAAAGTACACACACATACACATGCTGTATTGGGGGCTGCACAGCACATGCATATACCACACAAATAGAGCCTGTCACTGTGTTCTAAAAAGGTTACTCTGACTGAGCATCTGGTAACAGAGCAGAACAGAACAGAATAGAGTAGAACATATCTTTATTGCTATTACAGATACAAATTAAAATATACATTACATTATAAGCAATACAATATATTACATCATACGCTTCCATGGGTGAACACAGGCCCTTAATGCCCCAAAAATAACAGTGGCAGATGTCACCATAGTAACATTTGGGTGTCATGCTCATGCTGTGGCTTAAATCATCCTGCCTGCTAACATTTTATTCCCCCTTGCAGCTCATATCTGTTCAAACCAGATCATGGGATGGGGAGAAAAAGCCATTGAGATCCGGTCTGTGGAAACCGGTCACTTGGATGGTGTCTTCATGCACAAAAGAGCTCAGAGGCTGAAGTTCCTTTGTGAGAGGAACGACAAGGTGAGAGAAGCACAAGACACTGAGTCTCACACAGTAACAGCAGCTGAATTAAAGATGATACTGATGCTCTTTGTCCCATGTATCTGTGCTGGACTGCAGGTGTTCTTCGCATCAGTGCGATCTGGAGGCAGCAGCCAGGTCTACTTCATGACCCTGAACAGAAATTGCATCATGAACTGGTGAAGGATCAGCAGCTCCGGTCAGTGTGTGGAACCCAGCAGGGGTTTGGAGAAGGAAGTGCATCTTCAAATTTCTGACAAACGCATGCACACAAATGTGAACACCTTTCTATTTTCTCTCCAGCTCGGTCTTACTCACGCACTCATTCTCTGAAGACATGCAAACACACAAACCCTCATAGACAGGTAAACAGAAACAATCTAAGTCCATTCCAGCCTACACTCCTTAAAGATACAGTTTCTACCAAGGCTCCCTTATAACATCCCCCCTTGAGTCGTCGTGAAAAATAATCACACGTGAGCTTCAAATGTTAATACCATCTATTGATTTGTAATGTATATATTCTCGTCTTGATTTACTTTAGTTGGTGAAACTGTGTTCAGTTGTGATTTAGTTCCTAATTGTGAAGTATGTTTCAAACATTCCTTGATGATTCTTCAGTAGATTTTGAGGAAGGCATTATTTACCTTACTGTATGTCCAAATGAAGCTGTAAATAGGTAGCACCTTACACTTAAATCTGGATCATTTGCAGGCCTCTTATATAGCTTCCATTCAGTGTGGACTACAAATAATAACATGCTGGAACATCCATCTGCAGTGGCTCATGGACCCCCAAAGATTTGGGCTATTACAATTTAACAGAGGCTTAAAGGAAGGAAGTACAAAACACTACAAAGGGACATTGAAGTCAGGAAGACGTAGCTTGTTTATTGTCAGATTATTCAGTAGACTGTAACCTGAAGTCATGCTTTTGCTAACTGTTTTTCTGAACAGAGGAATTATGTTGCATCTCTAAACCGAGGCACATAAGTCTTGAATGCTTCAGAAGTGAAATACCTGTCAGTTTGGATAAAAATCAGACGCCTCAGAAATGTGCAGCACTGCAGAATCAGTGCTGCAATATCTCCTGCTTTGCCTTTTTTTCTATGGTTTAGATAAATAACATTGGTTATTCGACTCATCAGGCTTGTATCTAAACTTTCTGTTTTCATACATCTACGAAATACAAAAACTTGATATTTATATGTAGTGATTCTGTATTGGTATTAGCCTACTGGTATTCTTAATTTTACTGTAATTATATTGCCATTATATTGCAATATATGCTATTCTTGTGGAGTCTTTGTTTGAAGAGGGGAGTTTGTGTGTTTGGCGTGGTAGATTTAGGGAGTTTGAGGATGTTGAAAAGCAGGTGTCACCGAGACTACAACGATGAAGGGAGATCATGTTCAATGTCCTTTCACTCTGCTACCACAGTGATCTATTCTGCTGTATTATATTTCGGTTCTTTGACTTTTTTGTGGATCTTTCTGTGAGAACAGTTTGCCCAGGGGATCTCAGTAGAACAGGTCAAGGTGTGGTCCAGGTCAAATTTATCTGAGGACAGAGGAAAGATGTAACCTAGAGTGTCTCTGTGACACTACAGAGGACGCCGTCCCATCTGGCACTTTGGATCACGTCGGACTAAATATGTTTTATACGTTCTGCCAAAGGTCACAGCATTTTCTGCAACAAGTGGAAGAATCAAGGCCAAAGGTTTATTGACAACTGCAGGGAAGTGAAAAGTTCTTCCCATTGATCACCCACCAATGATCTTTTCTATGAAGGAAAATCATCCAAAAAGTCAGCTGACGTCACCTTTAAATGTTTATAATGTGCTCAGTTTCTCTCCTTTCCTAAAGGATATCATCAACCGCTTTGGTGTGGCAGCTGCCCAAAGATGATACTCTCATTTATTGTGCAATACAGTAGAAGTGCCAGGCAGCGTAATCAGGAAGAAGCTTGCTGATCTCTGTAGGTAGTGGGAAGATCCACAAATGAATCGAGCTTTTTGTTCTGTGATTCACAACAGCAAGCTGCCTCAGCACTTTGGTATTAACAGGTTTAGAAGTCTAGATGATTTATGACACATCTTCTCAGCTTGTAGTTGTTGGCAAAACATCTTTATGTTTCTGCATGTGAGTGCATCTGCTTATAAAGGCTGACATGTAGGTATTAAAAGAAGGCAGAACAAAGTTCAGATCTTAAAGCTTTTGGTCACTTTGAAAAGAATCTTGGTCAGGGATCAATGGGATAGACTTCATGAAGTTGAGCTTTATGCTAAAGAGTAATTTATGTGGGAAGAGAAAGCTATAAATATTGCAGCATACGGTCAGGGCAGATGATTTTAAATAGATGGTTGATCAAAACGAACTGTAAACATACATGTAAAATATATCTGGAGCAGACACTTTGGTGTGCATGTGAGCCATTGAAATAGAGTATATAGTACTGTATCTATGTTTTCCCCTTATAGCGAATGTGTTATTTTTTTTCTTCCATGTGTTATGTGCCATGACCTACATGTGACATGTTAAGAATACAATCCTCCAGGATCTCTGGCACTCATGTGTTTTATGATTAAATCGTCATTTTATATTGATCTGTTTACAGTTTAAGCAGTGCCTTGGAGCTGGAAAAGTTAAAGGATTCATAATGAGCCCCTTCCCCTGCTGTCTCTTATTTGAAATGTCATTGAGAAGAGGCACAACTGCATTTGCTCCCTGGTAAAGATTTACACCCTGTGCCAGTTAAGTGCACTTAAGTAAAATCCACAGTAATGTGTAGATGGACTTGAAATGCTTTTTTTGGCACCCCATATATATATATAAAAAAAAAACTGACGAGTGCAGATAATCCATCCAGTAAATTGCAATAATAAATAAGTTATCACGATTGAACTAGTGTCTCATGTAAAGGATCTGCTTGCAGTGGGAGCTGACATAGAGTAAAGCCATACATATGAAATGTGTCTATAAGTAAACTTAGTATTCGTGGTGTCCACACAGAAAATGTAGGTTTGTTCATCAAAAGTGGAGGACAAAGCTTGTTCTTTAAAGATGTTGATTGTGTAATCTTGTTGTAGGGAAATTAGCTTGATATATTCTCAGAAGCCTATTTTATAAAATATGTAAATTAGTCTATATTGAGAAATAAAAGTGAATGTACATCTATAAGACAGATTTGTATTTATATACAATGTGTATCGCTCGATTAATCAAAGCACAATGTATTTTAGAGCAGAGAGATCAAAGCTGTAAGTGAGTCAAACAGAGAGATGCATTTTTCCCCGCTCGTTCATTCAACGGTTGTCAAAGTGGTTGATCACGAGGAGACAGCTCGTGTCAACCTGCGTGACTGTGAAAACTATCCAGACAGAAGAGTCAAAACTCAAGGGTCAGCTGTGGTTCAGACACAGATTGTTGTGTGTTTGATTTTGTCTCTGGTATAAATGATGTTTGGTGGTTGACAGGCTGTTAATATGCTCAGGTGTTAACAGATCACCGCACAGGTAGGGCAGTCTGAGGTCATTGGCTCTTGGCATCAGAAAAATGAAAAACTTAGTTTAAAATCATGTTACCCAAGAAATCAATTCCTCACTTGTGCATCACAGTCTTTGTGTCAGACCAAAAGCTGATACCTACATTTCCCAGAATGCAACTGTTTATTAGGTGACTTCTCTGAGTTGTGTTCAAAGCTGCTACTTAAGCTCCGGCCTGATTGTTGCTTGCTCAAATGAGGATTTGGCCGAAGAACTTGGCCAAGCTCACCTCTGTTTTGCTCGTTTTTCCCTCTTCTGAGGACAATTTATCAGGTGGTGCTTTTCCACCCAGAAACTCAAATCCTAAAGCCGTCGGTACACTTATCTGTGAAAAATAGTGGAGCTCTACTTTAACACTCTCAATTCACAAACTAACATTTAGAGAAAATGCTTAACCTCACTTTTTTACCATGTAAGGCAAGCTTAATGAATGTATTGTAACAAAATGCATTTATCTTGACTTTTTCCCCCTTTTTAATTGAGAAAAAAAAGATGACAAGTTTTAAACAGACAGGAGTCATTCAAAAGGATGACACTGAGCACCACACGTATGTTGTCAGAGTGAAGTAATAACTGACGTTGTCACCCACAAATGATGCACATTTAATCTCATAAAGCAATTTTTTTTCATAGCTATTATTTTCACACAGCTGATGATTATTCCCTTAAAGCACCTACAGATTTCAAAGTGCTACTTTATCATGTGCCAAGAGCCATTAAAATGACCTGAACCTTTTTATTTTTGCAACCTTTCCTGATGTGTCTTTAAAAAGAGAAACGTAATGAGCATTTAAGCTAATCCGAGCTGTGTCCGTTCGTCCCAGTCTGACTTTCAGGAAGTGGATCTTCAGTGGCTTCAGGCAGACTGGATGTAGGTTGGTTTGTGCGTTGCCGACAGACGTCCCTCTGTAAGGACTTGTAATCTAAGAAATAACTGCTCCTCTCTGACTGTCTAACATAGTCACCTGTTTGGATGCGTGTTCTTGTTTTACTGTAATAGCATCCCACAACCTGCCTTTATGAACTCTTAGTTTCGCTAAAAGAATGGTTAATAATACTCTGATGAGACTCTCCTCTCTCTATAAGCTTGTATTTCTAATTAATGACGTATGAGTGGGTTAGCAGCTGTAGCTGGGTGTCAGGCAGATCAAACTTGGCAAGCTCTTAAACGACACAGATCTTTAGACAGAACTACAATATCTATTATTCTTTTTCAATAACTTTTTTTTAAGACGGTAAACATCTTTGCAATGTTTTAGTGTGTGTGTGCGCGCGTCTGTATTACTTGTGAGAGGTTAACTCGAGATTGTATTTCATAGACTGATAAACTTTAAACTTTCAAAAGATTGTGTTGAATGAATTCATGTCTTAATACAGAATTGTTTGAAAAATAAAATACCTTGATCTCACTCGTTTTGTTAATTGTGTCTTATTTCTGCAATCTCTTAAACAATACACCCTCAAATACATACTGCCTGGACAAAAAAGGCACATATTTTTGTTTTCTGCAACATAACATTTGTTCCTGTCCAGAGTTACATTAATTTTTCACCAAGATGATGGGAGAGTTCGACCAATGCACTAAGTCTTCTCCACCACATCCCTAAGATTCTCATCAGGGCTTAAGTCGAGTCACCATGGGTGAAAATGATGTCTCATGCTCCCCGAACCACTCTGGCATTGTCATCTCAGAATCTGAAAAAAATCATTGATGGAATAATTTGATTATTCAGTATATTCAGGTAGTCAGCTGACCTCATTCTTTGGGCACATAATATTTCTGAACCTAGACCTGAGCAACTGCAGCAACCCCAGATCATAGCACTGCCCCCTCAGGCTTGTACAGTAGGCACTAGGCATGATGGGTGTGTCACTTCACCTGCCTCTCTTCTTACCCTGATGTGCCCATCACTCTGGAACAGGGTAAATCTGGACTCATCACACCACATGAGACTCTAGATCTAGAGTTTCTAGAGTCCTAAAATTTGTTCGATTCGCTGTACTGGTAAGTGTTTTTCTTGCAGATACACAGCTTTTAAGTCCCAATACTAAGAGTTCCCTTTACATTGTGCATGTGGAAATGCTCTGACTTTTACTGTTGGAAATTGCCCTAAGTTGTACTGGGGTTTTTATGACTTGATTTTAGAAGGCATATAATTGTCGCTGATCACAATCATTCAAGACTTTATTCCAATCACATACCTTCCTGGAAGATAATTTTTCCACATTTTCTTCCAATTTTTGATGAATTGACTCTCCTGAAACTGATTAACATCTTTTCCATGACCATAGGATGTATCTTTTTGCGTGGTTGTTTAATAAATAATAAGCTTCTCACTGCCCCAGTTAGGGTTAAATAACTTGTTGCAAGCTGAAACACAATTATCCATGCACTTATGATCCAATAGACGGCTCTTACTTATTCACTTAATCAAATCCAGGTAGTAACTTTTTTTTGGCCAGTTATAGTTTTTTGATCTGTCTTCAGACATTTAGTGTTGAGGAAATTTCAGGAAGCTTCACTACTTGAAGAGGAAAACTCAGTGGACTTAGATAGCTTAAGTTGAAATACTATTTTCCTAGCATGACCATCTGCTGAGAAGAGCTGTGCTGGAATAAAGATAAGAAGTGTCTTTTGTTTTCCCTCATAGGTGTGACACAGGTATAAGGTCAAGTTTTCTCGGTCCTGAGACTGATTTGATTGCTCTGTAGCTGTCTCCTTTCAGGGTCCATAACAATGAAACAGAAAACATGAAACATGTCAGTGGTTGACCACATGATGGTGCTGTGATTGTCTTGGTCCTGGACCTGCTGTCTCTGGTCATGAGATGCTCAATGATCTACTGCACCCTCTGGTGACTGAACCAGAAAACACTTTAAGAAAAACAAAAAAACCCCGCAATTTTCATTTTTGAAACATGTCAGGTCAAATTAAACTAATAATCAAAATTAAATTAAATCAGAAGAAAAGGAGAAATTACCATTTCTTATTTTGAAGTCGGTTCTTATGGATAGATAACTGGTAACAATAAGATTGTTGTTTCTGAACATGGACAGCTTCTTCTCATCAGAGTACAACAGAAACATGGTGCATTTTTTTGTTTCATGATTTTGAATTTTTGATAAATGATAGCACAAGTCTCAATCTTCCCCAAAGACTTGTGTTTGTGAATTTCTATCTAATTAGTAGCCTTAGTTACGATTTCACTGGAGCTCTAGAAAAATATATGGAACTCACACTATATCTGTACCAAATGTCTGGATTTTCTTTTCTTTTAGAGAACACACCATCCAGTTTCTGGGACTGTTACTATTTTGAAACTGCTGCTGCTGCTGATGTCTCATCCAGCAATAAATAAATAAGAAAACATGAATTTCATGTTTAAATAATTCAGATTGAAGCTTTGGAAGAAGAATAGCTCATCTAGGTTCCTTACTAATCATCTGGCTTATCTCGTTAAATCTGAATCGGTTTGCTTAAAACCCTTTAACATCCGTCCGTTATCTCTGTTTAGTGTTGGGGCTTATCCACGCTGTCACTGGGTGAGGATCAGAGTACACCCGGGACAGGTCGGGCAATTTAGAGAGACCAATCAACCTGAAAAAGACAGTCTGGGATTGTTGAGGTAGAGAGATCTGTCATGCTTATAAACAAGGGGAATATGTAAACTCCAGGCAGGAAGACACCTGCTCAGACTGGTATTCAAACCGGTTACCTTGCTAACAGGCACTAACCACTGCAGCTCTGAGCAGCCAACAGGGATTTAATCTAAGAGGCAAGATAAATTTCAAAGTTGAACATCATAACAGATCATTCTGTTGAGAAGAAGAGCAACAAAAGGGATATGTTTTTACCATTCAGAGCTCATTCTGTGTCCCACCCTATCATGAATCTACATTTTGCAAACTCACCTGCAGGTAATAAGTGTGGGTTATACATTAACTATTCCAAACAAGGCATTTTTCTGAAAGTTGATCATCATGCACGTTTGTTTTAAAATGAGTAAAGCAAAGTCAAAGGTTCCTGAACTTTTTGTCCTCTATCACCATTTGCACAGCAAGCGAAAAAAAAAGAATTCAATTTGTGTATATTTATGGTACCATAATGGAAAGAGTGTGCCATTTTCAAACAGGGTGATGATGTTCTAAAAACCAAAAAGAGGACCCTCTACTCAACCTCTTGGAGATTCTGCAAAAATAATCAAAGATCCTCAAAGACAACAAAGTAGCTTTATAACCCATACATTTATTTAAAACACTCCTTTTTCTATCCAAAGTGAAGATTTTCTGTGATGTAAACATAAATAGGGTAAAGAAGTCTGTAAAAATATTAAGTTGAAAAACTGGCTCTGTTTAAATTTATTTTCTTGCTTTGTTTCTGACAGAGTTGAGTCAAAAGTTTGAGATAAATGACAAATTTATGAGAGAAAGAGACATTTTTTTACCTCTAATGTCAAAATTTTGACTGAACTATCTCACAATTCTGACTTTTAATCCCAACATTTTAACTCTATCTTACAATTATGAATTTATATCTCAAAATTTGACTGTATAGCCTTACAATTCTTACTTTTCATCTTACAAATAAGACCTATAATATAAATATCAATAGTTTGTAGAACAAGCTGAGGAAAAAACAGACATTTTGGACCAGACAAATTCCCCCAGCATGATTTTATCATCAAAAAGGAGGACATGTCCAGGCAAGAGAGGCTCTTGGCTCACATTATTTTCAACAATTTTTAAGGTCTTTTGTGATTCCCCCATTGGTGTATTTGGGGACTGCTAACCCAGACTATGCAAAAACTGCATCATTCCCCTCGTAGATCAACACCTGTATTCAGGGTTTGTACAGATATACAATCATCTGACTACTGTAAAAAGAAAACCACAATAGCTGGCAGGAGAGGCTATCCTTTATTAATATTATGTACAATTATACCATCATAATGTCCAGAGGATACATTGACAAAGTCAAAGTATGAATACTGGCTCCTGCTCTATTAAGATGCGTCTTACAATGCTTTAATTTCCATCCACCTGTTTAAGCTCCATTCTTTTTTATCCTTTTTCTCCTTAACTTAACTTCATCAATATTCTCTATTAATAATCCTTAAAGTGTATCTGAGGCACACAGGGAAAACATGAATAAAATAAGTAGAAAAAAAAAACTGAAGAGCAGATGTACTGTATGTCGGGGGTAAATATCTATAAAAACACTGACTTTACGACGTTTGGAGCCAGTTCAAACGAGAGCTGATATTTTCCTCGTACTCTGCGGATGCTGGGCTCGGCTGGTCTGTCAGTGGTTGTTTGTTTTCTGTATTCATGAAATCACATGATTCTCCGCCACCACCACTGTTCCTCCTTCACATTAGCGTCACTGAAATACATGGGGTACCAAGAAAAATACGCAGGAAAATTTTGTCTGAAGTGCATTTTGGACTTCATTGTAAACAAAGACAGAATTGTCCTATAATGTCTCTCCCTCATTTAACTCGAGGAGGAGTGTTTCTCAGGAAAAAAAGAGAGAGAGTGTTTGTTTGTTTGTTTGTTTGTGTGTGTGTGTGTGTTTGTGTGTCAGAGAGAGAGAGACAGAGACAGAGAGAGAGAGAGAAAGAGAGAGAGAGAGAGAGAATGGGCATGTTACATGTGTTAAAAGGCTTCAGGTAAAGTGGTAAGTGGCATGTGGTCTTTTTTTGAGCAGCTGAGGATCCAACTTCATTTGGTCGCTTTTTTACATTTTACAAATATGTGTGCATTGTGTGACAACTCATTCGTAAGTCTTTGTGTGTGTGTGTGTGTGTGTGTGTGTGTGTGTGTGTGTGTGTGTAAGAGAGACAAAAGAGAGAGAGAGAGAAAGGGTGTGTGTGAGAGAGAGAGAGGGGGAGGGAGAGACCATCGCCTTGCTGCTGTGCACTTAATCAGCTGAAGGAATCGTGATGTGTTCAGGGCATGTTCTGCAAACAGCGTGATGTGTTTCTGTGTGCATGTTTGTGTGTGTGTGTGTGTGTGTGTGTCTTTATGTGTGTAAACTCATACCTAAGTCATACATATTATGTACAGTAAAATGTTGCAGTTTGAATCTTACATACAGTGAATACAGGGTGCAAACTGTGTCCCAAGCCGTGGGAGCGGTGCCTGTTTGTTGAACATGTAGGTGCATGTCTATGTGTGTGTGTGTGTGGTTTCAGGTGTGTGTGTGTGTGTGTGTGTGTGTGTGTGTGTGTGTGTGTGTTTGTGTGTGTGTGTGTGTGTGTGTGTGTGTGTGTGTGTGTGTGTGTGGTGTGTGTGTGTGTGTGGTGGAGGGGTTTATGCGCATGGCTCAATTCCAGATCTTAAGGAAGCTGTCCCAGGACCCAGTGCACACCGCCATGCCGTCATCTGTCACACCCAGACAGCTCACACGATTGTCATGGCCGGCCAGGACTCCTGCAGGAGAAATGAGGAGAAACAAAAGGAGACTTGTTGCTGTGAAATGTTTTGCACTCTTGATCAAGCTGGATCTTTAAAAACACTCACAGAACAAAGACACCTAGTGTTCATTTATGTTTTTACTTTTAACAGGCGGACTGTTTGACCCATTTTTTTCTCTTCAAAATAAAGCTCGAGGACTGTGAGATCACAGACATTAAACTCCAGTTTTTAACAGTCAAACAAACAGTCTGATCCTGTGTTTTGCAAGTACATCCCATCTTTTTCGAAACAAAAATTACAATTTCTCTGTGTAGAATGAGACTGAATTTTGGCTCAACAACCTCAGAAATATGATTTTTAATTAACAAGATACTTTCAACTGGGGCTGGACAATATGGCAATATATGCTATCACAGTTTTTTAAATTTTGTTTTCAAACTGACACTTTTTAAGCATCTGTAGTGGAAACTAAAGAAACTAGAGATTAGTTCAACATCTTAGTAACATACAAAGCAAATATCAAAGCAAAATTTTTTGCAGGTTTGCAAGACCTAAAATAAACAAATGGTCCCTTGAGAATAATGAAGACTACCTAAACTGTAAACATTATCATAATCAAAAAGATTTTGTGCGACATCTATTACCTTCAGCCCCACGTTAAGCTCAACATTTGGTCATTCTGCTTACTTCTCTGACAACTTACAAATGGAAGTGGAGCAGAAAAAGGTTGACTCTGATTGGCTGTTATCACACAGATTTTCCACCATGTTTGATTGAATAGATATGCTCACAGCTGATCATTGTAATTAATCTATAATTTATAACAATAACAAACCACGATCATGTAATCGCCCAGCCCTACTTTGAAGTGACTATGTCAAATATGGGAGAACTTATTTGTTTCCTCTTCAGACCAGCTCAAAACCATGACAGCCTATTTCCACTCTGTTAAAAATGAAAAAAGGGGCTTGGCCTTGATTAAAAAAATGATCCCAAATTTAAAAAACCTGAGATAGTTTTCCTGAGAAAACGGCTAAAATAATTGAAAAGTAAGGCTATACTATGTGGTAAAATGTCAAAGCCATGAGAAAGAGATTGAAAATTATGAAAAAGTGGGTAGCAATTGTGAAACAAAACATCAGCAATTTTTGGAAATTCACCTTACTGTTCCAATATGACTTTAAAGATGTTTTTTTTCATTCAGTCGGTTTCCCCTTTTTTATGAGTTTTCATACAAAACTGCCTCATTTGATGACTGAAAGTAGACAATTTCTCACCACCAAGTGTTGATTCATTCCTTAAAAACAATTAAAAAGCAGATACTTTAAGTGTACTTTCTTTTAACTGTGGTTGATGAGCCACTAAAAGAATCTGAATCTAATTTTTTAGACAGTCTTTTGTGTTACTCTTTTTTTTTTCAAAATAAAAGTAAGCATATGAAGTGCACAGACAAAAGAGCTGAGAGTAAACAAGCATTTGCAGTTTGAGACAACAAAAACTGCAGGAGACTAAAGAAATGTTAAAGGCCTCTAGTGTCTGAATGAAAAAGTGTGATTAATAATTCATCTTCATTTCATCTCCAGACTGAACCTTCTCTAACTGACTTCAAAGACACAAATCATTAAGGCCCTGTCCGTGTTCACACCCACCTGCCCTGTCTCCCTTCATGGAGTCCCAGATGTTGCAGTTGAAGTCGTCATAACCAGCCAGCAACAGGCGGCCAGAGCGTGAGAAAGCCACAGAGGTAATGCCACAGATGATGTTGTCATGGCAATAGAGACTGAGTTCCTGGTCTGCACGCAGGTCAAACAGCCTGCAGGTGGCGTCATCGGAGCCTGTGGCGAAGGCGCTGCCGTTGGGAAAGAACTGAGGAGGAGCACAGGAAGTAGAATGAGGAACAGGAAGCGTGGGTGAAAACTGTCTTCAGTAAGATAAATGGAGGGAGGGAAACGTACAAGTGCCTCACTTCTGAGAGACTGTACATGAGGAAACCAAACTCATGTGTATAAAGTGACACCTTTGAGACAACATAAGGTAAAACCTGTTCTGTGCATCAGTCCAGACTCCAACATGAGAAGGTCTCATCTGGACTCTGGACTGGTGGCGGATGTTCGGATATGGTGTTAATTAATAATCTTGTTAATCCCCTCGCGTGCTCCTGGGTTAAATCCCTCCCAAAGCTGGAGACAAGACAGTGTGTGACGTCACGCAGACAAATCCTGGAGCCGCTATGAATATCAACAACTATCACAAAGACCACTGACATGCTGAAACAAGTGGCACTATTTTTGGGCTTCTGAGTCAAAGATCTGTTTTACACTCAGGTTTTTAGAGTCTACATGTTTTACTTTTATATATTTCCATTTACATATTTTTCAAGTTGTGTAAGCTGTGATAATGTTTTATCAACCCTGATCTTCATCGCAAGTGAGTACACTAGCAAAATTAAGGGAATTTCTCAAAAAAATAACATACAAAACTGAACAAAATTACAAATGCTGAGATATGCCAAAAATGTACCAGTTAATTCATACGAGTAAGTTTGTTTTTCTTTTGATGCATTTTTATCTCAGGATTACAGTATCTCAGAGAGCTCTTACAAATGGTCAAATAAATGCTGAAGAGACAGATTCATGTTTTCTAACCTTAAAACATAGATCATTCGCTTCTTATCCCAACTTTAAACCATTACTACATCCTGTCGTCTTGGCACTGCTTGTGCTCACATCTTTAAAAGCTTATTAATATACATATCCCTAAATGTTTAGGCAGGCTGGGTGTAAACCTTTTGTCTGTCTCTGGTTAAATGAACGAAAAACTGCCAATTTTACAACCTGTAGTATAATTACAAGGCCTGCGTTGCCCCGAGCACACTCACACAGACGGCATTGATGTCTGACTCGTGGCCCGTGAAGGTCTGCCGACACATGCTGTCTCTGATGTCCCACAGTTTGACCGAGGCGTCACAGGCTCCAGACACAAAGGTGCGGAAATCAGGAGACAGAGACAGACTCATGACGTCACCACTGTGGCCGGAGAAGACTGTGGTCTGCTGGCTTGTCTCAATGTCCCACAGTGCACTGCAGGGCAGAGAGAGCAGAGTAGGAAAGACTGATCACTTCAGGAAGGAACATATGAACCCAATTGTTGTGATCTTTACTGGTTTACCATGTGGTGTCTCCAGAACTCGTGATGATTTGATTGTCATCAATGAAGCGGCAACATGACAGGTAACCTGCCAGGGAAGGTAACAGTCAATAATGTAACACACACACATGCATGGGCTGTCAGAGTTAAACATTTACTTTGTAATTTGATTGAGGGATTTTTTTTAAACCACATGCTCTTGTGCCACCGTGATACAGTCACAGCTGAGCCGCCCTCCTTTCTTCTGTATTTGGGATGTAAATGAACTACACTGCAGCATTTTTAAATCACCCTTTGACTTTAAAAGACTGCCAGATGTCCCATCAGAGAAGAATAACGGTAACTTGCGCTTTGTGTTGAAAAAGAAATGATCACCTGGATGGTTACTAAATTGACTTTGAGCTACGATCTATGAATTAAGCATTCAGGTGCAGCTGATCAGACTGCACTGCAAAAACCTGAATCCAAACAGGTCATTTTGTCTTACTTTGAGTAAAAATTTTGTCATTATTCTTGATATGAGCCAGATCCAACTGACGAGTCCAGTCTTATTTCAAGTTATTCAAAAACAAAACTGAGGTCTAAATTGCTTGTAAAGATTAAAAAAATGCCAATGAGGTAAGAAAAATTTGCTAGTCAAGTTTCCTGAAACTTTAGATGTTTCAAAACAAGACGCTTTTTTCTTATCCCTTTGGCAGATTTTTTTACGTGTTACAAGCAATTCAGACCTCAGTTTTGTCTTTAAACAACTTGAAGTAAGACATTTTTCTGACCTTGTCATTTGAATCTGGCTCATATCAAGGATAATAAGATAATTTTTCACTAAAGATAAGACATAATGACTTAATTTCAGTCTTTGCAGTGTGATATCGACAGCCAACCACAGGCCATAAGAGCCAGCAGCAGAATTTCTGAATGTACCAATCAGCACAGACCTGTAAATGTAACTAAATCAAAGAAGTTAGCTACAGCTCTTGCTAGATGAGTGGCAACATACCACAGGCCATTAAAGCCTGTTGGAAACTTAAGTCTAAGCGATGTCCTCAGGTTGACAGTCATATGCTCATCGCTGCGGGAGACATGGAAACCTAATTTTTGTCTACTGTCTGAACAATGAATCTTGGGGGCAAAACTTGGGTGAAAAAACCCACAAAGCCTCATTTCATTAACACATGAATCAACTGAAGGTGATTCTGTAACTTCTCTGTTCTGAAGTCCAGTGGCAGTGGAGCCTACCTGTTGTTTGCTTGTGTTAAATCATCTTTTTGAATCAACTTGACGGAAACAGAAACCCTGTTGTCTGTTAAAGGAGCAGTGTTGAACTTAAAGCATTCAGCAGCAGCTAGCTACAGTCTCTCAGACTCTGAGAGTTGATGTCTCAGCTCATTAAGACTGTGTTGCCCTGCGATTAATTAACCATGTAAATGAAATCTTTATTGTTCAGAGGTTTGGGAGCTGAGCTTTCCCACGAGACAGGGAACCGCAGCTTATCTGAAATGTGTCCTCAGCCCGACTCTTGAGAAGACTCAAATAGAAGTCTGAGGCGCAAAGTTCTCTAACCTGTGTGGCCAGGTAGTTCCCTGCTGACCCTGACGTTGCCTTCACGTGTCTTCAAGCAGTAGATGGAGCAGATGTTGTCCAGGCCCCCACAGGCTACGTAGTTTCCAGAGGGAGCATACGCACAGGTCATCACCCAGGACGAGCGCAGAGGGATGGCATGGATCTAAAAAAGGACAGGTATTCAGAAATGGACCACAATTAACCTTTGAAACAGGAAGGGACCTAATGTGAAGGCTAAATAAGGAGATAAAAATGGGCCAGTTTAAGGTCTAAAACCTGATGCTTATGCCACAATATAATCTACAACTTAAAAAATTTCAAAGTTTGTTTCCAGCTCCTTTTACCTTGTTGGTAGTATAGCTGTCCCACACGATCAGCTTTCCATCCTGAGATGCACTAACCAGAAGCCTGTCAGAAAACAATCACAAATTTAAGACCTTTTCTCATCTCTAGAGGACAAAATATCACTGCAAACACAACACAAGCCCTCCTCGATGTGGAAATTAGTTGTTGCATCTACAGTTCTGATATAAGATGCACTACACCTGTACACTGAGATGTTGCTACACAGTCCAAAACTTGAACTCAGCTGTTCCTGGAGCTTAACTTTTACATTAACATGCTAACAGGCTTTTAATGGCAATGTTCATACAATGCTACATAGAAGAAATAATGCCTAATCTTAGTTTTGAGAGGTAGCATGGTGAGATTTTTAATTCTTGACAACGAACAACTGTTAGGCAGCCAGAAAATATGGGGTAAATTGCTAAGTAAGTGGTTCATTTAGGTATTGCACTTGGAATAGAGATCGTAGTGACTGTACATAAAAAACGAAAGCACTCTCTAATCATTGTTTCAGTTGTTTTCTCAGAATTTCAACAACACTTTGTTACTTAAGACAAAGTTTGGTTCTCAAAATATTTTTGTAAAGCCTGGTCTTGATATGGGAGGGTCGTCTTATAATCAAGGTTGTCTTATAACTGGGTTATTGCGGTATTACTCAACAGTTAACAGGTTGACACTAAAATCTTGCGTTTTTTGCTTTTCAGTCATATTTTGGGGCAAAGATTGACTGGAGCGCTCAGCTTAAACTGAGAGTCTTAAAGCAAAGAGATCTTACATCAGCAACTTTCCAACACCATTTCAGAGTTTCAGTATTCATTTTTTCATTGGAGTTTTCAGATTCACTTTAAATCACTCATGCCTCCAACAAAAGTCAGGCTGGAACTGTAAAGTAACTACTATTTAACTATTATTGTCTTTTGGGTTTCAACTTAACTTGATTTATTTTGTTCAATGGCACTTCAGTAAAGTCTTTATTAAAGCGTAATGCACTGCTAAAACAACAACAATGTATTGCTTATTTCATTACCTATGTCCCATTTATTTCTGTACTGCTTTATTGTTTTAGGAGCTATGGTAACACTGAAAATCATCCCCTGAAAATGTATTTCTGATTCTGATTCTGATCCTTCCATTAAAGGTTGTTGTTTAATGGAGCAAAATCATTCTGATACCATCCTCAAAGTGTTCATGTGACACTTAAGGTGAAAGTGTAATCGTACTTTCAATGACGCCAGTGACATATTTAGATAGGATGAAATTTTTAGGCCAAATTACCTTGAGTCGGTACCCCAGTGCATGGCGTAGATCTTAGCAAGGTGGCCCCTGAGGGTGCGTCTCGTCCGCATCTGAATCCTGCCGACAGGATCCAGACCAGCAGTTATCTGGGTTGGAGCAGAGAGAGAAATCAAACATAAAATCATTATTTTACTGTGCATGAATTTTTCTGAGATACTAAAACCAAAGCTGCTATTTCACAGGAAGAGATAATCAGCTCAGATACAGCAGGTGTCATATACCAACAACTTTATGAGTGAAATACAATTCAAAAATTGTTTTATTAAATGGATACATATAAGAGCACTGTGGAAAACTTTATATTGTCTTTTTTGAAGACATTTAGTATCACAAGCGTTTACAAAGAAGACCCTTATTATCATCCCAAGCTCTTCAAGGGTATGAGAGGGCATTGTTGACTCTTACCTGTGTCAGGGTTGAATCTCCACATGCTTTCCTGGCATCCTGATAACAACGGAATTACAGGTTATAAAACAAATACATTATACAACAGGTAAAATGCATTAGCATGCCAAGAGCAAAAACTTGAGTCTTACTCTGATCTGGTTCCTCAGCTGCTCGGCCTCCTGACGTAGCTGCTCCAACTCGCTCATTTTGAATCTGTCACAGCAGTCACCTGTGCATTGACCAGATGTAGATTTTAGCATCATCTCAAAATGCACAAAAGTAGCTACTGATGTTTGTCAATGAGGCCAGATGGGATTAGCATACTTTCATGCCCTCCATAATCCAGTAATCCAGGAATCCACTTTTATCTAAACTGACTCAATTAAGTCAAATACCTTCCTTTAAATACTGTTTGTTACAGATGCATGAGAGAAATGATAAAACAAACACAAATTAATCCCTAAGATTTACTGAACTCGAACAGTAAGAAAAAACCTTGTAATCTCTTTATGTCAGAGCAACCATGCCTGGTTTTACAGAGAATAATCTGTAATGACAAAGCCGCTAGGGAGCAGTCAGCATCGCAACCAGGCAGCAACAGATACTGAGCGAACACTCCCTTTAAAAGCAGAGGCAACTTGTTACTTCATAAACTGACAGCAGGTTGTGTGTGAAATCGAAACCTGCGCTCACACACAGACATCATTATGGTTCTCTCTGAATCACTCCGGCTCCAAAGATTTGCATAGCATGTAAAAGTGCTAAAAGCTGGCAGCAGATCCCTTAGCTGTGGGCCAGCCAGGGTCACACACACACACACACACACACACACACACACACACACACACACACACACACACATAGTGCATCACATCACGCCCTTAGTAGGAAGCAGCATTTCCTGTAACTGTCACAGTTACACATTCAAAGAGGGAGCTTCTATTTGCATTTGAGAGGCAATTCAAACCCGCGATAACGCTCAACAGCAAACACATCAAACATGCATACAGTGCACGCCACAGAGGAAGAGCAATTAGCTACAGTAGGTCACTGTTCCCTGGAGGGACCTGCGACCAGATGGATCACACAGCACTAATGGAGGCCAAAAGGGGTGTATCATCGTGGGTCTCAGTCTCCTGGCACAGCTGCTCATTTAGCCAATGATAAGTAGAGAATAGAGGGGTTTGAGGCATCAGAGATCAGGCCTGGATGGGGCCACCAAATGCCTGAATGCATCTTTGAATATGTGAGCTGGAATAATTCTGATACCTCTATTTACACAAGTACTGAGATTAGGCACAGTGAAAAATCTGGGAATAAAATTACAAAAAGAAGAAGAAGAATCAAATGTGTCACAGGAAGTGGTGGGTGGATCTTAAATATTGATATATCAATAAAATGTTGGCATCAGTATTGATCAACACTTTCGTGATGAGATTGATACTCAAAATTACCAGTTAATTGCTGATTTCTTAAATATTATGTTTCTATAATAGTTCATTTGCCAGTATGTGCAAGAAGCTTGATCAAACTGATACATTTAATTTGTGTGATGCTGGAATATAATAAATGATGTTATCCATGAATATTCCATTTTCTGTTTTACAACAAAGCAGTAAAAAAAATTAAAGCACATGATTATTTTCTGGTAGCAAAATTAGTTACTTACTTTTATCCATGAGCAGAAACATTAGTTTTAGTGGTTGTGGGTTATTCTTGATTCATTTTGACAAGCTGCTTTTCTTTGTAAAAGGCATCCATATCAGTATAGATATCCACAATACTGGCCCAGTATTTACTCTGTATCAGCTTGATTACAAATTTTGCAGTATTGCACAGTAGTGCAGCTTTATCTGAGCTAGATGTCACTCAAAACTGACAAAAGGTAATAAATCTGAGCATTTCCACAATATATCAAGCATTTTTCATTTGAGAAAAGTCAGGGAACTAAATATTGATCTGTTTATAGTAGAGATATACCATGTTTTTCTCGGGTAGATACTGATTATTAGGAGTCAAGGAGGCCAATAACTGATATTTTGAGCTGGTACTCATTTGCAGTAAAAGTGGTACCGGCATCAAAATTTTGAACGCTAAAAACCTCTCACTTAACTTTGTTTAAATGCCTTTAAGCATGTTTATTAAAGGGACAGTAAGGACTTTCTGAGTGATCTTGAAAAAGTCTCATATCTAAATCTACAACTCAAAATGAGATTATCAGCACGAAAATTGGTGATTTCTGAATACTATCCTAGCTTCCTGATTGGGGCCAAGCAGGACGAAATTGATTTATGGCACTAAATCTCTATGACAACCCAACGCAGGCTGATGAAGTTTAACAGTGAGAAGAGAGATCTGTGTTTTTCTTCGTCTTCTCTTTTATTCTGCCCTCCCTCAACTCTGGAGATAGAGTAGTGACTACAGACAGAGAGAGACAGCTGCATGAAAGACAGAACAACCCAGTTTTCAAATGTTCTCCTTTTGGCTGGTCATTGATCAAGAAGGCTGATACCTTTACATGCCTCTAATTGCCAATTGGATTATCGTTCTATCCCTAATTTATGGATACTCCATTTAAAGAGGCTGAAGTCCTCCATTCACAGGCCACAGGTTTGGCTCCCTAACCCCCTACATTTCCTGTCACTCTTGGGCTGTCCATTCAAATACAGGCTAAATGAGGAAAGGGAATCAAATGACTCAAATATTACATCTAGAGTTGGGATTAGTTAACAACATCATGTACAAGAACATATCTGGTGTGACCACTGACTAAATTTTGCTAAAGAAGAGCCCATACATGAGGCTGATCATACCTCCACTCACGCATTGTGTAAAAGCAGATAAGAGATGAACCCCCCCCCCATCAGTTTGATGCAGCTGAAGATGATTAAATGGGAAAAGTAATAAGCCTCTGTAAATTTAAGGGAGTGTATGTTTTATGACAGTAAACTCAGAACAGAACAGGATGCAAAGTGTAATGTGGCCCCACCCCTTTGGATGCACATCTGATGTGCAACTACACCGACATGGCAGAGCTACAGCTGCAGCTGGAGGAGAGTCAGAGCCCTATCAGCCTCCAATAACCGCATGTTTGACAAGAGTAAATGTTAAAGTCATAGAGGCTGCTCACTCCCTGCTTAACTAACAAACACAGACAGGAAACAAAAGCCGCAATGAGAGAAATAAATTAAGTAGAAGCCGGATTCAAATGTCGGCTTTTATTTCTCTGTCTGCAGCAATGGGAGCTTCCTAAATGAGTAGACAGGGCCCATGAATGCAGGCTACATCACATATTGATCAGCACATACTGCCTGATGGAGGAGGCCCTTTCTGCTTCAACAAAATGCGGATTGAGCTTGTTGAATTTGGTGTAAAGAGAAAAAAAAGATGCCATGATTAGGCACATCATCACCCAGCCATCTTACACTCTGTAGGCTGGCCTACAGCTGCTGTCACTGCGTTTGATAATGGGCGGCTACCTGTTAATTCTCCCGATGATTTCGCTGCTTCTTTTCCGCCGTCCAAAGCCCCGAAAGCCCCCTGAAAAATCTCACGCAGGATAGATTTGAATGTCTTTTACAGTCATTAAAAAGCGAGCTGCAGCAGAAGAGGTCCACTTGTGTCACGATTGAGGCAAATCCTTCAGCAGCAGGCAGGCAAACGGAGGAGGGCTCCACACATTTCCATTTTCTCTCTTCTTTAGTGGAGCTCCTGAAAGAGATGAAATCTGCTGCTCAGCTGTCGTTTCCTCTCCGAACAACCTCCTCTTTCTCTCCTGATGCGCTCACAGAACCATCCTCGTTTGAAGAAGACACTATTTGGCCGAAAAAAAGCAGTGTGTCCGGCCCGCATCAAAGACTGTCCATTAAACACTGTTGAGTCCGTTTTACTCCGATTCTGCTTCTCGTGACGTTATCCTCGCTTCCTTCCTCTCTTTGGTTTCCTCCTCCCTCCTCTGCCGACACTTCATAAGGACAGACGCCTCCAAACCCACAATGAATTAGTGAGGAAGATCTGCAAAGCGCCCCATACAGCAAACGAGGGCACTAAAATAGCATTAAAAAAGCAGCAGTGAGTCAAATCAACAATACGAAAGGTGTTACAAGTGGGTTTGCTCTCAGTTAAATGACAGGCTGCTACCCCCTCGCTCAGTTTCCACACGGTTCCTGTTTTTTTTTTCTTCTTTTTTTTTTTTTCTTTTTTTCTTAATATCATCATTGAGAATCAGACTATCAGATCACGCGGTGAGCGCTTGCATGAGGATCCTCAAATCCGGGCACAAAGCATGTAGCGACCACACCCATCTTTTAATTACTAATAAATCTCATGACCTCCGTCTGATCTAACCGCCCTACAGAGTGTATACCGTTTATTCACACTCAGTATGATGATGAACCGTGCAGGAGTACACACTCTGACTGTACGCCTCTGGATGTTCAAACTAAATCCATTTTTTTACTTACTGTACTTTGCATGACAATTCTGTTGACTTTCGTACTGGTGGTGAATAAGCAGCACTCCACATGTTTGATACAGGTGACACAAAAGAGTAGACAAACTGACAATTCAGTAACCTAACTTTGATGATCTGTAATCATCTGGAGTCCTTTCATTTGACTGACAACTTTAAATTTATCTTAATTTGCCTGTGACCAAGATAGAAATCTGAGCCATAAATCAGAACCAGAAATATTGTTGTTATTGTATGCCACAAAAGACAACAGTATGAGGAGAACCACTCCTTCAAGTGCTGTCAAACACATATAACCAACTAACACAGCTGCACATGCTTAAGAACACTGTAAGAAATTATTAGCTTTATTTCACTCAAAATATGAAGCTCAACTGCTGCCTTTTAAACAAACAACATAAAATATGATTTTGTATATTTGTAATACTACTATTATTCTATATCAATATAACAAAAGGTTACTGAAGTTGCTGTGGTAACATTTAATTACAAGATGGCATCGTCTCAACTACAAAATATATTTCAATTTGAAATTCTGAATCCAAATGAATCAGTAACACATGTTGACTTGATAATCCCCGTAGCCCCTTGCTCTTTAGTAGAGCTACAGCTACTGATCTTAGACAAGTGTTGACAAAAGACATTTTGGTTTATCACGATAACTTCCAAGCCACTTCATTCAGCTTTCATTTGGTTTCCCATATCATGAAGAAAACTAATAAACAGCCCATCTGCAACATGGAGCATAGACAGGTTGTCCACGCTGGAGTGTGGACAGCTGGGTCCATGCTGTGGAGCATAGACAGTCAATCCATCAGTGCAACACCTAAATGCACCATAGGGTCCCATACCACCTGCATTCCCTCCTTACTTATGGTAACAATAACTGTTTGGTGTCACTAAGACATTTTTGATATAACTTGAAAGTGGTAACTTTGCGAAACAGCTGGAAGGGGCTAAGGTGCTGGAAATTAGGAAGCAAAGTAATGGAGAACAAAGTGACCAGAGACGCGTTACAGAAACTGTTCGAATTACAACTTTTTGAGCTTTAGACATTATGCAGTTAAGTTGCTTCTGATAATAAATACATATGAATGAAACTAGTCAGAGTTATGGCTTTGAAGTGCATTGGGGTATGCCACTTGGTGCCATGACCCTAAGGGGGCTCCTTACGTTAGAAACTCCTGAATGAATAAAATTGCATATGCAAATGCAGAGGTTTTAACAAGGAGAGGTTATAAATTTAAAGCTTTTCTTCTGGGGGGGTCTTTTCATTTAACCAGACCATTTGTGAAAAAACGTATTGTTTCTTTAGTGGCATTTCTGTGCTATAACTGCTGCTTTCTGGGGTAAATAGACGAGGTTTTTGTAGACATTTCCTTAAAAAATAGGCTGACAGGTCGCACTATTCACACAAAAAATTTGGCAGATTTATAGGACAAGATTAGCAAAGAGAAAAAAAAATACTGTATTGTCCACAAGAGGGCCTAAAGAATATGAGCAGAAAGTGCCTGAAAGGGGGGCTTTAAGAATAGGATGCTTTGTTGAGTAGTGAGTGGTATGAAATATAGTTACAAATATGTTTCTTGTACAGTTTATCCAGTTTTAGATTACAGGCCAGTAGGGATTGATCCAAAATGTATATTATCATCCAACATACAAACATGCAGTTGTGCTCAAAAGTTTACATACCCTGGAAGAATTTATGATTTCTGGGCCATTTTTCAATGGTGTCTCTTTTATCATAGACCTTGTTGATTCCTCTCCGAATGTAAATCTATGGTTGTGGCCAAAAAGTCCACTTTTGGCTTCATCACTGCAATTGACTTTGTCCCAGAAGTTTTCAGGCTTGTCTCTATGCTGTTTGCTTTGATACCTAAACGCACCCTTGTGACTGTGAGGGAGTGGAATAGCAGGCGATTTTCCATGCAGGACAGGAAGTATGTAAACTGGGTTTTCATTTTTGTATTATTGAGAAAAAAAAACACTGAATGGTTGTTGTTAATTCCTGTAAATTTTAGTAAAGGGTTTTGCAATGTTACAGGACAAAGGGTTGAGTGTTGATTTAATAAATCTATTAAAGTTTATATATTGAAAAATAACAATGCTAAACTGATAGGTACTGGGCATCAGCACTGAATCTGTTCATATGTGATAGGTACCCATCCCTATAAACGATACTTATTTTTTGTGAGTTATTCCTCCAAAAATAAGTAGATAAACAAGAAAAAGGGAAAAAAGGTAAGAAGAAATAAAAAGAGTGTCACAGTCTTATAAGTTTGTCATACTAGTCAAGGCCTGCCCCCACACAATATTTGTCACAACAGTGACCTCTAGCGAGAAAACACATCTCTGCAGTTCAGACTACAGTTCAACTTTACTTACAACAGAACAACATCTGACTGTCATTTTCAGGATGTGTTACTAAGCTTTCACAATTGCCCCCCCCCCCCCCCCCCCCCCCCCCCCACCATGAACACAGCTGGAAAAAGGCCAGCTGATGTCTCCATAGAGTTGTAAATTATTACTGAGATTACATTTGACAGGCGTACAGAGGGGGGCGGGGTTAGTGTTTGACAAACAGTAACCTACCTTTGCTCATTTCTGATGTACTGCCCTCCCCTTTCGGCGGTCACATGGGCTGTTTGAGCTCTCCCGTGACTCTTTGGAACAAATAACAGGGCGACGAGGCGTGCCACGGCAGTGTTGTTATTGGGCAGCACGTTATCCACAGCATCCAACTCTCGGGACATTTCAACCTCGTCCACCACCACCGGCCTGCTGCGGTCCAACAACCCCAACTACTGCGCATCCGGCCCGGGACATATTCTCTCCGAGTTCCGGCGCTGAAACACGCAGACATTAACCGGGCTCCAGCAGAAACAAGGGGTGTTAAACAGGAAGTGGGTGCAACTGTCTGAAGCAGGTTGGACAGGGTAAGTTTGACTGTCCTGGGTTGTTTATTTTGTTTGTGGATATGAAATTGTGTCCTTTCAAATCCTGGATGTTTCTGTTTCAATGACTTCAAACAGCTTTGATGAGCCGCTCGAGCAGCTTTGCGGCACTTCCTGACACACACACAGATGTGAGACGTAAATAGATGTCTGTCAAAGATGCAGACGAAAAGGTGGCGCATCATTTTTGCATTTTTGACCTCAGAAAAGACGCGAAATTTAATGCCGCAGTTACTCCACCCAGTGCTACGTAAATGTGACGGTAACGGTGATTTATTCTGGAAACTGACTTGTTCATAAAGTGAAGTCTGCGGATGATCAGAGAGATAATCGGTATAATTTCAGGCGGTCTGATTCAAATACTCATCATTTCTAACATACAACATTATATATACATCTCCAACAGCCTCCTAAAAGACAAAACTGTCGGATGGATGACTCTTTGCTTGTAAAAGAGAAGAAAGTTACTTTCTTCTCAGGAGCCTCACAAAACCACTCAATCATAGCTAAATAATGTTGTGCAATGACATTACAAACAGCCTGTTCACTACAGACCAGTCTCACAATCAGACAGTGAAGCAGCTGTAGACAGAAGTCTTCAAACTGACTGACTTTACTATATTAAAAACAAACCACAAGTACCATTTAACTTAAATGTGTATATAATTTTTCTTCTTTTTGTACAAAAGTTTTTGAAATTACTTAATAATTGTTTTTTTATATGTGACACTTAATGTTTATTCAGACACATTTGTACATAAAGCCAAATTCCTTGTATGCTTCTTGTAAACATGACTCTGATTCTGATCATTGAAACTTCAATATCCGTCAGATAAACTGTCATTATTTCTAATATATCAGGCATTAAATAGCTTCCCTGACAATCACTGACAATCTATTCAGTTTGATGGGTTATGAGAGGCAGCAAGGGCACAAATCCTGAGCAGCTTTTAACAAGAAGTTTGTGAAATTTTGCTTAAAATAACCCCAATGATTGGTCAGATGATCCTAATATAAACTGATCAATACACTGTTTCTGGATGTTACTAAAAAAAATGTTTATGCTCCTCATTCAAACTATGTTAACACCAGACAAAACTAAGGTAATGTGAGTGAACCATACAGTAACTTGGAGCTTATGTCCGTCATGTGCAATCATGCTTTGTTGTGCAAAATGTGCCAGTAGAGGATCATGTGATTTCTGTAGCTGATCTAAAGCAGCTCTGGAAACAACCTCTTCAGAGAAATGGTGAAAAGGTGCACCTTGGTACCTGTGAGGTAGAAACCATGCACGATGCCTGAGCAGAGGGAGCTGGGATGTCTGATGTGGGTTTAAGCTGGGTGTAAAAGCAGACAAGCTGCTGTGAATCAGCTGACTGCAAATACCAGCGTGAGGTGTGCGCAGAAGCTTTCATTATGAAGAAACATGTACTTCAGTCACAGTTTCTCTCTCTTGCTGGGTGTTATCGTGGGTACTCATCTTTGTAATTTAAAGACTCAGAGGAAGAAATGTGTAAAAGAAAACAGGACAGAGGAAGTGTACCATAATTAAGCATCAGGTGACTTTATGAGACCCACAGGCTTAATTTTAAACTTGTTCTGAGCAAAGATCATATTTGAAAAGAAATGGCACCACATATTTATTGATCTTGCCTGAATATTAAACTTTGTTAATTTCTTCCATCTGCTCCAAATCAAACAACTCTTTGCAGTAAAGGGTATGTTAACCTAAGGCCATATACACATTTACACTGTGACACAGGAACATGTGCTCCTGTGCACATGATGATCTACTAAAAGGCCTGGAAAGGGTAAAGATGTGAGAGCTAAGAGATGTAGGAGGTAAATGCAGTCTTTGACGCAATAGGTACGCTACGTTTGGAATGACACAGAAAACAACTCATGTTATAAAGAATAGCTGTATCTTTGTAAAATTATAACTACAGTTACATTCTGCAAAAATTTAATCAATGGACTTACCCCTGTGCCTCTGATTAATGAAGAAAAAACTAAACAAAGCCCAAAATGCAAGAAACATTTGAATTAAGGCAAACTTTGTTTACTGCATTAATTAAGCTTTACCTTGCAATCTTTCTAGTATTGTGCAAAACTGATCTGGTAAGGTGGAAATAAGTTTGAATCAAGGCCAATTAAGTTATGTGGCTGTGGAACAAGACTGTATAAAGTGAGCATAGAAATACCGGCACTTTTTGAAGTTTTGCAACCAGCAATTAACCCTTGAATCTTTTAATTGTCACAGCTCTGCAGGATCACTCGTTCTGTTATTATATTCCAGACTTTTCTTGTATATTTTCAGTTTCCCAGGGAAATTTGACGTTTCCCTACAACCATGCTGAACGAACGCACCCCCCTGATCTCTTCAGGGGTGTGTGGTCTGAATGTGGCTGCGGCAGCATGCGGCGCAAAGACAGACACCCCCCCTGATTCTGGCCCTGACACACCTGCCAAAGACCCCCGACAACTGGACACATTTTTTGGTGTGATGGTGCCAACCATCCTCTCCATGTTCAGCATTATTCTCTTTCTGAGAATGGGTGAGCCACACATGAATGAAAAGATTATAAAACCAAAAAGCTGATTTGGTCTTCAGACAGTGTGTGTTTGTATGTCGGAATATAAATGAGTCATTGTGTTGGTATAGCTGTGACCAACATAGACTTGATCTCTCTCTCTCTCTCTCTCTCTCTCTCTCTCTCTCTCTCTCTCTTTCTCTCTCTTTCTCCCAAAGGGTTTGTGGTGGGTCATGCAGGGCTGCTACAAGGACTTTTAATGGTATTTGTTGCCTACACCATTATATCACTGACAATACTGTCCATATGTGCTATTTCCACTAATGGTGCTGTACAGGGTGGTGGAGCTTATTGTATCCTTGCACAAATGTTCTTTTTTTTCGGGATTATTTGGCACCACTAAGAGATGTTGTACCATTTATTTTCACTGATTTCATTTTTCAGAAATTATGATGCCTGTATTTGAGCACTGACCAAAACTTAGTATCAACAAGTAATTAAGCATAAATATTTATATTCATAGAAATGAGACTCACGTTATTACTAGATAGTTAATACTAGATTTGTGCCAAGAAAGGATGCTGATGCCTGTCATGGTGGCACCCCAAGAACCCTCTGCTGAGAAGTGGCGCTAAAGGTCATTATAAATCTGAAGAAGGAGGCTTTTTTTTTAGCTCAGTTGACCCAAAGTCTTCCAGTGGACAGGTACCTGATGGCTTTGAAAGCCATCACTTCTTTGGTTTTGAAGGCACCCACCACTTTTCGGAAAAGTCTTTTGATTAGCTCTAAGGTACTACTGGCAAACTACAGGCAAATCAAGAGAGAAAGGTAGGGTGTAAGGTGAACTACTGATCTGGACTGACAATATTAGACTGGGATGAACACCTTAAAGAACTCCTGAACCTGCCCAGCATATGCCCTGATGTGGAGACCAGTTCCTTTGGGTCACTTGGGTATTCAAAAAGCTCCTCAGTGGCAGGATGTTGAGTATAGGAAAGATTTTCCCCTGCAATTTAAAGGCTGTGAACACCATGGACTGACATGCATCTTCTAGGTCTGGGACACTGCTGCTGTGACAGAAGTCAGGGTGATGGCTTCCAGTTCCCCATGGTGTGTACCAACCATGGGCAAAGTTTCTTTTAGGGTGCTGTTAAGTGGCCTCCCACCAACCATTGCTCCTCATATACAGGAAAAATAATGCTGATTCCACCCCGGCTGTGGAACAAGTTATAAGGCTTGCTTGCATGAGTCATTTAGTTCCTGTATGTCCACATGAGAGCTGTTCGCACGAGTTCAACACATTGACTGTGGGTGTTGGCCTTTTGTTTATGCTACCTCTTGTCACCAATTCTGCCGGTGAGATTTATGAAGAGGATCTGAAAATCCAGCTGGGGAAGTAGAGTGTGGATTTAAGGTACCAAAGTATTACATTTCTGCTTTCCACAGATGGTTTGAAACTTTGAGGTCCAGCAGGCACAGGGCTGCAGTAGCTGATAAAAACGTTGGTACCTTTATGCACAACATTGTACTGTACCAAACCTTCCTGTAGGATGTGATATTTTATAGTAGCAACATTACCATGCTGTATATTTACAACATCTTGCTTAACTTGATTAAACCAGATATGATAAGTCGCTCATTAGGTCCAGAGTTTGGAGGAAGTATTGGTTTGATGTTCTTCCTTGCCAAAGTATTTGCGTGTGGAGAGTATGTTCTTGGACTTGTAGAGGCCATACTTGATGTATTTGGGACAAATCCTGGTAAGTTTTTCCTTATTTTTGTATCTCTTGTTTATTTCACTCCAAGCTTAATGATATGACAATAATATTGATACACGTTATTGTGTTTTCCTCTGTTGCAGACACACATCTAGCTGAGGGTTTCCGGTTGCTTCCTCATGGTTACTGGTACAAAGTGCTCTACTCATCAGTCATCCTCCTGTTGTGTCTGATTGTGTGTCTTGTGGGTGCTCACATCTATTCCCGCACTGCCTTTGTCATCCTGTTGGTTGTCACGGCATCCTTGCTGTCCATCTTTGTCAGTTCTGTGGCCGTCAAACCCTTTGATTTCATCATAACTCATCAAGGACCTGGTAACGAGACCACCCAGTACAATGCTAGCTACACAGGTTTCAGCTCCGCCACTCTAAAAAACAACCTGGACTGTGAGTGTTGAGATACCTCTTAGTAGAATAATAATGAGGAAATGAAACTGAATTTAAAAAAAATACTTGACAAGTTTTAATCTTGCAGCATCTGGTCAGGGCCCTACTCAGGTTCCCTTTTTTTCTACTTGCAGCTGGTTATTCTTTGGACTACAGCACCAACACTGTCATGTCTTTTGCCACCGTGTTTGCCGTCTTTTTTACCAGCTGCACTGGGATCATGGCTGGAGCCAACATGTCAGGTGAAAAATAATATCTAGGCAGTAAAAAGTAATGAGTAACACCAGATTATCTCTATTTTTGTTGTCATTCATATGGCTCCACTATAAGTCATCTTTTGAAAGTTGATGCAAACATTATTTTGGTATTTGGCTTCTTTTTGTGCTCCTTTATGCTTTCAGAGACAAGCTATTTTTTATTACGTGGCTTCAGATTCCATTTTTATCAGTCTAGGCATGCAGCTTGCTGTAGTATTACGCTGGTACAACAGATACATCGAATATATTAAGAGTGAGCCTGTAGTGAAGTGTCTCAGTTTAATTATTCTCTGTATTAGCCCTCATGGTATTTCTCTTGTCAAACCAGTCTTCTGAAATGATGTTTTTCCTTCCACATGTCTATGAAGGAGAGCTGAAGAATCCAAGTGTTGCCATCCCTAAAGGCACCATCTCAGCTGTCTTTTACACATTCTCTGTTTATGTCCTCATCCTATTCATGGTCTCCGCCACCTGTAACAGGTATGAAGATGTTGAAGATAGTCTGCCACTTATCCAACAGACACAGATTTATCATGTCATGTGTTTTCTGTTTTTCTTCAGGACGCTGTTAATTCAGGATTATGGGTTTCTGCAGAAGATAAACCTTTGGCCACCATTTGTCACTACTGGGATTTACTGCGCTTCTCTTTCAGCTGCGATGTGCTCCCTGATTGGAGCATCGCGTATCCTTCATGCGCTTGCTGTGGATCATCTCTTTGGTAAACCAAACGTTACCACTTTGGGGTTTCTTTACTTGTACGGATCCACTTAAGGCTTTTGCTTTCCACACAGGTTTGCCATTAGCCCCAGCTGCCATCACATCAAACTCAGGAAATCCATGGGTGGCAGTACTGTACACCTGGGGTCTAGCTCAGGTGGGCTGAATTTATACAGACTACCTCCATGTTTGCCCGAAAGCTGTGTCCAGAAGTTTAATCTGTGGCTTTTTCTGCTTCAGTGTGTTGTGTTTGCAGGTGAGCTCAACTCTGTGGCAGCTATGGTAACTGTTTTTTACTTGCTTGCCTACGCTGCTGTGGATTTAGCTTGTTTGGCTCTGGAGTGGGCATCTGCACCGAATTTCAGGTACATAAATGATCATTATTTTAAATGTCACCTCTACTGATCTGTATGGGCAGAATACTAATCAGACAGTTGATGTAAAAAATTTCAGGATGAAATTGTGTCAAGAAATCAGAGTAAAAATTTCACATTCTTCAGCTATTTTCTCATATCTCACTGATGAGTGAGGTCATGAGTTCTGACTTAGCATGTAAGAAAAAACCCAGAACTGCTCAGTACGTCTAGAAAAGCTTAGAAAGTGGGGTAGCTTAAGGCATTTTCTCCCACTGAGTGCAGGCTGAAATGTGGAATTCAACATTATAATTTCAGCCTTTTTGCATGCTGTTGGTGAACAACCTTGTTAGTTTCACTTTCATATACAACTGTTATTTTCTCAGGCAGTTAAAGCAATACCTGTTGTCATTTTTGTGTCTGTGTGTTTTTACAGACCTACATTCCAGTTCTTCTCTTGGCACACCTGTCTCTTGGGCATCCTGAGCTGTTTGGTGATGATGTTCGTCATTAACCCCGTCTACTCCTCAGGCAGCATTGTCCTTCTGCTACTGTTGCTTCTTTTCCTCCACTACAGATCACCCACCAGCAGCTGGGGCTACATCAGCCAGGCTCTGATTTTCCACCAGGTACCATTTTCCTCATGTAAATGAGTCCAGGCAAAGAAAATCAAACATGTGCCACAGAATGGCTGGAGATGTGACTTTCTTTTTGTTCAGGTACGTAAATATCTGTTAATGCTGGACGTGAGGAAAGACCATGTGAAGTTCTGGAGGCCTCAGGTGCTGTTAATGGTGGCCAACCCTCGCTCTTCCTGCCAGCTCATCCTATTTGTCAACCAGCTGAAAAAGGGAGGACTGTTTGTGTTGGGCCATGTGCAGCTGGGAGATCTAGGTAATTCTCTATGGATGGTCTGTAAGGGCCATCTGCAGCTGACAATATTAGATTATTCTTATCTTTGAGTCTTTTTCCCTCACTGTTAGTATGCCTCCACCAGTGCTTTTTTTATCCTGATTGATAAGAGTGGTCTCAGACAAATGTTGGAGCAAAACCTTGATTCACAGATACATAAGAAAGTAAAATCTAGTTCTGGATTTTCTCTATGGACGCTGATGTGGTTTCCATTTGTAGTAGGTTTGTGGTCCACGCTGTAATGACCAATGAGGCGTTTGCATGCATCAGTGATGCAGGCACATTCAGAAAAACAGCCCCTGTGGAGAGTAGATGTTGTCTGGGAAAGAAAAGTAACTATGATTTCAAGGGGCCATGTCTGCCCTGAACATTTGTTACATTATTTGCAGTAGTGAAACTGCAAAAAAAGATATTTCAGGGTGTCTTTGCATCCATAAAAAGTCTTGAATTAATGCATATAAAAGTAAGGCCTAAAATTATCCTGAATTCATTCAAAATGTCATATGCTGCTGGTCTTAAATATGTCACTGAAAGGTTTTAGCTTGTTTGGGGCAGGACTAGCTCATGTTTTTTTCCTTTTTTCTTTTTGTCCTCATGGGACTTTTCAAGTAGGAGATGTAGGGAAGCGACTGTCTTACTTGCTGCTGATATAAATTGTGACCCCCATGCTAGCTAGGCAGTCTGTGACTATGGGCAAGTGCATATTAATTGAGATTTGGCTGGACAATGTCCATTTTCAAGTTGTTTCACGTCTGTTTCCAAACCAGATGAGGCCAGATGCAGTCTATACTTGGTTTGTTACACAGCAGGACCCTGCACCATCGCCTATATTCACATCTTTTTCAGTCTTAAATTGCATTCAAGGAAGCATCAAAAAGGTCTTAAAAAGTCTTAGACTGTTAGAGTTGGAGTTGCATGGTAGCATTAAGAAAAACTGTCCTGTTCTGACACTTTCTAAGAAAAAATTAATTTAACTTTTGCTTAAAAAACAAGGTAAAGCCGATAACTGCTACAATGATCAATTGAAAGGAGGGAGAAAAACAGGTGCAGTGGGTTAAATAGGTGGAAATAGTCTAACAGTGTTTACAAGTGTCTTGTGAAAGCATTTCCACATCGAAGTAGCTGTTTCGACTGAAATTCCATGAAAAGTACAAAAGGAATTCCTGTTTTGTAATAAATTTAGGATTAGAAATAGTGTTTTCAACACTTAGGAGCTTTTGAAATAGGTTTATAATTGTGTAATTAATCAATTCAGTCTGAAGCAGGTGGTGATAAAAGAATAGTGACCGTGTTGAACTTATTCACTGGGTGATTTATAAGCCCTTGAGTTCATGAAAGAGGGTGGGGGGAGAGCAGTTGAGGTGAAAAGAGCATCAAACAGAATTTTACTTTTGTGTAATCTAAACTAACACATAGCTACATGGAGATCATTTTAATATCTGTACTTATGAAAATCATAAGCAGAATGTGTGTTAGCAGTATCATTCATTTACTCATTGATTCATTTTCTACCGCGTATCAGGGTCTAAGACATGTCTAAGATGCCCGAAGACAGCTGAGACCTATCTCAGTTGTCTTAGGGCGATGAGTACAGGGCACACCCTGTACTCATCGCCTGCATAAAGAGACAGACAACCTTTCATGCAAACACTCACACCTACGGGCAATTTAAAGTCACCAGTTAACCCGATGAGCATGTTTTTGGGAGTACTCGGTGGGAATCCACACATGCACGAGGAGAAAGTGTGACACAGAACTTTTTAAATGTTTTCTTCACACAAAGTAAGAAATTTACCCCAAAGGAAACGCCTTAATAGTTTGACCCCAGAGTGAAGTCCACAGAGGTCAAATAACCTCTTCCATCCCAAAATCTGCCCACATGTAGTTTTTAACCTTTTTTTTATTTTGTCGTTGTTTTATTGCTTTCACATCGCACTGTAGAGCACTTTGGTTGGCCGCTGGCTGTTTTTAAATGTACTACATAAATAAAACTGACGTTAACATTGACAGTGACATGTCTCCAGCCCTAATCTTTAATGTCTCAAAGGAAAAAAAGTCCCTCAACAAAGTCACATCAAAGAAATGTGCAGGACAAAATTACTCATGTGTGATGTGAGTTTGCTCAACATGGTATCAAGTTATAACTAGTATCATACTGATACAGTGCCACGAACAAGAGAAGCAGGAAATATTAGACCAGGTTGCAAACCACTGATGCTACAATTCAGTTCTGGTTGGGTTGGCTACCTCAGGCGCCCTCACTGAAGGCTGCCTCCTAGACTTTCACTTTCCATCTGCTGCCTGTCCTGCATTATTAATGTGAAAGTACGTTTTCATTGAAGCAGCAAACCTGAGTGTTTACACCAAACAAGTACATCTTGACCACGTGTATTTACTCCTAAACTGTGAAGAAATTCAAACAAGACACTGAAACATGCTGTCACTTACTCACAGCCTGTTTTTCTGCCCCCTGGTGGTCATTAGTCTGTTCACACACCTGTGGCTTGAAGTTTTAGATGCATATTTTTGTCTTAGTACTTGTGATATGACTGTTTGAAAATATTACTCTGGTCTTATTTAAAAGATCTACATGCTCATTTCTTCAGTTACTTGCCTCCTTTCAGCAATATGTTTAGTTGATGAAATGAATAACTTTGTATTTATTCACCTCTTTTCAGTACATTGGTTTCTCTTTCTTCTCTTTCTCCAGACACCATGCCAACTGACCCAGTCCAGCAGCAGTATAACTTCTGGCTGAGCCTGGTTGATAAACTGGATGTGAAAGCCTTTGTGGACCTCTCACTGTCTCCCTCTGTCAGACAGGGGATACAGCATCTGCTTCGAATCACAGGCCTAGGTGAGCTCTTATTTCTCCTCACATTCAGCACATATTAAAACACTGCTCTGATAGTGGCTACATTTTATTTTTTATTATTTTATTATACTAGGTGGCATGAAGCCCAACACCCTGATATTGGGTTTTTATGACAGCTGCACTCCAGACGACTACTTCCTGCAAGACAGCGCATTCTGCAACTCTTCCCTGGGACGAGGGAGTGAGGACGAGTATAATTTTGGGGTTGACCTGCCATCATTGCAGGCACACTTTCCTCCAGTCCGACACGTTGAGAGCCCGCGTTCACTGTCACCTGAGGAGTACGTAGGGATCATCTCTGATGCCTTAAAGATGGGAAAGAACGCATGCCTTGCCCGCTATTTCTTCCAGCTGGAGGGAGAGGATAAAGATAGTAAGGTGGACGGCTCGGAGCGGACTATAGATGTGTGGCCTCTTAACTTGCTCCAGCCCGGCAGTCGTGATTACGAGGATGTATGCAGCCTCTTTCTACTGCAGATGGCTTGTGTGCTCAACATGTCCCACAAGTGGCGCCGGGCCAGAATGAGGATCTTCCTGAATGTGGAGACCGAGTCCAACGACCAGGGCTGGGTGGTAAACGAAGAGGCGTTCAGGGAGCTGCTGAAGAAGCTGAGGATCAGGGCGTCTATAAAGATCGTGCCGTGGGACACTGTGGTTCAGCACCACATTCAGCCAGCTGGGGTACCAAAACACACTCTGTCAGAGGACTTCCTGTCTGCAGTGAACTGCATGCTGATGGAGCACAGCTCACAAGCTGCTGTTCGGTTCCTATATCTGCCCCGGCCTCCTGCCCAACGCGACCACTCGCAGCAGTATTTGGCTCAACTGGAAGCAGTCACCAATAATTTAGGGCCAACGCTGCTGATTCACGGTGTCACCCCAGTCACATACACAGGACTGTGAGCATGAGCAGTCATCACTTTTCATGTTCTGTCACTTGATAATGTACACACGGCTGCAGCTTACCGTTAGACTCATTTTAGCACAAGTGCAAACTCTAGTCTCATGTCAAATTAATAACATAACATAATGAAAACTGGATAATTGGGCACATGTATGTAAGTTAATGCTTACTTAAGCTCAGAGAAAACCAGAGTTTCATGCAGTTTTAACAGCACACCACTTGAAACCACTTAAATGCTTTCAAAGAGGATATTTCCTGACCTTTTACTTGAACTGGCATGGTGATTGAGTCAAGCAACTGTGCCGTGCCATTGTTTGTCTGCCTGATTTATGTTGATGTAATCTTGTTTTCTCTTAACTTAATGCTGTCATTTTACCGAAGACAGAAATGAAATGTGTCAAAGACTCTTCAGAGTCCCAAACCACAGGTTATTTTCAGCTGAAGAGATGATGTAGAATGTTACAAACATAAACTTGTTTATGCAGGGATAAAAGTTGTATTAGTGGTGTTAATGGTATCATTTCGCCATGGTGAAAACTTCTGACCTGGTTACATTCCTAAATAATGTAGTGTCACTGCATAATCATTATTGTTTTAAACCCCTGTTTATTCTTCTCTTTGTTTTATAGAAGTATTCTCACATTTTTGCTGGTGCAGGACCAATGATGCAAAGACAACTTGTTACTGAGCTGACTCAAGTGTTGTTTTTTTTATTTTAAAAGCACTTAGTGCACAAACATTTTCTTTTTCTGTAAAAAGCTGTTGGGCTGTATTTATTTGACTTCAAAATAATGAACAGCACATTCTGCTGTTGTATGTGCTAACTTGATAAACATTTAATATTTGAGCTTGATCATGCAGAAAGTCAAGAAATACACTGAAAGCAGAGTTTACCAATGTCAAACCTGTTACTTCTTTCCTATTCCGGCTCAGCCAGGACCAATGATAATTCAGACCAAACTAAGAATGAAACCAGAGCTACTTTAATGTTAATTTACTTAATATGTCATATTGCAGTTTATAGCGTTGCAACAATCACTTTGACCTTTCAGAAGCTGCTGAAAAAGTCACCTGCACTTTCAGGCACGGTCCAACTTAAACTCTATTTAATGGTCAATGAGAGAGCCTTAAAGGACTGACATTTGTAAATGATGGTCTTTACTGTAGATGTACATAATAAAAGGTTGTTTGTTGGTGGAGGAAACGTGCTGTGTGTATTGTCAATTTTGTGGCTGTGCTTCAAACCATGATAGCATACTTTGCTAGAAAGCAACACAGGTATTTTGATTTATCATCACATAGGCTGCAATATGTCTGACCCCCAAGCACTCTTGAATAATCACTAAATGATCTATTGAACTTTGCTTTGACTAATCTTTTTCCTTACGCTAACCTGTCACACCAGTGTTCTGCTCTAAAGAAAACCATTCAATGATGGTCATCTTTTTCTAGTCAGAGATATATGCTTGCTCTGCAGGAAAAGGCTCATGTCTTCTTTTCTTGAGCTTTTTAGCTTGACGTTTTTTCATTGGTTCTCGTGTGCTTGTGTTGCATTCTGATGAGGAACGATGACATCCGAAGCCAATCGGGAAGGAGTGTTCTGAGTACCAAGCACTGTGGGTTGATGTGAGAGAGAATCGGAGATGTTAAAGCATTTCAGAGACATAATCTTGAATAGTTGTGACAGACTCTCAGCCCTCTGACCTGCAGTGCGTGAGACAAACAGCCATTGGTGTAAGTGGAGTGACCCACAGTCTTCAATGCCTCCCAGACAAAATCCTGAGCGTTCTTCATTAAAGATGTGTTCTTCATTGTCTTTGTCATGTTGGTTGACACCACAAGGGGGGCCACACACTGAGGAAATATGAGGTTGAACAGGTTAAACTTCCCTCTGCTTTAAACCATTCATGATAAAAGTGACTCTTCATGCAGCTTTTCTATTAGAGTGAAAACACCAGAAATACAACAAAAAAAAAAGTGTCATCTGGAACACAGTGTGTCCAAAGGAAGTGAATTTATCTGTGGTTGTGAGAGCAGCAGCAGAGCAAAGGTTCATTTTATGTGCTTCATATTTGTTCAATGAGATAGCCACATTAATATCATATCATCAAAATAACACTGACATTTACAATATTTAAACTGCTGAGGGTTTATCTCAAGTTCAGTTTTATGTTCGTTTTAGTTATGTTTAACCGGTTACACCAGTCTGGATAAGATAAAAATCTGCTAACGCTCCAAACAGTGTGCCTTCTGTTCTGTCATTTATCAGAACATCACATCCCTCTTCTTTTGTTGCTGCCACAGACCAATTCTATAGTTAGTTTCAACTTAATCACTCTGGAAAGTGTTTGACTGGAAAACATTACTGATATAAAAAAAAACTATATCCAAAATGTAAGCAAATGCTAATGTCTTTCTTTTAGTAAAATATAACTTATGACTTCTTAAGAAATTATTTCTGATCTAAAAAAATTTGTCTCGGTGTGATTTTAAAAGACAAAATTGACACCTGAAGTACTTGTTAAGACTAAAATTACATCATTTCAATGGATCAAGAAAAATGACCCATTAAGTTTCTTGGATTTTGTAATTGTGCTCACAAGTTCACATACTCAGAAGAATTTATGAACTCTGATCAGGCTCATTTTGGAAGTTTTTGTTGTTATTATGTTTTAAAAAGAGTAAACACGGTTGTTTGTTAATAGATGGCTTCACCCAACCATAAAAAAAAGGGTTTTTTTTGTTATGATAAATATTCTCTGAAAAATGGCTAAGAAATCATAAATTCTGCTAGGGTGTGTAAACTTATGGGCACAACTGTATTAGATGTCTCAGATTTGTTTGGCCTCATAGCAAAAATGCATTTTTGTGTAATGAGCATTCAAATGTGTCATTATTTAACATCATAATGAAATCATGAAGGCAGTATAGGTCATAGATGAATGAGTTGACGGTGTATGTTTATATGTTCGACAGTTTCCATTCAGAGTTTGGCATCAAAGAAGTTACCTGAACAATGATTCCCTTTGACTTGTACTCAGCATGCAGGCACTGAGACAAATATGTAACAAAACTCTGCAATAAATATAGAAAGTCAAAGTCACAAAACAAGCATGGCAATGATTGTGTGTCCCCACGTGAACCCGATAGAGGAGAGGTGTGTCGTGTGCTTATCATGTAGTCAGGTTGTGTTTATGTGAGTGTGCACATATACATGACACAGGTCCTTAATTAGAAAGTACCTTAGTAGAAGAATAAATGGACAACAAAGGCTGTGGTCGGCAGCCTGCCACAGAAGAAATATTAATGATCAGGCCTTTACCTCTGGGAGGAAGACAAGAGGAGACAAGTATTCATAGTCACCCATCTGTTACTGTCAGAGTTTCATATTATTATCTTTATCTGGCAATTCAAGAAAATACCTTTTCACCATATCTGGAAGGATTAGTCTGGTCATCTGTGAGAGAAATATATTGATATATTTTATAATTTAGTAAAGAAATGTAAAAAGGTAACACAGGTGCTCAACACCACATAAACACACATCATAAGGTCAACATCCATATTTACAATCCAGCTTACCTGAGGGACAGACAGCACGTTACAGTTTATGATCTGTGTAATTTTCTAACCACAAAAAAGAAACACAGGGTAAGAATGTCATATAGTCTGAGAGGTATTTTTAGATCATCATTCACTCAAAAATGACAATTAATTCAAAATCTTACCTGCTCAGCATCTGGTTGATCCAGGAAAAAGTCAAAAGCCTCAGAGTAGAGCATTCCTACATTGTTTACTAAGTGGATTACAAAGACAACAAGACTGTAATGAGCATTTATCTAGAGGACACTGAAGTAACTGTCAAATTAAATTCAACACCTGTGAAGATATAAAAAACATGATGTTTGAGCCTCTGTGTAAACATTTTCTTTTCAATATTTCAAAATTAAAAAAGAGGAATCCTCAAGTCAACACTTACAGCTAACTTGTTCACATATTTTAATGTGCACTTACTTGAAAACAACTTTCTTTTTATTTCTGCTTTTATTTACGTATGTAAATTTGCACATTGGCATATGCATGAATATAAATTCAATATTATTGTAATTAAAGAAAGAAATAGTTTCCATAACATACTTTGAGTTTAAAGGTACTGTCTGTGTACTACCATGGCCATGCAAAAAGTTAATTTAAGCCTTGATTATCATATGACACACACTAAAAGTATACAAATCAGGTAAATATCTTGCTGCCTTCAGAGAACTTTTTGGCACAGAATAATTTTCTTGTTCTTAGAACACAGTCCCACACAAGGATTAAATTATTACTACTATTATAACTATAAAGCTCATAATTAAGCCCCAATGGGACTCCAGGGGCTTTATAACATCTTCATTTTTAAACACGTAAAAAACTCTCTGTTGCTTCACTGTGCCCTGTATTTTGTTGTCTTATTACCCAGAATTCCTATCTCCAGTCCTTCCAGTCCTTTGGCTATAGTGGGGTATATTCTGGGTCCATCTGTGAAATCAACCTGGATGGTGCGGGTCTTTTGTCCATATTTCTCCTCTGGAAGAGAAAGAATGATTCATCATTTCTTTGTTTGCAGGTTTTACAATGGCTACACTTTAACCAAACTTACCAATCTCTTTGGCAACAGTTTGTAGCTTTTCATCTGATCTGCTCACTAAAACAACATTCAGGCCTCTTTGTGCCAGCTAAAGGGAAAAATGTAGACGGACAAGTTTTATGACAACACAATGTTCCAGTGAAAGCTGACACGCTGGGGCAAAAGAAAAAATCAACGGTTCAGATGTGAAGTGACTGTTGGAGGGATGGAAGGTGGAGACTCACCTCTGTGGCATAAGCTTTACCGATACCAGATGTTGCACCGGTGATAACTGAGCAGAGAAGAAAGTAAAAATATGTTTAAGGAATCAATTTCATGCATATTTCAGAATATTGTTTTTCCTATTAAGACAATATCAGCTCGTAGACCCTGATCTCAGTTGAATGTGCCTAAAAAATGATTTTATGAAACAACAACTTCAAGGTTGCAAATCTTTTCTACCAAGACACGCAAAATGTAGTTCCCGTCAATGCATCATTTTACAGGTATTGTTAAGCTTACTTTGATTTTCACCCAGGCTGCTTCTGCCAAAACACTGCAATTCAAAACTTTGGATCAATGTCAAACAACCAGACTGAGAATAAGGTTTATGATGTCACGTAGAGTCCAAGGGGAGGAGGAAGGACTGATGCCGTGTCCCAATCATAAACTTCTACACTTATGATTCTGAGTGCAGAAGTGCGACCACACTGACAGTATGGAAAAACACTGCGCACCACAATTTCTCAGCTTTATAGTTTTATAGGTACCAACCAAATTCAGTGAGTAGTACCGGTTCACACAAAATCAAATGGTACCATGTATCAGTACCTAAACTCATCCTTGTGGCAGTGAGGGAGTAGAATAGTAGGTGATTTTTCATGGTGTAGAGGGGCATGGAGCAGGTAGAGCTGGGTCTTAATTTTCACATTATCAAGAAAAAAAAACTGAGCAGTTGTAGTTGAGGGTTTCCATGTTAAAGAAATTTGTGAATCAACTGCGATGTTACTGTACAAACAATTGAATATTGTTTTGATCATTTTATTAAAGTTCAAATATTGTGAAATAAATGACCTAAATTGAAATATTTTGATATTCTATTATTAAAAAAATTAACATTCATTACCACATAAGTACCAAAAATAGGTACCACTGGGTACTGGTACCGATTTACAGGTGCCAGATACCGCATTGGTTTAAATGTGACAGGTACCCATCCCCATGTGGAACGCTGGACACTTCCAATGCTAAATGGTTGCCATACTGACCATGTAGAGGAAAGGGGAGTATGGATCAAACGACGGTCAATGGTTGTAATTAATAAACAGCAGAAGAACAGCAGTGAACGGTTGTGAAATGTAATTGTAGTTTCCATTAAGCTGAGAGCAGCATAGTTTAATATGGGTCAACACTACCTTGTAAGATTTTATGTACTATTGTCGTATGTTAAGAGTTTACACAGTGAGTTCATGTTAGTTGCTACGGAAGTACTCAATTTGAGACAGCCTAGGTGTCTGCTCACCCAGCCAAAGACAACATTTCCTGCTACTGTTTGAGAACACAATCCTGGTCAAAGAGCAAACCCTTAACAACCTGTTCCCTCTTTGTTTTCCTTTTATTTTTGGGCATGTTGATAGGACCTCAAACTAGCAGTGCCAACAGTTATGTCACACTTGGAAAGAAAAGACATCACAAACTTTGCACAAAACCAGTTTTTAAAAAGTGACTTGAAAGTGACTTATTTTGAAAAATTGGGAGTTTGTGAGGAACTGGCTCTTTTCCACACAAGCTGATGGGAGTGTCCCATCAAGAAAGAATGCTCAGTGTTTCTCAACAAACCCACACTGAAAGAGAGACATGAATGTGCTTGTAATGATTAAATAAAGTCTACTCCATAGTACATGAACCAAAAGTCTTTAACATTTTCTACATCAGGGGTCTCAAACTCAAATAACCTGACAACTGATTAGAACAAACTTTTCAAGCAACTGTCCTTTTCAACATGACCTATTTTACTGTCATATTTGGCTTTTCTTCCTTGCTACCCTACGCCAGAAAGCACTTCTTCACAGACTGCTGGGCCACATTTGCTGTGAATGGGAAGCAGCTGACACCCTCAGTATGGTTTAGAGATGGACGTCACTAAGTAGGGTGACCACATTCTGAAAACCAAAAAAGAGGACCCTCTACCTAATAGGACGCTCAAAGACAAATTAGTTTCATCGCCCATACATTCATTTAAAACACTCCTATTTAAAGTGAAAATCTTCTATGATGAAAACATCAGTAATGTTTAGAGGCCCATTTCGCCAATAAAACAATATATATATTTTTAAAAATGGCTTCGTTGAGATTTTTTTTTTTTTTTTTTTTGCTCATGTTATGTCGACATTTTGAAATTGGGAGTCAAATTCATGAGATGAAGGGAAAAACTTTGACTTTTTCTCATTATTTGGACTAAATTATCTAAAATTTTGACTTTTTTAACTCATAATTTTGACTTATTTCAAAATCTTGAGCGTCATCTCGAATGTTCTACTTTTTCTCACAATTTCATCTTTTTATCTCGAAATTTCAACTTTTGTCCAAGAATTTTTTGTAATTCTATCTCTAAATTCTGAATTAAGATGTACCTAAACATAAAATTTTTTTTTTTTTTTAATTGACGGCAATGCGGTCTGTAATAGCTGCCCACCAAATGCTTAAAGGAAAAGAAACAAATATTTATACATTCATTATAAATATCAATGGTCTGTAGAGCAAACCGAGACAAAACTGGGAATTTAAATCCTCCTGGACATAATTTTACGACCAAGAAATAGGACGTTTGGTCATATTTATCACAAGACCTGTTCTTTGATTTGCCTCCTTTTCTTGCTCCCTGGATTAAATCTTGTTGCGTTCACAGCTCTGTCTTGAGCTGAAGTGCAGCTCCTTGTGTCCGTACATCTCCCTGGTACTTTGCATGTTTCTTTACAAGGTTGGTTGAATAAAGACGCCCCAGGTTATACACCTTAACAACGGCTACTTTCTCTTGACACAGGTGTAATTCCCTCAAATATTGACAGACATAATAATTTCCCACTTGTAATGAAACACTCTGTGCCTGACATTAACTGTTTTTTAGTCTTTGAAAGCAGCATCCTGCTTTAACAACGTTTTGGAGACGTTGGGCGCGTGCCAAGTGTTTGTTTTTTTCCGTTTGGGTTCACGCGGGGATTGTGCTGCGTTCAGGGTCAACTCAGAAATTTGGATATTTCTTCCGTGGCCCCGACAGCGAACCGAGCCATGAACGCGGCGGACCGGATTTAACCGCAAACAACGTGGCGGGCCGTATGAAACGGTTACTTGGGTCGCACCTGGCCCGCGAGCCGCGAGTTAAAGACCTTTACTCTGCATGAAAACCTGGTTCAGATTAGGATATATGATTTATGATATTAAAAATCTACGAACGCAAACACAACACAGATGCATAAAAGTTGAACAGTCAGAGGAATGAACATCAGCTACGATATGAAAATTAAACTGACAGCTGGATAGATAAAGCAGCTGTTCCTTGACATTACCTGCCCATTGTCCGAATTTCAGTAAGTCCTCTTGCCAAAACTGTGACAAAACATACTCTTTGAATCCACACCAAACTCTCCAGATCAGATAAACAACTGTGAGTCCTCCAACAATGGCCAGAGCATCGGTGAGGGACATGTTGCAGCTGAACAGGACTCGTTTGTGGCTCAATGGACGGAGGCTCTCCAGGAGTAATCCTCTTTTTATATCAGAATGAATGACTTTTTACTAACTGCGCTCCTCCCACACTGCTCCACCCCTACCTCAGTTGCTCCTAGTGTTGCAGTTTTAGATCACTGTTTGTTTTTACAATCTCAAGAAGCTTCAGGACTGAAGCTGAATATTTCTGGATGATTGTGCTGTAAGAAAATACTTTATTGATCTCCAGGAGCAATTGTTTTTGTTACACTGGACTTAAAGTGGAAAGTGAAAAGTAGTGCAGTAAAATGGTACAAAATACAATACACTTCAATGTTAAAGATAATTTGTTTTATCAATGTAAAAATATGATCAAGAGGGCTGCCTCAAAATTTGATATGGGGTCGAAAATATAATTTTGGTGTTCTCACACCAACAGAAGTGATCTTGAACAATTAAGATGTCTTGTGCCAACTTGTGTCTTAGTTTGGTTGATTTAGACTTGTTAGTTAACTTGTCTTCTTCAGGTTTTTTTTCAAAATAACGATGCAGCGATACCGATACTACTATCAAGTATCAGGCTGGTCTCACGTCAAAGTACTTGTACTTGCAAAAGTATGCCAAATATTACCACATTCGTTTGGCAAGTTGGCTTGTTGTTGGCACCCAGGTAGAGGACTGTTGACTGTTAAAATGTCAGCAACATGTGCAGGTGCAACATGGTCTTCATTTTATTTGCTAAAATGAGAGAGTGAGGAAATAAAAGATATTCTCAGAGTCACATTAGAACTGCAGTGATGCTATTTGGTGGTGTATCCAAACTCGGTGTTAGTGAGCACTTATACTTTTACTTGGTTTGAGAGGGTGAAGAGAAATGGCACCAACACAGACCCTTGGGTACTCCAGTGCAGCTCATCACCACCAGAGGTACAGCCATCCACCCTGGCATACTGTAGGTGACCCAACTGATCACCTTGTGGATGAGGAACATGATGGCCAAAATGCAAACTCCAGCTGGCAGTCAGCTATTTGAGACGCAGAAGAACCAGCCTCTCAAATGTCTCTATAACAAGTGACGTGAATGTCATTGGGAGTGCTGGGACGTTGTTTCTTTGGTACTGGAAGGCTGCAGGACATCTACCAGAGCTTGGGCATGATCATCAACCTCAAGGGGAGATTGAAGAAGTATCGGAAGATGCCAGCAGCACAGACTCTGAGGACCCTGGGGCTCACGTTGTCGGACGCACTAGTTTTTTTTTTATGTGGAGTTTGGAAAGCTCCTTTCTCACCTGGCTGGATGTGAAGGTGAGGGAGGGAGAGTGGCTGAGCTGCAGGCAGCTGTTCTTTGAGATGACTTCCCTAAGAAGTGCAGCATCTTTGAAACCCTATGACTTTTAGTTTGCAGGATCTACAACTCTTACATCTTCACCCATGTTATCCTGCTCTGACCTAATTACTGGTTATCATCTATGTTATTCTCTCAAAACTTTGAGTGAGTCATTGAGGTCATTACACAACTGAACTGCTCCCCCCCTAGAGGCTTCAAAGAGATAAAAGGAATAACTTAGTTTTAAACGTGACTACGTATTTTGGTCAAATGATAAGTTTCACAGCAGGAACAATCAGCCAACTTCTACGTCAGTAAAAACAGTTCAGCCACTACTTGTGAATGCTGTTTCTGTACATAGATAAACTAAAAACCCTCCTGATTAAATGTCACAGTGATTTGTGATAGAGAAATTCCAGTCATACATTAAGACAGCAAAGTGACAGTGAGGGGGAAGAGCTGCTTATTTTCTAAAGGAAAACTCTCCTACTTTATTGCTCTGGTAAACCATTAAGTCAATGTGGCTCTCTGTCAGCTGGACCTGAACAACAATGACCCAGGGGAGTCTCTGAAAATGTTTCTTTTCTACCACTGATGTGAAGAAAAGAAAAGTCAAAGCTGTTGAAGATCTGAGTGATCACATTTGTCTATTTTAACAGAGTGAATTAAACAAGAGATTTCATACGACTATCAAGCTCTTCCGAATACTTTTCATCTCCTACATGTTTTTAATGGTTTTTAGTTACTCTCAAGAGACCTGGACCAAATATCACATTTCAGGCAGATATCACAGGACATGGTTGTCCACCAACGAATCAAAGTCTGCTTTGGGTTTTATTCATTTAGAGAGAAGTTCTTATGTCACTGAGCCAAATGCTTGCTCATTGACAGATGTATGATGGTCCTTATAAATAATGCTGCACACAAGTACAGTCTTGGCCTGCTCAGTTTTTGGTAAAGTGCCATTAGATAACCTCTATATTGTTTTCACACCTGACTTCATTATATACTTGATTTTGATGGCTCAAAGCTCAATAACAATGAAGATTAAGCCATCAGAAAGCCAGCAAAAGCATTCCTAAGACAATGCGAAGCGACACATCATATTAAATCAATCCAAAGTCTGGTAAATTTCATCTCTGCTTGTTGACACCGTGGAAGGTATAAGAGCTCCTGTGGCATTTTAAATTGTTGAGTCTTGTGTGAAAAACACAAGTCACTGTGTTTGTCTGGTCTTGCAAGTGTGAAAGTAATCAGTGGGAACAGATGTGAGGGCAGCTTGGTTCAAATATTTCCACCAGGGAAGAATGAAGCAAGATCCCACCGGAGTAAATCAAAACAACAAACAAACCAAAACCAGAAGTAGTGGTGAATGCAAACCAGAAGTAGTGATATTTGTTTCATTTTTACCATCATGATTGTGATGTGTGCTGTTCAGTTTATTCAAGGATGCTGAAATGAAAGTTACTCGACTTGCATGACTGTCACTCACTTCTAGGACAAATGTTGACCAACAACAAAGTCAAACTGCTTGTGTCAGAAGTTGGAGATGAGTTTCTACGTTCAGCAACTCCTTTCACCACCAGGTGGGGCTCTTGTGTCTCTGAGAGGCCACAGCTGGAGCAGGACTTGGATAGAGCATACCAGGACAGCTGAGGCTGACAAAAATGTAAAATTCATTCTTCATCTGGATAAAAAATGTTTTTCAACATTCTCTGAAAACATGAAAATAAAAGCAGAGGGGATTAAAAACAGAGAGTACACTGATAATTAAAAAACACTTAACCCTACAAATTTGACTTTTGAATAAGGATGGTTGGGAGTTACAAATTTTTGGTTTGATTGATGGCTCTAAATTTACTTCTTATATTAGGTCAGACAAAATCTAGAAGTTGATTTAATTTACAACTACTACTTTAATCTAATTTCTCTACTGAATTTGAAAGTAGTTTCGCCCTGCTCTTCTGGAAGACTCAGATTGGTTCCAAAAATTTTTCTGATTTATTATAAATGAAAGAGAAAATTGCTCAATTTCTTTTCATTCCTCTCATCAAGTTATACATTTCTGTAGGCTGTCTATTGTAAGCTATTATCTAGAAAATTTCCTGTCTTCTATGACTGGCTATTTTACCTCTGTCTCAATGACAGAAAAATGAATAAAAGCTCTCCTGTAGTTACTTTCCTGGAACAAAAACAAGGGGTTAAGTATTATGCAACAACCCACTTTGAATAACATACTTTCATGGGAGATTTCCTAGTTTTCTAAAGCCCTGGATCTGTGATCCAGAAAAGACTGCGTGACGTCAAACGTAGGAGGCAGCCAAATTAATTCACCTGATCAATTAAGCGGGGTCAGGAAGGAGGCAAATGTCTTAGTTTCTCCATCTCTCCTCCCACTATTTTTTTTCTTTTTTTTTTTTTGCTCAGGACCTGATTAATTAACACCGACAAAAAGCTCCACTAAAGAAAGTAAAGGCTTCCAAGACAGATGTACTTCTAAACCAGATACCTGCAGGACAGCTTTCAAAGTCATGTGACCACGCACATGCCAATCTCACCCGTCTGTCGAGGATTTAGATGCTGTTGGTATCCAACACATCAAATACATCTTTTTCAACAATAAGGTGTGCTCCCCAACATGTTGTGCATAAATAGCTGATCTGTCACTGTGCTGCAGATGAAAATGGGGTTAACGAGAGCTTACTATAATAAGAAAGTCACAGGTCAAAAGGTCCTGGTGTTCCTATGTCAGTATTGTGCAGAGAAGTGATGCTGCCTCTGCAGTAGACCAGGCTTGTTCGGTGCTCAGCCGTGCCGGCTGTATGTCTGACCTTGCTTTCAAGTGATCTCTGTCAGTGCCGTTAGTCATGTTGCTAAGAGGCTTGCAGGCAGGGATCAGTTTAGCACAGCCTCACCTGTCTAATCTGATTACTTCAACAAGACCGCTATCAATCTTCAAGGCAGGGTAAACTGGAACAAACACATCTTCACATTTCCATATGAGGGGGACCCTCATAACCCCTCATGATGCTGAGCAGAAGTGAGCGCGCTGAATTGCATTTCAAGTCTTTGAATCTAATTTTATTATTTCTAGCCACTCAACCAGCTTACCCGACCCCCAGAGGCTTAAATTCCAGCTGCATACGCTACCAGGTCAAAGGAGCCCCAGTTGACTTTTAGCAGATTATCTTGAGATATTTTCTGCCCTCGACCCCTGGCTCACATACCTGATGCTTTTATTAGCAATGCTCCATATGTAAGGTGCTAATTCTATCCTCTCTGGCTGTTACATATTTAAGATATTAGTCCTGACCTCTGGAGGAATAGAAAGCTACAAACTGATGTCCGCAAAGCTTCAGATGATAAGCAGAAAACTCGTAATTATATAGATATTTTAACATTATTCATCATTACTAAATGAATCCAGGTTGTTGAGAGGGATGAACAGTGCTTCAACCGTAGTGACAGAGTAAAAGCCTAAATATACCTCTGTGAATGGAAGTTTCAGCTGGGCTACATACTAATTAGCATCTTCAGTTGCTGTGGGATGACTAGAAGAAGAGTGAAGGTCTCAGAAGGATTTGAAGTGCAGCAGCAAGATTACATGAGGCTACAGACGAGAGCGCCATAGTCACTGCACCAGCTTCTGGCCCCGGTAGTCACAAACAGCTCAGTAATTTCAGATAACCACCAGGGGCAAGTTTGTGGAAGTAATATTGTCAAAGCTATTTTGTTCTGCTTTGAATGATGAGGTTTAGTCCTAAAAAAATACTTGTGTACAGAGTTTATGACTAATACTTCAAAGTATGGCTGAGGTTTATGTTTTTCCTGTATCTTGTACACGTTGATTAAAAATTAAAGTGACCCTTATTCACAGGCAAAGGGTTTTAAAGAGCTAAGTATTCCACTCACTCTGGAACAAACCAGCAAACAAGTGATGGGATCAAAGGATGTCAGGTAAGTGATCAATGCTCAAGATTTTTTTTAGGTTGTTTTGAACATGAAGCTACATCAGCACCTAAGATAACCTGCTAGGCCTCTACTTTCACCTTCTTTCTCATCTCCTCATGCCCTCCCCCCACACACACTCTTCCCACACTAGTATGGATTAAAAGCTAAAGAAGGCTGAGAAGTCAAAGCTGGCCGGTCCTTCCCACTCTTCCCGTCCTTTTACCCGTTACCTGTTACCTCTCCAGCTCCCTGCCAATCTATATACTTTTTTTTACCAATCCAGACCCTCAATTACCTCTGCTGCTCTGCTCACGCATCGTCCCTTGCTCTGTGGTTTGGGGTGGGTCCCAGTCCAAAACAAGGACAGCGAGACCAAAGCAAGATATCTGATGGAAATGTTTTTCCTTTTATTGGTTCTCTTTAAGGAGCTTGGATGCAAGAGGAGATAATTTGATCCTTTTTTTTGTTTTTGATTTTTTACCTACCATGCCACCTTTGGATTACTTATGATACTATTTTTCTCAAATAGGAGGACACAGATAACTTTTTCAGCTGTAAACTTTGGTGTGCTAAATCCACCTGGAGTTTGGATGGTGCTATTCAAAAAAAGGCTTCAACATGGCTCCAATGTAGAATAACTGCTCCAGGTCAGAATTTTCTCCTTTTCAATTTCTTTCTGTCTTGTAATGTTTGACCAAAACGTAACGTAATATTATCAAGGTGCTGGTGATGGGGCATATTTCATCCCTGATGTTGTCTCTCTAGCTCTGTTTTAATGTGCTTGCAGCAGAGCTCCTCCTATCCAGGTAAAACTGTTGCGACACAAATGTTTGTTTAACACACTCAGTAATTTGTTGGAGCCATCCAAATAATGCTCTGTCCATTGGATGCAAATGTGCTTTCAGGGACTGTTAAATCGACCCACATATTATTTTTGGGAGCACCTCTTAACGAGGCTGGAATATTAGTTAGTGCTCCTCTTAACCTATTAGCAACTGGTAAGCCAATGTATGTATTAGCCACCCGAGATGGGTTCTTGGTAACCTTGCTCGCTGGCTGCATTTCAGCTTGAAGATAGGAAGAGATACCACTTCAGGAACTTTAAAATGTTTCTCAAAAACGTAACAAAATGAACTTAGTTTACCTCCTGAATTTTTTGTGCAGATAAAACATTTATCTTTTTTTTTATCATTCATTTGATGAATGTTGGTGGTCTTTTATGGTTAGATCAGGTGTTAGCATCCCATATAGCATAGATGACAGTGATGTTCTGTGAGTAAAAGACAGACATTCACATGAAAGTTGAATTAGTTGGTGATAACAGTAATTATTATCTATCTAATGGCACCAACCTGTTTGTTCACACATTGAAATTTTAAAATTGGTAAAACTATGCTTGACAGTTGTGGAAAAACTCAACAGAAAATTAAAAATGTCAGTTTGACAATGGTTAGTTTATGTATTTGTGCGTTCATAAAATTAATTGAACAGCTTACAGAAATGCAGCTAATGCTCTTGTGAAATCTCATGTCAACTGACTTTGAATATAAGACAGATACTTCTTTCAAAATTTGATATTTTTAATAAACCCGTCATTCTTTTGGTGAAATAAATACATTACATTAAACACATACATTTTTCCAGAAAAAGGTTCAGACACTATAAGGCTTTTAATTAAAACTGGGATAAATATTATCCCTCATGCGAGAAGGTTTGTAAGGCCTGTTGCTCATTTTTTGATAACACACAGGCAAGCATCTTAACACAATGGAAGCAGAAGCTGTGTATGATTTTGAGTCAGGGTTTAAGAGCAGGCCTCCTCATGACCTCATGGTTCACAGTAGATGATGATCCTTTATGAGACAAGTCAGCAAATAAATATAGTTATTTTAAAGCCAAGGTTTTTTCCAGCCCTATCTAACTTACCAGAGGGTAATTACACTGCTTCACTCTCTTGGCCTTTTTTTCCAATGTCGCTGTTTTCAGCCATAAATATTCTACATTAAGTTAAATTTAGGGAAAAATAGGACCTACAGTTGTGATCAAAAGTTTCCATATCCTGGTAGAATTTATGATTTCTTGGCCATTTTTTGGACAATATTAATGTAAACGCAAAAAGTTTTCTTTCTCTCATGGTTCGTGGTTGGGTAAAAGCATTCATTAAAAAATATGCTAGTTACTCTTTTTTAATCATAATGACAACAAAAACTTCTAAAATGACCCTGATCAAAAGTTTCCATATCCTGGTCATTTTGGCCTGTTAACATGAACACAAGTTGACACAAATGGGTTTGAATGGCTACTAAAGGTAACCATCCTCACCTGTGATCTATTTGCTTGTAATCAGTGTGTGTGTATAAAAACTGAGTGAGTTTCTGAGCTCCTGACAGACCCTTGCATCTTTCATCCAGTGCTGCACTGATGTTTCTGGATACTGAGTCATGGGGAAAGCAAAAGATTTGTCAGAAGATCTGCTGGGAAAGGTAATCAAACTGTACAAAACAGGAAAGGGATATAAAAAGATATCCAAGGAATTGAGAATGTCAATAAGCAGTGTTGAAACTCTAATTGAGAAGTAGAGAATGAGGGATTCTGTTGAGACCAAACCTCGGTCAACAAAAGTTTCAGCCACTACTGCCAGGAAAATTGGATGCAAAGAAAAACCCACAAATAGCTTCAAATGAAATACAGGACTCTCTGAAAAAACATGACCTGGCCATTTCAAGATGCACAACAAGGAGGCACCTGGAGAAAAATGGGCTGCATGGACAAGTCGCCAGAAGAAAGCCATTTCTACGCAAATGCCACAAAGTATCCTGTTTGCAACACCCCAAAAAGCACAGAGACAAGCCTCAAAACGTCTGCAACTAAGTCATTTGGAGTGATAAGGCCAAAATTGAACTTTTTGGCCATAACCACAAATGTTACATTAGGAGAGGAGTCAACAAGGCCTATGATGAAAGTTACACCATTCCTACTGTGAAACATGGAGGTGGATCACTGAAGTTTTGGGGATGTGTGAGCTACAAAGGCTCAGGAAACAAGGATGAATGAAGCATGTTATCAGAAAATACTGGAGGAAAGTTTACACTCATCAGCCCATGGGACATACTTGGACGTTCCAACATGACATTAACCCAAAACACAAGACCAGGTCGATCTGCCATTGGCTGCAGCAGAACAAGGTGACAGTTATGAAGTGGCCATCTCAGTCTCCTGATTTCAATATCATTGAGCCACTCTGGGTAGATCTCAAACCTGTGGTTCACGCAAGACAGCCCAATAATTAACAAGACCTGGCTTGAGGCTTTTTGCCAAGAAGAATGGGTAGCTTTACCATATGAGATAAAAAACAAAAAAACACTCATTCACAACTACCACAAAAGACTCCAAGCTGTTATTGATGTTTAAGGGGGAAATACAAGGTATTAAGAACTGGGGTACGTTAACTTTTGATCAGGGTCATTTTGGAAGTTTCTGTTGTGATTATGATTTTAAAAGAGTAAACACAGTTATTCGTTAATACATTGCTTCACCCAACCACTCACCATGAGTGAAAGAAAAGGTTTTTTGTGTTAGTATTTATATTTTCTGAAAAATGGCGAAAATATCATAAATTCTGCCAGGGGATGTAAACTTATGAGCACAACTGCAAGTGATCTTTCTTGTTATATTTCCTGAACTCTGGTTTTGGCTCCATCACACCATGTTGTTTTTCAGACCCAGAGGTCACTTGATTTAGAGACAGTCCCAGCAGTCTGTGCAAATATAGCACCCACTTTCAGGAATTCAAGGGCTAGCTGGTGTTTAAGAAGAGGACTCTTCCAGAAATGGATGGCTGAGGAGATGTCAAGTGCTTGACTTAAGAAGCCACGACAGATACCAAGACCAAATTCAGACATCAAGTCCAGATTTAGCCCCACGTTACCTGGCACTTGATTTGTTAAACTCTGTGGCCTCTGCAGAGCTAATCAGCTTGCCACACACATGGCACTAATTCTTCAAGGAATTGCATTGGAACACTGGGTACCTCGTCTTATGTGAGACAGATGGATGCTGATAAGATTCAACATCACATTCTGTGAAGTGAAACAGCTCAGGATGGTGCAAGGTCAGGTCAAAGATCATGACTGAGTCCTGAGGACAGCTCATGACCTGAGTTATCCTTTCGTGGGCAATAAACTTTGATGATAACACCTGATTTATTCATCACTATGGCCCAATTCTAGATTTGTTCAGTCATATTTTTAATTTAGACAGTCTTATACAATAACAACAAAAACAGTGTGTGTGACCAGAGTAGTTTAAGTCCCTCATATTACTTATTATCAGTAGCCATGTCCATTGTAGCCACAAAAGTAAGGGGAGTCCATACTCTGGTGCTGTGTCTGGGATGGATTTGATAGCGTGGGGTTTGCAGGTGGCGTAGGTTGAGGGACAACAGCTGGACGCAGGCTCCTTACACCTTCCAACAAAGCAGAGACCATAGTGTTGTTGCTTTCAATAATACTGTTTACCAGCCGCTCCTCTCTCTCCTCGCTTCGCTGCAGCTGCTGCCTCCAGGAGTGATCCATTTCTTCCATCCTTTGGAGGATAAAATCTAAATCCCTGAATTGGCGGCGGCGCCTCCTCACAGGCAGATGTGATCTTATTCCTACAAAGTAAAAGAATTTTAATCAGCAATTAGGAAATCCATGAGCATGTTAAAATATGAATATGCTAAGTTATGCCAGAGTACTTACCAGGTAAATGAGGAGGAGGGATGTTGGTGGCTCTCTCAGGGATGTGTGTGCTCTTGTCTCTGTCTGGCAGAGGAGTGCTGGTCCTGCTGGCTCCATCAGATGTGGAGTAAGTCAAAGAGTCGTCACCCGCAGAATCCACATGTGTCTCATCCTCCACAGCCTTCTCCAATTCCACATCAGCCAAACACTCTACAGGGAATAAAATCAACATTTACTATTGGTACCAAGTTTATTTATGTTTTATCTTTACTTCAGAAAACATCGTAGAAATCATTGAAGTAATGCATCCAGGCCTCCCACAGCTACTTTGCTCCAGTATAGCATTATAACAACAAAAAATATATAGGAAGATACTCAAAGAGGACAAATTAGCTTTATCAACCATGCATTGATTTAAAACACTTCTTTTACATTTGAATTGAAAATGTTCAAGGTTAACATGAATAATGCATAGAAGCCCATATCCAGTACCAAACATAAATATGAAAAACTGTCTTTTTTTAGATTTTTTTTGCCCACATTAAGTAGAAATTTTGAAATAAAAAGTCAAATTCATAAGATGAAACTTCAAAACTTGACTTTTCTCTCATAATTTTGACTTTTTATCTCACAAATTTGACTGAATATGGCCCACAAAATTCTCAACAGAGCCAAGTTTTCATTTTAATGTTTTTAATTTGCAGGCATCCCTAATAATATCTCACCAAGTTAATGTTCAGAAAGAAAAAAAAGGAAGATAATTTTCTCATAAATATCAGTGGTCTGTAGAAGAAACTAAGAACCCCACATCCCCAGTCATAATTCAACGACCAAAAAGGAGGACATGTCCTGAAAAAGGAGGACGTAAAGTCACCGTGTTAAAACTTAATTTACACTAAATTGTATCAGTACCTTGTTAGCCTAGCCACATCTAGCTCCGTGTGTATTTTTCGTGTCTCACCGGACTTGAATCCCACGTCGGCGCCTTGCTCTGCCGCCTGGGGTGGGGGGCTGCTCCCGAGCAGTTCCTCCAGCTGATCGGAGAAGGAGCACTGCAGGCGGCCCGTCGTACAGTTCTTCACACCTGTCCTGTACGCCTGTTTAAGGTGCTTCCACCTCACTCGGATCTGTTCCGGGGACCGAATAAAACCAGCAGCTTTAAGTTGATCAGCAACTTTTTGAAACAGATAACCGTTTCGTGTTTTTCTCCCATCCATGAAGTTAAGAATATTGTGCTCCTTGAGCTGTGTTAAGAGAAAAGCTGTTTCCTCCTCGCTCCAAAAATGTGCCTTGATGCTCTCTGTTGCCATGGTGCTCGTTTGTTGTCGGAGCGACCCGAAGTAGACGATCGTGGTCGTCTACTTCCTTTTCCGGGTGATGTTTGCTTACGATAAACGCCGACACTTACCGAGTCTTGCCGAGTTTGACCGAGCGAATAAGCGCTCATGTGAAACGAAAAGCTAGATTTACGAGTGTGTATCGAGCTATGCTCTGTCCGTTCTCTGTCTGACTAAGTTGCTCTTATGCATTTTGATAGTTCGATGTCGTGCTGACTAAGCTCATAGTCCGATTTCTTAATCTGCTTGTAAACCTCTGTCAAGTCATCCAGCTTTTCAGGCCACTTATCAGGGCCTCAGCCTCAGCTGGTGTGATGGTTATGAATTTTGAGTTTTTAATTGTTTGGTAAATGGCAAGCAATTACTTTTGATATGTTAGAATTCCAAAATGTTGTTTTCACCAGTAACATCAAATTAAAGATATCTGCAATTCCGTTTTAATATTTGGAAATGGTCGTTGTAGATATCTATATCTCAATTGCAACATATTAATTTGTGTTGTTTACTTGTATTCAAATTCAATGTCAGATATCTGTAATTAAATTTTAACATGTTGAAATTTTAAAGTCGACACATCCATGATGACATGTTGACATGTCGTTATTCTAATTCATGATACCTACAACTCAATTCTTGCAAATAAAGATGTTAATTCTTGATATCAACAATTCGACTCTTACGAGTGACAAAGTTTATTCATGATATCCATATTTGTTCTCACATTACTCATAGAAATCAATTCTTGATATCTTGAATGCAATTCTTACGAGTCAAAATTGCGTTATTGATATCTTAATCTGGAATTGTTCGATGTACATAAATTTTCAGATATCTGAAATACAATTCCAGGTATCTGTAAATTTGTTTTAAGTGTAACAATTCCGTGTTTCTGTGTAACATTTACATATATCTACAATGTTGTCTTTCATTTGTAAAAATTAAATTGTTGATATCATGAATGAAATTTCCACATGTAAAAATGCCATTACATAGGTCTTCAGTTATGTACAGACTATCCAAGACTGCAATTGATAATATCTGAAATGGGACATTACATTTGCACTAGTAACAATCACTTGGCAACATGTGGGAATTTAACCGTAGATAATTTCAATGGGTATTCTGACAAGTGAAAAGTAATTACTGATTTCTGTAATTCAATTAAGAATATCTGTAAAACAGTTTCTATGTTGAAATGTAATTTTAACATGCACAAATATATTTGTAACAAGTAAAAATGGTTTTAAAAATATTCTCAATCAACATAAATCACATTTGACATGTTGAAATGTAATTCTTTCTAGTGAAAACTAAATTGCAACATGTCAGGCAAACTGTTAAAAAATCAAAAGGGCTTTCCATATTTGTTGCTGTTCTTAGCACAAATCACAACCATCTCTCAGTCTGTCATTTCATTCTAGTCTTTGGACACTCAAACCTGGGCAGAAACTTCCTCTGGTCAGAAAGATTTTGTTACTGTTGGGGTTAACTTCTCACTACCGGACTAAAATGAACTTGTTTTGTAGAATAAAAGACATAAAAACTGACTTGTGAATTTGAACATTCTCTACAATCTTTTTGATCCTTTTAATGTGTTTTCTGTTTTTTCTTTCTTTCTTTCTTTTTCTGGAGGAAGTGATGGCTAGAGGTCGTCTCATCACCTGTCCAGCTCTGGACTAGAGGACTGCAGAGTGCCAAGAGTGCCACCCACAAAGGCACATTCCCTTTCACCATAATCACTATAAACTCTCCACTCCTCTTCTGTGTCTGAAGCATCAGAATAGTTGTGTGGGAGAAAATGGCCAATCATCGAGACCCTCGCTTTCTGCACAACTTGTCCTACCACCCACGATGGCAGCATGACACAGTAGAAGTGAGAAGAAAAAGGCATATGCGGACAGTGGCTTCAAACACTTGCAATGAATATAGTCGGTTAAAATCATTAGAATTATCGTCATTAAAACCACAGTTGCCATGTTCCCCTGCTCAGCGCTCCAGAAGCTACTGTTGGAATTGGTTCCTCCTTCCCTTACTCCTGGTTTTGTTTCTGCCCTGTCAAGCCTGGGGGGCCACTTTCAAGATTGCTCTTGTTGGACCCTGGACGTGTGATGTCTTGTACTCCAGAGCTCTTCCTGACCTTGCAGCACGACTAGCTACCGCCCGTATAAACAAGGACCCCTACCTCAACAAAGGCTACTGGTATGACTACACACTGATAAGTGAAGACTGCAAGTCATCTCGTGCCCTCGCTCGCTTTGCTGAGTTGGAAGGTTATGGTGCTGCTATTCTGGGCCCTGCCAACCCAGGCTACTGCTCCTCAGCTGCTTTGTATGCAAAAGAGTGGGATGTTGGCATTCTGTCCTGGGGTTGCCTCAAACCTAAAATGGAAAAGGGAAACATGTATCCCACTTTTCTGCGGCCACTGCCGCTGTCTTCGCATGTACTTTTCTCTGTGTTGCGGTACTTTCATTGGGCTCACGTGGCCATAATCTCTGAGGAGGCAGACTTGTGGGAAGCCACAGGTCAGGAGCTTGCCTCTTCACTGAGGGCCCTTGGCCTGCCTGTCAACCCGGTGGTCACGATGGAAGATGACAAAGAAGGGGCTCGGAGGGCCTTGACAAAAGTGAGGGATGCAGACAGGGTCAGAGGTAAATCAACAACGCTTGTATAACAATTTTGGAAGAACCCTACACATCAAATGTTACCATTCAAATCACACATGTAATGTTTTCAACTTCTCTACAGTGATCATCATGTGCATGCCTTCTGTCCTGGTTGGTGGACAAACCCAGTACCAACTCCTGACAACAGCCTTAGCCATGCGCATGATTGACCGTGGCTATGTGTTCATCCCCTACGACGCCCTCCTTTACGCTCTACCCTACAAGGACTCACCCTACTATATCCTAGGTAATGACACCAAGCTGAGGAAAGCTTATGACGGAGTCCTTACCATCACTATGGACTCTGGGAACCGCAATTTCTACGAGGCCTTCAAAGACGCCCAGGACAGCTATGAAATCCGTAGTAGCACCTCTCCAGAACAGGTTTGGTTCCCTCTAAGTAATACGGTAAAAATGGAAGAGAGATAGATTATCAACTCATTTTAAGCATCTTAACTTCTCCATCTACAGGTTTCACCATTCTTTGGGACAATCTACAACATGATGTATTACACAGCTATGGCTGCTGAGCAGGCTCGTGCCAGCGGAGGTCGTTGGGTAACCGGTCACATCCTGGGTGAAAGCAAGGGCAGCTTTGAATTTCAAGGATTCAATCAGCCGTTGAGGGCAGGCATAAACGGTGAAGGGATGCAGGGCGACTACGTTGTGCTGGACTACAGTGGCATGGGCTCCTCTCTCTACTCAACTCATATTTTGAAGGCCAGTCACACAAACGGCGGGATTGGCAGTTTGAAATACCTCAGCCGCTCAATCCATTTTGCAGGCAGCACACCATACACAGACTCAGGTTGCTGGTTTAGTCCATACTTTGCCTGTACTGGAGGTACGTGAACCATTATTGTCATTTCAGGATGTGAGTATCTGCTGGTAAAGTGTACATTCAGTAAATATAAATGGTCTATTTTGTTGTGCTTTGTTCTCTTTCTGCTCCCAAGGGATGGATTCGGTCACTCTCCTCTTCCTTTTCCTCCTGTTTGTTGCATTTGCAGGATGTGGAATTAACTTCTTCATACGTTTCAGGTATGCACAGCATGGTATAATGATAACATTTTATCCAGTGCTGTCGTTCTGATTTCTCAACAAAGATACATGTTTTTTTGTTGTTTCTTGCTTGTCCAGGAAAATGGGCAGGGTTGGGTTCAGCTTTGGAGGTAATGGTGGATCATCAAAGGTAGTCCTGACCCTTGATGACCTGGTTTTCATCAACACTCAAGTCAGCAAACGGGTTAGTTCTGGACTAAATCAATAACAACACCAACCTGCGTCTGGGGTTTGCCCCTCTTTGTTCTGTGAATGATGACACGCTATAACCCGGCTTGTCTTTTTATGCTGTTTGTGAACAGAAACTCAATGATGATAGCATCATGAAAAGCCAGCTTGACATGAAAACACCTCACCACTCAGTGTCCGGTCGTAGCTACTTGGCCTCCACACCGGACAGCTCAAATGTTGCCGTGTTTGAGGTGAGGCCAGTGTGTCCTAATACTTTCAGTTAACTTTTTGTCCTTTTTGATAATTTTAAATCTTTGGTGTCATAAAAACTGTATTGTTCTTTTTAGGGGGACTGGGTTTGGTTGAAGAAAACTCCCACTGGATCAGTGACAAGTGTCAACAACAGTGCAGAGTATGTCTTTGTCAAGGTAAATGAAAATCTGTACTAATAACTTATTGCAATTGACTCTCCAGTCAAAAATTGAGCAGTGATCTTCTTGCAATACAAAGTTTGTTGTTTGTGGACTTACTGCGTCCATTTTCTTTGTATCAGCTCAGAGACATGAGACATGAGAACCTAAATCTGTACCTGGGAATTTTCTTCGACTCCGGGATCTTTGGCATTGTGACTGAGCACTGCACCAGAGGCAGTTTGGAGGATCTTCTCATGAATGATGAAGTGCGTCTCGACTGGATGTTCAAATCTTCACTTTTGATGGATTTGATTCGGGTAAGAGACTAAATAAATTGTATGGATTTCACTTCCCTTCATTTTGTCTCATCACTTATACCTAAAACTCTGTCCTCAGGGCATGAAGTACCTGCACCATCGTGACATCATCCACGGACGCCTCAAATCACGTAACTGTGTTGTTGATGGCCGCTTTGTATTGAAGGTGACAGATTATGGGTTCAATGAGGTCATGATTGCCCAAAGCATTGACACTGATGAGGAAAAGCCAGAGAGTGAGTTCATGAGAATGTAAAACCCGACTTCATAATTCTGCTTATGCATGTCAGCTGTCTGTTCATTGCTGTTCATTTCATTGGAACAAAGATTTGCTCTGGACGGCTCCTGAGCTGCTGCGGAGTTCAAGTCAGAGGAGGCGGGGTACTTTCTTGGGAGATGTCTACAGCTTTGCCATCGTTTCACAAGAAGTCATCTCTCGCTCTGCACCTTTCTGCATGCTGGACATGCCTCCCAAGGGTGAGTGACATGGCATGACTGACCACGAGGAAAAGTAACATGAAAAGTAAAATATGGTTTTGGAGCCCGGTGAAAATACGTAAAAATTTTCCAATCATTTTACATAAAACTGCCCATATAGGGATGAATTTGATTTTTAAGATTAGCTCGTTGTAAAAATAATACTTTTGTGTGTCTAACATCGTCTGTGTTTCTCTTTATGCTGAATGCTTGTGTGTGATGGCAGAAATAATCAACAAGGTCAAAGATCCTCCTCCTTTGTGTCGGCCTGTTCTGTCAGTGGATGAGGCTCCGCTGGATGTGATACAGGTTTTGAAACAGGCCTGGAGTGAAGAGCCAGAGAGGAGGCCAACCTTTGAGGAGATCTTCAAGCAGGTGAAAAACACACGTCTTGGATCAGCTCCTCTATTTGTAAGGCTCTGCACATATGTAAACAGCTGCAGATTACATGCCTGTCCCTGTCTTTCCTGTGACAGTTCAAAAGCATCACCAAGGGGAAGAAGACAAACATTATTGACTCCATGCTGCGCATGTTGGAACAGTACTCCTCCAACCTGGAGGATCTGATTCGAGAGAGGACAGAGGAGCTGGAGGTAGAGAGGCAGAAGACTGACAAGCTGGTGGCTCAGATGTTGCCAAAGTAAGAGTCACATTAAAATGATTATGCCATGTTACACATCATGTCACACACACCAGCTTACAATCAGTGCTTATCATTAAGGGGGTTATTCATCAGAGACATCACCACATAAACTGAAACAAATTTGATATTCATTTTAGCTCGGTGGCTGATCTCTGATATACAGGAGCAATTTGATTTTTTTCCTCCGAGATTAAACAATAATTTACCACAGCTGTTGCAGGAAAGAAAAGAAGAAGCAGGAAAAACAGGAGTGTTTTCTAATTTAACAAAACTAGTGAAAAGCAGTCATCACTGTTGAAGCGTCCTTTGAGCTGTGTTACTAATTTTTATTGTTCGACTTTTAGGAGTAAACCCTGTTTTCATTTCAGATATGAAAAGATACTGTAGGCCTTCTTTTGTATCAAATGTCTTGTATCAAACACTCAACATCAAACACCACCTACATGTTTTATTGTGCCATGCTAGAACATTGTTTGCTTCTTTGTTCTGTTTCTATTTGATTGTGTTACAACATGATTTTGTTGTTATCTAGTTTCAAAAAACATGATTTTATAATGCTGCATCTGATCACACCTGAATAGTATCTCATTTGTGTTTTCAAGAGTCTTTGTTGTTTGCCATTTTATTGTTTTTTCATTGAGTAAAAAAAAACAAACCACGTCCTTAATGAAATCATAAACTGACATTTTGGCAAAATTCTGTGTGCTAAAAAAGCATCTTTGACACGTCCTCTGTCTCTCATAGGTCTGTGGCTCAGGCACTGAAGACAGGCAAGCCTGTGAAGCCAGAGCACTTCAGTGAAGTAACGTTGTACTTCAGTGATATCGTGGGCTTCACCACCATCTCAGCTCTCAGTGAACCAATCGAGGTGGTTGACTTGCTAAATGACCTCTACACGCTCTTTGATGCTATCATTGGGCTGCATGATGTCTACAAGGTGAGTGGTAGAGAATCTTATGTAAAGCAGTACACACACGCGTCATTCAGTGCATTTTTGGTTTCCTTTTCAACAAGTAGTCATACATTTGACGCAGGATTGAAGCTGTTAAAAAACAGCACCAACTGAATTATAATCTGAGTGATGATCATGATGTGATACAATTTTCTGATAGCATTTTAAAATGTCTCGTCCTCCTTTTAATATTTTTCTGTAATTGATGCGCATTTTGAGAGGTGCTTAGTCCTCAAAACTCTGTGGAGTTTATTCAAGGTGAAACTTGTAAATATGACACTGTTTGTGTGTGTGTATCTGTGTGTGTGATCATGGTCTTCAGGTGGAAACAATTGGAGATGCCTACATGGTGGCCTCAGGAGTCCCTACAAGAAACAGTAACCGTCATGCAGCTGAGATGGCCAACATGTCTCTGGACATCCTCCACTGCATAGGAACCTTCAAGATGAGGCACATGCCTGAAGTAAAAGTCAGGATACGTATTGGCTTGCATTCTGGTGAGCTATACATGTTCATCCATACTATATTGTGTTAAATTGTTCTAACCTTTGTGGCAGCTTCACATAGTACACCAAATTGTTAATAAGTCATGAAATCGGTCTTGACTCCATGTCGCAATAAGTAAAAGTCAATATTCTGCTGTAAAATAAAAATACAGGGACACAAGCTGCTAAGGCAGAGAGGTATTTTTACCTCCTTTATCCTTGTCTGGAACTTATTCCTGGAACAGTGAAACGCTATCCACTTAGAGTGCTGTCATCCAATTAACACTGCATACTTGGGATTTCTAGCTCTATTCTATGATTTTGTGTTTGCACATAGACTAGGTAATTAAATACAGCTTTGATTGTGTTTACCCAAATATGTTTTATGTGGAATATTTTAAATAATGAATGACCAACACAATGTGAATTATAAAATATGAGGGGAAAAAGTACAGAAAACAGAGTCATCAAGGTGTTAAAAGTCAAATATTCGACAAGCAGAATAGTTTTCCTTTTATCATAATGCTTGCCAAGAAGAACTGTCCTAATCAAAGCCTAATTAACCTCTGTGTGTGTCCCTGTCTTCTTGCACGCTATGTTTGCAGGTCCTGTGGTAGCTGGAGTGGTGGGTCTTACAATGCCAAGGTACTGTCTGTTCGGAGACACTGTCAACACAGCGTCTCGAATGGAGTCCACAGGGTTGTGTGAGTGTCTCATTTTACAGACCGTGAAATACATATGTATTTTATTACCTTCTGACACAGTGGTTGGGAGGTCAGGTGTAGTTAGTGTGCATGCTGCTTGAGGCTAAACAGGGCTTTAAGTGTGCAGTCCTTACTAATCCTTTAAGGCTATCAGAAGAGCTGGAGGCCAATTTGAAGTTTCAGTCAAATGTCGTCAGTGACCAAGTTTGCCTCAGGTCCCCAATGCATGCTGTTCAATCAAAAAGCCAAGAATCACACACTGATGATGTTTTTCTTGTGATCTGGACAAAATACTCACATTTGATGCCACTGTCAGCTGATCCTGTTGTTATTGTCGTAAAATTACAGGTGATATAATAGAAATGGAAGATAAAAGGGTATCCAAATGAGATATTTCAAGTTAGAGAAATGTGTAGAGATATATATGTTTTTGTGTCTTAAAAGGTTTGGCTGTATTTGACAGTAACAAACAAAAGCAAATGTGTTTTTTTAATTGTTTAAAAGAAAAACTAACAAAGCTAAATTCTTGACTATTTCAAAATGTCAGCTCTCAACATTATCTGCATCAAAGTCAACTAATAACAGAGGATATTTTCAAACATGGACAAAAAATAAATTAACCATTACATCATCAAATTAATATTTAGTTGTCCTGCCACACAGTAGAGCTCCAAAATCCTGGATTGCTTGTTTCCCACCAGCTTTTCATTCTTCTGAAGGGTTATCTTCTCCCTTTCTTCTTGAATTGCTGCTTTCATTTCTTCTAAATTCTTTAGTTTATGCCTTTGAACAGACCTTTTTCTTCATGTTGGCAGATTTAGCTGGCTACTCTAAGACCTGTATCCTGTGCTCCTGCAGCCAAGCTCTCCTGGCCCCGTATGTGCGGCCAGGGGCATTAACTAGAAACATCCAGTGATGACCTTGAGTAAACAGTGCACGTGCAGAAGGGAGCATGTGGGTTTGGAGAATGGCACAATACTTGTCAGAGTTCAATATGCCATCAGAGGCAATAAGATGACCAACACCAGAAGCCTAAACTATGATCCTGCCTCCACCATGCTTGACAGTAGCTGCTGGAGATAATGTTCAGCCTGGCCTTCCGTGTATCCTCACATTAGTAGAAGGAAGATAAAGCTAGAAACTGGACTCATCCAACCACAAAATCTTCTTCCACGTTCTGGCTGTCCACTTCTTGCGTGCTCGGGCCCAATGACACCGAGCTAACCTCATTCCCTCATTGATTAGGGGCGTCTTTAAAGCTTTGAAAGACCGTAAGCCATGATCTAAAAGTTGGACATGAACAATGCGGGTGAATCACTGGACACCATTTTGGTTTGACCACTGCTGCTGAAACTCCTGTGATGGCATCTGGTGGTTTTCCCTGCACTTGTGGATCAGGATGAGGTCATTTCCTGTTGGAGAAACCCTTGAACATCCAGACCTTGGTTTGTCCTCCAAGCTGTTTGTCTGTCTGCTGAAAGACTGCATCTGCATTTCCTGGCTATCTGGCAGCAACTGGACTCTTCCTGGCTGAGAATCTATTTCTTCAGGCGCTCTAAGCTCTCTATTTTAGTCATTTGTGTCTCCGAAGAAATTTAAACTGTGCTGACTTTACGTAGACATTAAGCATGACAACAAAAAATGTGTCTCCGAAATGAAAGCATAACCTTCATTAGCGGATCACTGGTACCAAAAATGACCCAATTCTCAAAGTTTCTGATGTATTTTCAGGGAACCAATCAATTATAAGTTTTTAATGGCATTTTTAGGGTCTGTTTAGAATTTGGCTGTAAATGTACTTAAAGAAATGAATGATTCTTGATGGAATATTTCAGCTCTTTGAGCTGTCAGAAAACTGTTTTTCCACCACCGAATGCTGTCAAGAAAGCAGATATGAATAGCTTCTCATTTAGGCAACATTAATCCTAAGTTTTCTTTTTATTACAAGTTAAAACATACTCAGACTACTTACTATTTCCCTGGGGCTTTTTTTCCATATATTTTTTTAGAAATAAAACATCTGATAATGTGATAATTTATATTGACATCAAGGTAGAGCACAAAGCTCACGATATTTCCATTATCACCAGTTAAAGTTACAATCAGTATTATTCACTATTTCTTGGTCATGGTCTTCTGTCATGTAGGTAGCCAGGCAGTAATTAGTAGTATACTGCCACCAAGTGGTATGATTGAAAACTACAGATTGATTTTTTCAATCGCACCAAAATAATTGTCTAGTATGATGAGTTTAAAAACTGAAGCAGATTATTCCATTATAATGAATTTGAATGTGCAAATGCTGATGTTTTTTCTCTATTTGCCATCACAGCTTACAGAATCCATGTAAATCAAAGCACAGTTGATATCCTGAATAGCTTGAAGTTGGGATACAAGATTCAAACTAGAGGCATGACGGAGTTAAAGGTAAACATTTGAAAAACACTGTCAAATCATAATCATATTGTTTTGCACCATGACAATGTTGATTTTTTTTTATTTCTAGGGAAAAGGTGTTGAGAACACTTACTGGTTGGTGGGGAGGGAAGATTTCAATAAGCCACTGCCTATTCCTCCAGATCTTCAAGGGTAAGAGTCTGTTGCTTCTCAAAAAATGTATCAAAATGCTAATCTAATGTCACCTGATCATTGTATTTCTGCTGGATGACTTTGCAGACTGATGAAATGTAATGATTCACACACCTGATACACATGATCAAAATAATAAAACTAGTCCAAAAATTGGAAGAATTTTCATTTTGCATTGTTGGATCTCAAGAAGGTACTAGTTTGAGTTTCAAAATCCATAAGAAATGGGAGGAGTGGGACCAAAAAAACTGAGTAAGCAACTTATTGAAAAGAAGATTTAAAGTGGAATAGACTGTTTATCAGCCAATTAAAAGTTTAAGACTATGGCTCATAAAAAAAAACCTGAATAAACCCTAAAAAAATATATAAGTTTCAAAAAAGACTTAGTAATGAGGAACTGCAAGTGTTTCCAGGAGGCTAGAGGGGACTTAGCTCCAAGTGGTGAAGATGGCTTCACCTTTGTCCTTTGTCCGGTAGCCATTGTGAACTACAGTGATGTCCTGTTGAAAAACACAGTCATTAGCATTAGACCAGGGCCCTCGGTCATGAAGGATCACTTTTTGTTCAAATCAGAATTAAGAATTTCTTCCACCTTTCAATGTCCCATGTTTGCTGCTCTCTGATCTGACAAAAAAATGATGTTGAATCCATGTCTTTTATTAGCTGTGGACTTTTGATCAGTTGATTAACAAATTGTTTCAGTTTAGTTGTCTTAAGAAAATTTCTTCCTGAGCCTTTTTTTTTGTCTCATTCTCATTTCTTCTTTTTGCTTCTTGAAATTTTATTAAAAACCTTCTTAAGATCCAACATTGTAAAATGTAAATTCATGCAAATTTTCAACTGTTCTTAAAATTTTGATCAGGCGTGTATTTGGCATGATGTAAGGTGCTCTGTGTCCTCGTTGTGGTACTTACAGAGCTGTTCTTTTCATCCTGATTCAGGGGAAGCAATCATGGTATCGGTTTAGAAGAGATTCCTCCTGACAGAAGACAGAAATTCTTGGACCGACAGAAGAAGATGGGCTAGCGTGTTTATTCCTCAAAAATGGGCAATGAGATTTTCCAGCCATGAACACACAAAGAGATGCATGACAGAGGAGTTGAACATCCATCTACTGAGCACTTTAACTTTTGCTGTGCACAGAATCGAAATCCAGCTGCAGAAAATAACATTTCTTTAATATTTGAAATCATTTCTGTAGACAGTTAACCCTGGCTTGGGATCATCATTCCACCATACCTTCCTTGTTTTAGATTGACGCCACTTTAGACACGCAATGATCTTGAGATACAGAAAAAAGGAAAGCAGATGTGACAGTCCAAACTGAATTTGTTAAAGGAATGTTCTGAAAAAGGTGTTGGTTAAAGGAACAGCAATGGTCTGACAGTAAGGATTCATGATGTGTCCAAAAGTGAAACAGTCTTGTCTAATACTTAATGTACTACATGTATTTGTGCTTATCTTTGTGCTTTGTGGAGGTATTGGAAAGATTATACCATGATTAGTCCAAGAGTGAACGTAAAATTTATCTCAGGTATAATGGACTCTCACTTAGAGCAGTAGTCTTTCCTATCGACACAGAATTAAATGAGTAGGTCAGTCCAGGTGGAGAGCTCAGGTTGGGGATTGTTTGTGACTTTGCTTTTGTACGAGCATCAGTTTGCTTTCACACATTTGATGTATTAAGCCATAATATCATATGTCAACAAAGCACATGTTTTCTTAACTGATGGTTAACTGTAGATGCAAAACACTGTAATTTTGATTGTTGGGTCTGTCAAAATTTCACTCCACTTTTTAGGATGTATTTATCCTTATCTATTGGTTTGATTAATTCTATTAAAAGACAAAATTATGCTCTTAGTTTAGAATTCTTGTCCTGTTGGTGATCACTACAGATTTTTACATTTAATTAAGTCATTCGAAGGGATTTTTGTGCATCCACAGTTTGTTTTTCACCTTAATGGTATTATGATACTGCCCAAAATATGTTTTGTTTTGTTTTGTTTTGTGTATTGCTTTTAATATTTTCTACCTGTAAAAGAAGCACATAGTACAGAAACATGACTCTGACCAATTCACTGACTTGTACGTAGCTTATTATGGAGCGTGCAGCATACATTCCCGGGTGCACTGTTATACTGCAGCATGAACTCAGCCATGCATGCTGTGAGTTGCATCGGTTTCTGATAGGACAGGATTAGGAGGACCAGGTTATTCTGTCATACAGCATATCTTCTTGGCAGAACGTTTGGGTCAAGCAACCGAAATGATCATCTCCAATAATGTGCTACAGCAGATTGAGCCTTTTCATGTGTATTGCTTCATCTTTTGGAGGAAGATGTCTGGCTTGGTCTTGTGCATTTCAACTATTGTCTTTTCTTCTTGACCATTCAGGACCTCAATCAAAGACTTAATCTGTTGGTCCTCTGAGAAAAATATCCGCTAAGTTTCTCCTGCGTTCGACCCAGAGAACAAAGTCGGACAGTGTTGTTTGTTGCAGAAGATGCTGAGGATGCATGCCTACAAGGAAGGCGGACAGGGTCTCATGAATCATTTCTCTTTTGCTGGGAGATGTGTATATAGTGTATATCTGTACATATAGCTTGTCCTTCTGTCCTACAGGGTTGGAGACTTTCAGGGAAGTGTGTCTCTGCTCGGACGAAAAAGGATATATAAACAAAACGAGGGTTTAAATACAATGCATTCAATAAGGGAGCAACTTGTGGCATTGTTCACTCATTTTCTGTTGCTTATTGTCTGCTGCAGCCCTGATACTGAAGCAACAATGGGCAGGCAATGTCACGTTGGGATTTTTCCCTGACAAAAGATTTTTTTTTTCTTTGAGGGCTCTCTGCTGACTGCTTCTAACTACACTGACTGGTCAAAGTTAACCCAGGAAAAAATGGACATTTGATGGCTTTATTATCACGTTGCTTGTTTCTCACCAATGGGTAAAAAGCACTGGCTCTTCATGTATGACGAAAAGGAAACACAGAAATCTGGACGGAGATGAGGAGGCTGTCTGAATATTATTTTGATGGGTATCTAAAGAACAGAATAAGTTAATCTATGAATAGGTAGACTCTATTTTTCTAGGTTTTAAATCAATTTGCCAAATAGATAGATCTCATCAAAACTGAATGGACTGTATTGTTCATGTTGAAAGTGATCTCAATGTGTTTCTGTAAATAAATTATGGTTTTAGGGAAAACTGTGTCTAAGTACATTTGCCTTGCTACTCTCATGAGTCTTTATGTGTTGAATCTATTTTCCCAAATGCTGCCCTGACTGCTCACTTCATTAAAACTCAGAACAAATGGAACAATGAATCTTAAAATCAATAAAGGCCAGTTAATCAAACTGTAAATCTTCGTCAAGCCAATCTGTGCTTGGCATCTCTACATTAGAGGCTTACAACCCCCAGATCTGATTCATATCATAATTATAACAAGCTGTATGTTTTTCAAGCAGGTTTTAACACAGGGAGACAAAGGATGACACACTTAAAGGGCCTCAAACATTAAATCTCCTCTCTGTGAAGGAGGAACAGTAACTCAAATTAAGTCTGCTGAGGTGACACGCCACCATAAATCTCTAAGCAAGCTACAGTGATGGTAACAGGCTTTGGGCTGGCTTTTTCTTTTACTTTGGCTGCTGTAACACTGCTGTTTTTACAGGAGAACAATCTTATTGATGCAAATAAATTGCTTTGCTAAATGCCACATTTGAGCAACATGAAATATATGGCATTGATAAAGGTGGGTTTTAATGTAGTGAGTGGCTGAAATGAAAAGAAAAAAAAAAACCTGATTGTCACATCAGTAGAATGCACATAACTGAAATAAAAGTGTATTTCTGTAGCAGCATCATTTACAGGATCACTACAGTGTTAATTTTGGATAGAAACTTGTCGTATATATGATAACTAAAGTATGAGGTATGACTGATCTATTACCCCACGAAAAATGTCAGCTCAAAAGATCATCCGACTTTTGCTAGTGATAGGGTCACAATGAGAACAATGAGATCAGTGTTACAGGCTGCTTTCCTGAGCAGTCTATTTTGGCCCTTTGCTTTGGTTGCAACAACATAAATCAGGGGTTGGCTGCTGTTTTATGAGAGTAAAATTAAAGGCAAAGCCAAAAAGGAGAATATTCCTTCCTTCATTAAACCTTCCAACATGAAACATCTCTCTTATTTCATATCAGATTATGTTTAAAAAAAAAAGTTTTGGAAAAATCTTCCAAAATGAAGGCTTATGTCCCGTTTGACTTAAAAAATCTGCTTCAAAGGTTAATTGATAAATACATTGTATTCATTTCATGTTTTACCTCTTAGCAAGTGACACCAAAGCCCACCTTCATAAAAAAAGGGAAAAAAAGTGTCTTACATATAATGCAACAGTCTCAAATAACTGTTCCCTGTCCTTTCAACCTACTGAGAGAATTGATTCACTGTGAGCCAAGGACTATTCCAATGACACAATAACCTACATAATTGGAGTTTTGGCAACCCCACTGATCAGATTGCTTGCTAGTGTATTTCTCTGTGTCATGTTCCGGATCAATCTGCTAACTGGCTTTGCCATCCTGCCTACTCTTACCTTACGTGACCCACTGAGCTACTTGGTGACACTGTCAGGTTTTGAGGCTACCCTATTTGATTGTCCTTCAGTTGTTGGGATGTCACTTTGTTTTGGCTGTCCCTTGCGCTTCAATCCTGCTCTGCTGCTGACGCACTTACTTCATCCAGAGAAAAGATCTGTCTAATCTCTACTACTTTCTACAACACAAGCATAAAGGTTTAGTATAAACATATAATTCACCTGGTCACAGTCACTTCCCACTTCAGAGGGAAGGACCTTTGAAGAGTCCTCGATAGGAGTCTTGATTGGGGAGTCTCAGCTACCCAGCCCACAGTGGGTTTTGACGAGTGAAACCCAGAGACGTTCGCACTTAGACTCAGTTGTGGAGCTCTGAATCTTATCAATGGCAGTTGTCCTATTCAGAGTAGATTCAACCTAACTTTCTGTTGATTTGGCAAAAAGCAAAGATGTTTGGCTGAATTGGGCCTAATCTGTCTTGTAATGCCAACTGTATCTCTCTTATCGGTCAAGACAGCACGACATCCAGTTATGCAAAACTTCTATGGGAGAAATTGGCTGTTTAAAGGCAGGGTCTGCAGAAATTTTTGCTACTCTTTATAAACACAGCATTCAAACTGGGCTCCTCCTCCATGGCTTAGTGCCCATGGCAACACATGCCCAATGCCTCAAACTGAAGCTTGAGCACACTCACCACCCCACCAGCATTGTGTTTCTACATGGGGAAACTCAAAGAGTAGCCGCTCAGGATAGCTTCTCTCACTCATGAACACCAACAAGCAAAGTCACACAGGGCACGCTGTTATTGGCTGGTCCACCACGCCCACCCTCTGCTCAGAAATGTCAACCAAGACATCAACATAACAGGTAGAGGAGAAACCTGAGACAGACACAGACACTGACACACATGTATAGATGCCCATAGGTGAGATTGAGCAGGATAATTCCCATAAAAGTTTACATTTTATTTCTTAGGAAAATCCTACAGACCCTACCTTTGAACCAGACTGGTAACATGTTTAATTTTGCAGTAAATATGTGTCTCAGAGTGAATGTGTTGGCGGTTTCTCGGGCCTTTGCAGCCAGCCTCAAGTGGACTCTCAAAGCATTGCAGATTTTAACAATTTTCACAATGACTTTATCTTTCAAGACAAGAAGCTGCCATTTCAAAATTAAGCGAGTGGGGATGTCCTTTGAATTAATGCCACCCCCCAATAAAAAAGGGCCACTGGCTCAGTGTGAATGTGTATGGCATACAGTTGAGCAGGCATTAATTAAACTATAACTACATCATTAATTTGATTTAGAGGACACTTTATGGTATTTACTCAGGGGGATTTTCAGTCTCTTGAGTTAAGGCCCAACAATACATCTGTATTTGACATATTGTATCCAAACATTTTCACATTTCAGACTTCAGATTCAAGTATAATTGAGCTGTAAGGGAACTATATGCCTGGGCTTGCATAAAATGAGATGATCGGATCAAACTGAGTGACATTTGTCTTATTTTCTGAAATTTGATCTGTAGGTGTACAGTAGAATCTGAGAGTTATATGTGCTGTCAATGTGGGTAACACATGGTTGGATAAACCTGACCACTTCCACAGCATATTCTGCAGATGTTTCCACCCTGTTTTTTCTATGGCATGTTTTAGATAATGGGAAATTTTAGAGAGATTCACAGCCTGACCGTCCAATTACTCACAAACAAAGTGTTTTCCTGCCGAACACCGTGTTCCTCTATGCACCTCATCAGTCCAGAAGCCTCCCCTGACATTTGACTGGCACCGGCTTGGAGGTGCCAGTCTCTCTCTCTCTCAGAGGCTGCATAAAGTCAAACGTCGGGAGCGTGGATGAAACCGGAAGCGGAGAATCTGGGCTTTCAGAATAAAAGAATTGTGTGATGTGTACCTGCAAAAACATTGCAAGAATATTTAATACTTTAAAAAAATGTGTTTATAAAAAAGAAGCTAAATTAAACAGTATATATATATATATATTTTTTTTTTTTCTGAATTTGGATTTTTAACATTTAAAGTTATTATTGTCTAATTGGTACAATGCTACTTATTGCTGGGGATGTTTCCTTGTTGCAAGAGCTACAGAAGTTGTCCAAAGCCTACAGCTTCTGATTGATATTTGTTTGGTGATTTACTCATCTTATCTCTGTGCATACGATTGGGCTTTTTTAATTGAAGCAAACATGCCAAGTATTTGTCACATCTTTGGTTTTCTTTCAAAGAGTTGCTTGAAAATTACATGGATGGTTCCTTTCTGTGCAATTTGCATGTAAAATTAGTAATGCCCATTTTTATTAAATCATAAAAAGAGATAATATAGCACCCTTCTGCCATTAATAAAAACTAAAATGATTTCAAAACCATATCCTGCCTTCACTGTGGCACATACCGATCTGTGATAAATATCAACACCCCTGATAATAACCTTGGAGAAAAAAAATGTGCTTTTTTTCTACCCAAAAAGAGGTTTAATTTTTTGTAAATATGGTCTATCTCACCATACATATTACAAAAGCACATGTATATCTGTCAACATGTTGGAAACATCTT